>CM034311.1:38402954-39000577 GCA_019925795.1 Dendrobium chrysotoxum | reverse complement strand
AAAGGGAAAGAGATAGAAAATAAAGCCACGAACCCAACTCTTCAAGATTGGTGGGTGATGTACGATGCTCCCTCTTCTAGGGATCCTTCTCTCAAACACTCAAGATCTCACAAAGAAATCAAACAAGGAAAAATTTTATCATTATTCATTAAGCATTAAAAGAGAAACATGAGGGCTATAAATAGCCTCGTACAAAGGACTCAAAAGTAAAAGACAATATTGCCTTAGAGCTTACATACGACCTCCCTTAAGTAAGGGATAAAAGCGGAAAACAAATACAAAATAAATAAGACAAATAAAATACTAAAAGACAAATACATGAAATGACTCAGAAATACAACGACTCGATCGTGGCCGTAGATCGATGGCCACGTCTCTAATAGACTTTCCATGTGCTGATGTCCCCATCATAATCCCAAGCAATTCCTGCATCTAATATATGTTTCACATCATTTTTGATATCAGAGCGTGGTTACATCTTAGATGCATGTTAGTATCCCACATTCACATTTAGTAGACGTCTAGGATTGCATCCTAGCTCACCAAATTTCTTCATTGCATTGTTGTTGCATTAGTATTTCCAAGCCTTAGTTAGAAAATGGACCCCAAATAAATTCAACGTACTTTAGACTTTACTGTAGGCTAAATAGGAACTATAACACAACAAATCAGAGACACTCAAAGAGATTTAGCTTACTTCCACCGCCAAGTTGGTGAATGCTTAGACAATATTGAAAAACAGGGAAATAACACCACGATGTATACTCCCTCTAGGTCCCCTTCCCCATTTGTTGATGAGATGCGTGCTGACGATGGGCCGCCACATGTCCTATACCATTATAACAACTATTGGCCTGATTGCGATCCAATGGGTCAAGACAAGAACTGGCGTGACAACGGCGCACAATTACTCAAAAACATCCGAATTGACGCACCTTCCTTTGATGGCACTCTCGACTCGCAAGTCTTCTTGGACTGGCTTAAAGGAATGGATAGCTACTTCAAATGGTACAATATCTCAGATGCTATAAAAGTTAGGTTCGTCAAAATGAAGCTTACTGGACGAGCTAGTCAATACTAGACGAACTTAGAGAACATGAGAGAAGCCTGAGGTGAATATCCCATCATCGATTGGAGATCCATGAAACATGAACTCAAGCAAAAATATCTCCCTCCAACTTACTCCTCAGGCTCTTAGATAAGTGGAGTAGACTGACTCAAGGTAACAAACCATGAAAGACTACATCATAGTCTTCGACGATTTGATGATTCGCTGGAGTGGCGAAGAGAACACCACTCCAGCCCAAATCCTATTCATGTTTAGAGACGGCCTTAGGGAAGACCTTCGTAATGAACTTTTTGCGAGAGGAGTCACTACACTTGAAGCCGCTTGCAGTCTAGTCCTTGACCTAGAGGAATCCATATCAACCTCCCTACTTGGAACCTAGACACCCGACCCCCACCATTCAAGATCTCCTCCATCTTTGCTCCAAACAGGCCGCCCGTCCCTATGACTGGTCGGCTAGCTGTTGGCCAAGCCCAACCTCGCCCTGACTACAAGGGTAAAACTCCTGAATGTGATGCATCGAAGACTAAGGATCGGAACCAAGTGTTTTAAGTGTCAGGGCTACGGTCACATCGCTTCCCAGTGCTCCAGCCCTTATAAAGTCACCTTGATTGAGGAAATTATTGAGGACGAGGATGAACCTGACGCTGACCAAGTTCATGACATTGATGATGAAGAAGATTTCTTTGATGAGGATGACATCGCCATGATTCATTGCCTACTAAAGTTGAATCATGTTAAGCTTTAAGTTGTTAGGTGTGCCTTATCCCAACCAAAACTGAGTGACAACTAGCGTAGAACTTTCATCTTTCACACATTCACCAAAATTGGTGAAAAGAACTGCAAGGTCATTATTGACAGCGGCAATTGCATTAATGTCGTATCCTCTGCCGTGATTACCAAACTTAATCTGAAAGCAGTTCCCCACCTGAATCCATACAAGGTTGCTTGGATCAATTCCACTGCTTTAGAGGTGAAAGATAGGAGCCTTATTCTCATTGAGTTTGTGAGATACAAGGAAAATATTTGTTGTGACGTCTTGACGATGGACATTGGTCGAATTATCCTTGGTCGTCCTTGGTTATTTGACAATGACGTTCATATTTATGGAAGGTCAAATACCTGCATGTTCAAACATGATGATAAGAAGATTAAAACTATTACTTCCCAGCCCAAGTCTTCTAAAGAAGAGCTTAAACCCACTCCTATTAAACCAAGCAATGGGCTCAACATCCTAATTGCAAAAGAGTTGGATGCTGAACTGATTCATAGGTCACCCATGTACGCCTTGGTAGCTCGTGAGGTGATACCTAAAGCGGAGGAACCAATCCCTGAAGAGGTTAAACCTCTCCTTAAAACTTTCACTGATGTGTTCCTTGACAATTTACCTAATCATCTCCCACCTTTAAGGGACATTCAACACGCATTTGACCTAGTACCAGAAGTTTCCCTATCCAACCTTCCCTCACTATCATATGAATCCGAAAGAGCATGACGAGCTTAAAAGGCAAGTTGATGATTTACTCCAATATGGATTCATTAAGGGGAGTTTAAGCCCATGCGCCATGCCAACACTATTGACTCCCAAGAAAGATGGTACATGGAGGATGTGTGTTGATAGCTGCGTTATCAACAAATCACCGTGTGAAATACCGTTTTGCCATTCCCTGCTTGGATGATATGCTAGTCATGATGACGGGAGCCACTCTATTTTCAAAAATTGACCTCAAGAGTAGTTACACCAAATCAGGATCCGTCTAGGTGATGAATGGAAGATTGCATTCAAGATCAAGGATGGTTTAATGTGAATGGATGGTCATGCCTTTTTGGCTTTAGCAATGCACCTAGCACATTCATGAAGATCATGACTCAAGTCCTCCGTCCCTTTCTAGAAAAATTTGTGGTAGTTTACTTTGATGACATTTTGATCTATAGCAATTCGGTTGGACAATATTTAGAACACATCAAACAAGTCCGTGAGATCTTGAGGAAAGAACAATTGTACACTAATCCAAAGAAATGTATGTTCTCACAGATAGTGTGACCTTCCTAGGATTTATTGTATCATATTAAGGAATATCCGCTGATCCTAAAAAGGGCGCACAATTAATGAGTGGCATGAGCCTAAGAATATTAGAGATATTCGAAGTTTTCATGGATTGGCCACATTCTATTGGAGGTTTATTAGAAATTTTAGCATAAAGCCACCCCAATAACTGATTGTTTGAAGAAGGGCGAATTTCATTGGACCATACCCACTTCTAAGGCTTTTGAAAAAATCAAGAAGAGAATGGTAGAAGCCCCTTTCATGCGTCTACCTGATTTTTCTAAAGTCTTTAAAGTAACTTGCAACGATCTGGCGTAGGTATTGGTGGTGTCCTTTCCAAGAAGGATATCCTATGGCTTACTTCAACGAGAAATTGAATGATATTAGACAGCGATACTCCACGTATGATAAGCAATTTTATGCCATCATTCAATCCCTTAGATATTGGAGGCATTATTTGCTCCCGCAAGAGTTTGTTATTTTCTCTAATCATGAGGCCTTGCATTATATAAACTCTCAAAAGAAACTCAACACTCGATATGGCCGTTGGGTTGAATTTTTGTAAGAGTATACCTATACGATCAGACACAAAGCGGGTTTAGAAAATAAAGCGGTGGACGCATTAAGTCGTCGTATAATGATAACCTGAGAAATGAAGGTTGAAGTAATTTGGTTTGAGCATGTTAATGATGATTATAAGAATTGCCCTGACTTTAAGACATATTCCCTTCTGATGATTGAGGGTGAACAAATAGTTAATGACTTTTTTCTTAAAGATGAGTATCTATTCAAATCCTAGAAGCTCTGCATCCCTAACACTTCCCTACGAGAATTCCTCGTGTGGGAATTACATGCGGGAGGTCTAGCTGGACATTTTGGCCGAACAAAAACCATGCCTGCGTGGAACATGTTTTTACTGGCCTAGCCTTAAACGTGATGTTAGTAAGCTGGTTAAAAGGCGTCATACTTATCAGCTAGTCAAACAATAAAAATAAAACACTGGTCTCTATACACCCCTCCTTGTCCCCCAATTTCCCATGGCAAGATGTAAGCATGGATGTCGTTCTGGGGCTACCAAAAAAATTTAGGAAACATGATTATATATGCGTTGTAGTTGACTGTTTCTCCAAGTTGGCACATGTCCTTCATTGTTCCAAGACTTCTGATGCTTCTCGAATAGCTAAACTATATTTTGATGAGATTGTTAGATTGCATGGCTTGCCTAAAACCATAGTGTCTGATCGGGGCATCAAATTTACTAGTTATTTTTTGGAAGACCTTATGGCATAAGATGGGAACCAATTTTCCACTTCTTTTCATCTACAAAATGATGGGCAAACATAGGTCGTTAATAGGAGCTTAGGCAACCTCTTAAGATCATTGGTAGGTGAATACGTTCGAGATTGAGACTCCAAACTCCCAACGTCTGAATTCGCATATAATCGGGCCACGAGCCTAAGCCCCGCTGAAATTGTGTACGAGTACCAACCTAGGCAACCTATAGACTTGATTCCAATGTATCCTAGGATTAGAACATCTGAGTATGTATCTACATTTGCATCGCATCTCCAAGAATTGCATAAGAAAATTATTAAAAAGATTGAACAAAGTAATGCTAATTATAAACTTAATGCATATATTAAGAAACGATTTAAAGAATTCGAGGTTAGAGATTTTGTAATGGTACAGATTCGGCTGAGACGGTTTCCGCATGGGACCGTTAAAAAGTTACATGTTAGAAGTGCGGGACCATTTAAAATAATAGCAAAGATAAATAGCAATACTTATGTGCTAACCTACTTGAAAGTTTTAACATGAATCCTACATTTAACATCGAAGATCTAGTAGCCTTTGAAGGACATGAGTTTAACCCCACAAACTCATTAAATAGTGAGCCTTGTGTGACCTCACGTGATGAGAACCCTAACCTACCTCCACTCCCAAATATTCCTTCCTTACCTAATACAGAGAAAATTGAAACAATACTTAATGATGAAGTCATTTCCACTAAAGATGGTGGGCGCCAAAGGTATTTAGTTCAATGGAAAGAAAAATCGGAGGCGAAGAAAACATGGATTGATCGTGATGAGCTATAGAGATTGGATCCCGACATTCTAGAGATGTACGAGAGCACCCGTGATGCTTATTCGATGGGGTCGAGCTTTCTCTCACCTGGGGAGAATGATGAGGACATCAACAGGAAATCTTGGGGCGTTTATCACAGGAGGGGTCGCAGATCGACGGCTATGATTAGGAGCCTTTATTTATGATTTATTTCATGTTATATTGAGAGCCTTTCCCATTTTACTCTTATGTTAGGTTATTTGTGTGTTGTAGCCCAATGGGCTTCTTAGTCTTTCGAGTCTTCATGTTTTGAGGCCTATATATTGAGGCCCTAGGCTATTGTATGGAGATGATGCTGATTATGAATGAAACTTCAATTTTTCTGAGTTATGTGTGTATTTGAGTCTTCTTGAGAGAAGAGTGAAGTCCCTAAGAGTAGGGCAAAGCAACACCCAACAACCATCGCCGTGGCAAAGTTCTTGGCTTTATCCTATCTCCTCTCTCACTCCCATCCTCTTTCCAAACAGCCCACCAAGCACTCTAACCCTTCCAAACAGTCAACCAAATATTCCAGCCCTTCCCAAGCAGCCACCGAGCCTTCCCACCCTTCAAATAGCCGGCCGACCCCTTTCCTTCCCCTCTACATAGCCAACCGAGCCTCCCTCCCTATTTTGAACAGCCGGCCAAACTCCTTGCTGCTTTCCCTTGGCCGGCCAGCCTTCCCCCTCACCTCTTCGTATTCCCTCCACCTTTTCCCCTCCTCAATCCTTATATTAACTCCACTTAATTAAAATTTTTCCCATTTTCATAGCTGCTGCTTTTTTCCCTTCCCAACCCTCATTAACTCCATTTAATTAATGTCTTTCCTATTCCCTAGTTGCCACCTTTTCCTCTTCCCAATCCTCATTAACTCCACTTAATTAAAGTCTTTCTCATTCACATAGCTGCTGCCTTCTCCCCTTCCCAACCCCCATTAATCTCCCCTATTGCTGTCCACTCTCCTCTTCATTAATTCCCAAAGTCATTGCCCACTCCCACACACTTATTTACCTCCAAGTAGCCGCCCTTTTTTTCCTTCCTCCATGAATGGCTGATCTCAATCTGGATCATGGCTTCGTCTTTGATGTCAAGGCCTAGTGGATGTGCTCCATTCTCCTTTCTTCGACATCGACTTTGGGAACGACTATACCGTCGAGGAATATGTGGATCGGATTCTCTTCTCCCTTGCAACCGCCATCGACCAGCATCGACCTCCCATTCAGTGGCAACTCTCCCATCGTCCGCCTGTCATCTCTTTCCCGGGTAACTCTTCCTTGAACAAAACTTTAAGTGCTTGCTTTTTCTTAGTGTCATCATTAATATTGTGTAAAGTTTTTTCCCGCTGAAATTCTCAAAGAGTGTGAGTAAGGGAATTTCATTGTGACTGTTCTAGTTATTAATTGTGGGAATTCTATTAGTTGCAAATAGGCTTTGTTATTTTATTATTCTCCTACTTTATTTGTAACCGCATGCTATTGCTTGATCACCAACTAAGAAAATCCTAAATCAGCTCTTGTGAAATATTAATTTTATAATTTGTAAGCTTGTCAATTACTTATTAATCCCAAGCAATTACTACATCTAATATATGTTTCACATCACAATATCAAGAACTTAAGTAAATTTACCCTAGTTGATTAACTGAAATTATGTAATTGCATGTCGACAAGAAATTACACTGCAACGCACTATCCGTTCTTCTTATCCAAGAACTCGGTGATTTCCTTTTTCTAAAGCCACCTGAAAAATGGAACTCAATTCGGTAATTTAAGGTAAACACTCCAGCACTTGTAGTGGATCCCTCAAAAAAGTTTTCTGTGTAGATTGGTTATGTCAGGAATTTTAATTAAAGAAGAGGCAGTATATCATTATCTTTCAAAAGTTTTCATTTTTTCCCTTTTCTCTAAGGTGCTTTTTAACTCTTTTACTTTCTATACTGTAATATGGAATTAGAAATAATAAACCATTTTAGCTAAAACTACAGCCTTTAAAAAGCTTACTTCATTATTTCTGGAAGACCAAACTTACCTCGTATGATTAAAAGTCCTTTTGTACTGTTCCAATAAATGATGAATTGGGGAGTTTTTATTTTTCAAACTAGGAGAGAATTTCTTATACATGGATTTTCTGTTTTGATTTACAAAATGATGAAACATACCATCTTTGCAGTTTGATTTGTGTGAAGTAATGCCACCAAATTGGAATCTAGTAACTTATTCATGATGAGCAACATTTAAGTAAATGTGATGTTGGCATTTTGTAGTTGGACACAGGTGAAGAGATCTGGGTCAGAGTACACGACTGGAACGATCTTCCAGCAGGTAAAGGTAAGAGCTTCAGAATATTTACTTATTCAATGACACACCTTTTCTGCCAAGATGGTGATATTTATCTTTTCGCACCTTTTCTTGATCATGCTAGCTTGAATTGTATGTCATTTATAGAACAGTCTTCATTCTTTAAGGGAGAAGATACAGTAAAAATTTAATTATATCGTTATGTACTTTCTGCAATGTATATTTCAGAAAACTAATCCTCATTTTTATAGCTTTTGCTTCCTTATACACTATATTAGCACTCTAGTACATGCATTCTTCTTCAGAAAAGAAAATTGGGTTTAAATTATTGATATCGAGTATTGGGTTGGAAGTGGTGGACAACAACTCTCTGTTGGTGGCACATTAATCTCAATGCAAGCCTTTTCATGAGACAAGGACTCTAAAGACATTATGAACTTTTTTTTTAAAGACATTTAGGTCAATTAAGACAAATTCATACATACATCACATACATAAGACTCAAACCTAAAACTTCTTGTTTGATAGCCAAAATTTCAAACCAACAAATCAAGATGAACTGCCTACGTCATGAACTATTAATTGTTACTTGTGGATGCATTATACTCTTTTTAAAGTTTCTATATTTGAAAATTCTTAGCCGATAGGAGTACATGACAATCCTTCAAACACAGAATTCTAAAACATCTCTTTCACAAAAATTTATTTATAAGCACTTCTAATCTTTATGGTAGGGCAGTAATCAGATACCAGTATTTGAAGATATGGTAGATCTATCTACTATTAAATGTTGCATTCATTGAGCATCAGCTGTTGCTGTAAGCTTGGCGTAATTAAACTCATCGTTTGATTTATTTTAAGTGAGAAAATTGTTTTTTCATCAACTTTTTCCTCCCAGAAATTTATCTATTGTCAATTCAGAAGCAACATTTACCTCCTTTTCGGTTTGATCCCTCAACTGTTTAAAATCCTAATTGTTAGATTTCCTGTGTATGCAGCAGATAATTTATTAAGATCTTGCTGCAACAGCAGCTACCCTTCAGTCCTACCAGAAACATGTGGTTGTTTGAATGGAAAAGAGAGAAAGAGGGATAGAGAGAGATAGGGAGAAAGAGATAGAAAGGGAGACGGAGATAAAAAGAGAAAGTGGGAGAGAGAGAAAGAGGGAGAGAGAAAGAGAGAGAAGGGGAGGAATAGAGAGAGAGAGAGAGAGAGAGAGAGAGAGAGAGAGAGAGAAAGAGAGAGAGGGAAAGAGGGGCAGAGAGAGATTGAGAAAGACAGAGTTAGATGGTGAGGAAGAGGGGCAGCGATGACGGTTGGGTAGGGGGAAATGGCGGCAAGGGTCGTGCATGGGGGCGCGCAGAATGTAGGCGAGCAGGCGGGCACAGGAGAATGGGCGCGAGCGCGTAGGCGCAAGATGAGCGCACGTTGTGTAACGGAATATCGTAGGCAGTCTTGGCGTGTGAGCTCTAGAGTGGGCTGGGCAGCGAGTGTGGGCTCCGAAAATTCGCGCCCTGGCCTCCCCATTGCTTTTGGGAGAGTTTTAACTGATTAAGTTTCGAGGTAAATTTTGGGAAGGCAGATTGGGTTTGTAGATAAGACACTACTCAGAGATTTCGCCCTCATTTTGCGAGGACTTTAGATCTGAGTTCTAGTTTCATATAGGTGCAATCCCCTATAGTTAATTACCCCTCCCGATAACGAGAGAGAACTTTTGATTAAGGCTAGTCGTTGATTAGATACGTTGTATCCGTAGATACGTAGTATCAGGCGTATAGTAGCAGCATGGGCTTGATGTTTGAAAATTTGATATTTAAAATTGAAATTTCACCACCTTGCACTTAAAACGGATGGTGGGGGAATGGATGATGGGCCCGATCAAGATCCCATGGTTCCGTTATCCCAGACCATAGTGGTCCCTAGTCTACTTAGTCAGAGGAGGTAGTCGACCCAACCTGACAGAAGGATCCTTTTCGGCAGTCATGGGTTGCTTCGTCCAAGGGTACCTTGTAGACCTGGTAGGAATATTTGTCTAAGGGGACAAATTTGAATACACCTTAGCTAACAGAGGGCTTTGTGCCCTATCGATTATATATGTGAGCACTTCATGTAGGTGTCGGATGACACCTCGGCCGCAATTTTTTCAATCCCCACTACGCTACATGAGCACTTAAGGGTCTTTGAGCACCTGTTTTGAAAGACATCAATTTATTTCTTTCGCTATGCTACATGAGCGCTTAAGGGTACTTAATTTTGGTTCTCGTTATGCTACATGAGCGCTCTGAGGCTTACCCGCCTCGTCACAAGCGTCGCACCAGTTTTCCTCTCAAAGCCTATCCAAAATCTCCCTGCAAGGCGGGGCATTTTAAATATTTATTTGGGTTAACATCGTGGTTTGTGTCTAGATCCTCAAATAAATATTTAAAATATCAACATTTCAAATTTATGTCATTTTAAAATCTCTCCCTGCGAGACATGTGGCATTTTAAATATTTATTCGGATTGAAATCTTACTGCATGCTGGATCCCTGAATAAATATTTAAAAGCATCAACACGAATATTCCTTCAAGATAGAAGGATACAACGAATTCTTTTTCAAAGTATATGCAGGTGATCTTCCGAAAGTTCGGGACACCACCTTCTCTAACGTACCAAGATTCAAAAGTCAGGAAAAAAATTTTTGTGACTACACACTCGAATAAGTTGAGCCGGAACAGCTTGAAGTCTTTCAACAGTCTAAAGCTTAAGGTTCTAATGGGTATACGAGGACGGATCTAATAAGTTCAAATATGATCGGATCGCTGACAGCTCCGTCTACTCAACACATCATAAGAAAGGCCGTAGCAGCGAAACCCCCACTTCGTCAACCCGTTAATAGGGACTGTAAGAAGTACGAAGGCTAATTTGACTCGACAAATTCAAGTGATCGTTGTCTACCAAATTCTCCTAATTGACCGGAGAATCAAAGTTCCAGTGGGAAGGAGGAATCGCGAGCAACTACTAAATGTGCGTAGGCTCCATATCTTCAACCACAAAGGAGGACTCCAAATCTGTCAACTTCAGTAGATTCAGTATTGGGAAGCGCATTTCCCATAGCTTAAGTATGAAGCCTGTATGGGTGTAAAAGGCCGGATCCAACAAGCCCAAATATGGCCAGATCGCTGGTAGCTCTGTCTACTCAACACGTCATAAGAAAGGCTGCAGTAGAGAAACACTCATTTTAGTAATCAGAGGATGAAGAGCTATCAAATCTTAGCTCACCTAATCTGATGAACTCAAGTGACTCGGATTAAAGTCTCTTCAGCTAGTTAAGGATCAAGATACTACCTACATTTGGTACTATTGACTAAATCTGAAACCTGCAAATCTTTCAATAAATTCATAAAGCATCAAGCGAGGATTGAAGGAATTCTTCTTTAATAAGTTCACAAAAGCATAGAGCAAAGGACCGAAGAAAATATCCTAAAGTTCACATAAAGCCTAAGCTGAATTAAGAGGATTTTGTTGTCATCAACAAGTTCGTTATGCACAAAGCTTTGGACTGATAACTTCTCGCCATCGAACTATTACAAACCTAAAGGGTTTAGGTTACCGACATCTACTCCTTCATCAAGCCCGCCAAAGCTAAAAGCAAAGAGCCGAAGGTACAAAAATATTCTAAGAAGTCAGTAAAGATAAATCAAGTAATCCTTCACCAATGTCCGCCACACAAAGCACAGAGTAGAACGAACCAAAGCCTCAAAATTCAAACCAAAGCTATGAAGAGAGTGCAACTACTAGCTACAATGAGTGTCTAAAGCCGTGAGTACAACAACCATAGAAATCGCAAGATAAGTAGAAAGAGAGCTCATCAACAATTGAATTTATAAAATTGCCTCATTTTATTAATTCAAAATTTATATACAACTTCCCAGTTTAAATCTTTTTACAAGCTTACATCAGACAACAAAAAGGAAAACTACAAAGTCCTTCGCAGAGGACTAAAATCTATCTCCTAAATTATGCCTAAAGAGAAAGTCGACAGCTCCGCTATGCTCCTTCCAAAGACCGGGCACTCTAAACTTCTAGGACCTACACAAAGCAACAAAAGCGTCAGCAGAAAAGAGAAATATTATACAAATGTATGTAATGTTATCAAAAGGAAAAATGTACCTGAACCAAGGTCTTTTGTAGTAGATCACGAACTGGTGTCCCGTTCCTCCTTAAACATGTGTAGGGCAACAAGGGTATCAGTAAGCAACTAAAGAAAAAAAAAAGCACTGCACAAACTAATAAAAATGCACCTGAGCTGAAGCTGCTTGTTGCAGCTAACTGACTGGATCTTGTTCCTATAGTAACTTGCACAAAACAGTTAAGCGTCAATATATATGCATAAAATGAGCCATGTAGAAATAAAGTGGAAGCTAACAATGGAGTACTTGAGCTTGAGGTAACCGTAAAAAACTTGAAGCAGCATAATGAATCTACAAAGCTCGGGCAAATTCTAAATGATACCTACAATTATGTAACATAAATGTCATATTCATATATGATTACAACGATGAGTATTGAGCATATACGAAAATGCTAAGAGCTAAAGTAATGTGGTGGCAAAAGAAGAATAGAAGGTGGTGATGCTGTAATAACCCGTATTTTGACCCATGTAAATAAATTAATCAGGACTATCTAATATCATCTATCAGTAATAACAACAAAAATAGATTCTATAATTCAAAATATTACTGTGCACATCTGTATTCATTTCCCAAAATTATATACACTACTCAGGATCTACACAATCATATCACAACAACTCTATCCTTAATACAAAAGAATAGCTAAAACAAAAAGAATCTGAACCTGAAGGAATCCTGACCAGCCTCACACTACTGCTCCCCTGCCCTAATTTGAAATTATTTAATCACATATAATGAGCTTAAAAGCCCAGCAGGTTATCAAAACCTATAACTGAATTTAAAGTACGGCAAAGAAGTAATATGCATGTCAACAGTCAAATCATAACAGTTATATTCATATGATAATTGAATCAATGCAGGAACAATAAAATTCATATGTAGTAGTAGTAGAATCTATAAACAGTAAAAAACTACAGTACGGAAGCCAGTAGAATAGTAAACCAGTACGAGTGTTAAATCTATAAAGAAATCATTGTATCTGTAATAATAATTAGTATAGAAATCGGATAAAGCATCAAATCAAAATATTGATAAAGACTGTCAAAATTATGTCAATGCAATCAAATCATATAAGAGTGTGCACATGCTATCCAATTATTCTATATTAACATTAAATCAGTATATCAATCACAAGCTCAATATCTCAACCACATGCTCAATAAATCTTATATATTACGTGCTTAGTATATCATATGCTTACTATCAATTCATTGAATCAGTAGTATTAAATAGTATCAGTATCTAAATCGGTAACAATAACAATCTAGTGGCAGGAACAGTAGAATAATACAGTAACAGTTTTATATGTTAAGTATGTCACATGTTTATTATATAATGAATCAGTAGTATCAAATAGTATCAGTATTTATATCAAGAACAGTAACAATCCAGTGGCAGGAATAATAGAATAATGCAATAACAGTAAATCTGTGCAGTAATAATAAATCCGTACAATAATAAGAATAATGTTTCAAAAATATGCATTTCAATAGTCACACTAAACAAGTAAGAAGTCCTGTCTATTATGGGATTTTTCAGTGTTAGTATCAGTGTTAGTAAACTATTGGTTAAATAAATAGAGTCGTCACTCTTTGCCCGTCGGCATAGTAATAATCTCCTTATAACTCCTAGTCAGTGTATCACGTGAATTAGTAGAGGATAACACCAAACTGCAGTATTTAAAGGAAAGCCCGTCAGCCCATCATCCTGTATAGGTCAATCAATCTCTAACCAATGGGTCAACCAGTCTTTACTTGTTTGTTTCACACATGCACATTATTATTATAATACTATAACATTAATAGCGACCAGCTATTACTCAAGCACATATCTACATCTATTTTCAATGTATTGCAGCAAATAATGCATAATTGAGCTTAATTCAGAAATGCCAAAATGTCATAATGGTAGACAAAAAAAATTCTATTAGAAAAAAATGCACATTTTTAAAAAATTATCAAAATATCAGGAATTATATAAAACGATGTTTTAAGGCTTTTATTGTACTACAATATTATTTTTAGACATTAAAATAAATTTCTGGGTATACAAAAAGCGCTGTATTTTCAAAATCATCCGGTAAAAAATCTCAAATAAATACTCAAAATACTCATAATCATAATCTCTATAACATACAAAAAGTTACGCGGTGAAAGTTTTGTCAATACCAAATTATTCACGTTTTTTGATAATGAAAACACAAATTTGATCAGAAAAATGCCAAAAATATAAAATCTTTGAAATAAAAAATAGGGTAAAGATTCCTTACAGTGAGACGAGCAATTATCCCAACAAGCTTGACGGAAAAAAATCACACCGCAGCCTCCAAATCTAGGTTTCATTTTTCTCTCTCTTACCTTTTTCTCTCTAAAACCTCAAATTATCTCTCTGTTTGCCGAAATGAGAAGGGAAAAAAGTTTTGAAATCATTTTAAGTGACTTAGGATATTTTAGAATATAATAATAATATAATATTATATAATTCAATTGATCAATTTCTTTAGTAGAAAAATTATATAAATCATTTTAGGACTTCAAAAAATTACAAAAAATATTTATAAAATAAATCATTTTATTTAAAAAATATCAATGAAATCGGTTTGCAAATCGAACACATATCGGTCCCAAAATCCCCACTTGTACCGACATGTGTCAATTTCTTAATGATTTTTGACAGTGCCCAAAAATTACGAAAAAATTCGTGCAAGTAAAATACTACAATATTAACACTATGGCGAAGATAGTTTGCGATTTGGAGTTATAATGACTCCAAAAAATTTTTATTTATATGGGTCAAATTATGGGTTATTACAGGTGCTATCTACCAGCATTAATCTACAAGACTGATGCTCTAGAGATCTAAGTATGAAGTGTTATATCACTGTCTTATGGATTCCTACTTAACTAAAGCCAATATATCGATTATAATATTAACTACAAGTGCACCGCAAATCTATGAAGACATTGAGATAGACTGTTAGAAATACGCGAAATAAAGCCCTCAACATGACATCTAAGCAAGCTTTTGGAGATCCGCAAAGTAAAAATCTCTGTATGACATCCAGAGTGAATATCTAGAGATCCAGAGGGTCAATCAGCATATAACAAATGTGGTATGCTCAAGACTCATACCACATTTATTTGGGGGCATTTTTTGACCTCCATATCAGACAAAAAAGAAGAATAAAAAAAAATGAAATGATAAAACCTGCTCAAATACTGCTATTGTCGGCGACCCATGCCCTGTTTAAACGACGCCGAAAATGTCATATCTTGCGTGCGTAGCCGACCACGATCCCGCAATCTTCATTCTGCCTTCGCTATTACAAGGGCAAACGAATGAAGACTTCCCTTCTTCTTCTTCTCTCACGCGACCCCTCTAATCCAACCCGGGAAGTCCGACTTCTCCTCCCTGTAGCCGGCCGAACTCAAGCAAACTCCTCACGCTAGCATTTTGACCCCTACTCCGACTTCGACATCGCCCCTTCCCTCTCTGCTTGCACCGACTTCCACAATTGAACCCACAGTAGCCATTATCGAGCCCTTCAAGCCGCTTCTTCCCACGCTCGACTCCAACCTCACGGCCGAGATCCCCATCTTATCGCCTCCAACTACCGAAGCCGTTCGCCTGTAGTCAAATCTGCCACCAAGCCGACTCCTCTCTACCTCTTTCGAACCCAAACCCACAACCAAACTCCCTCATCTTGTTCGATCTCATCTCCAACCTCCCAACCATTCGAAGACTCCACTTGCCTCCTCCTTCGCAAAACCTCCATCTGCCGCAAGCTTCCCACAACAGGCCCGACCCGATTCTCCTCTTCATCCACTCCAGTCGTAAGCTCCATCCGACCTACCTTTCTGACTTTCTCCAGCTGCAATCACTTCCTCACTTGACCTCTATCTGATTCCCTAAGCCGCAAGCCATTAGCCGAATCCCTCAAACAGGTAATCTTGGTTAAATTTTATTAATACTTATTAATATCTGTTATTTCTAATATTTTTAATATTACTATTATCATTATCTTATATATATATATATATATATATATATATATAGAGCGAGAGAGAGAGAGAGAAGAAAAAAGAGGAAAGAGTTAAAAAAAGGGAAAATGCAAAAAAAAAAGAAAGAAAAGAAAAAAAAGAGAGAGAGGGAGATTTGCATTTTTTGATCATCGCCGTCAATCCCCACATCTCAAAGGTATAATTCCTAACCCAAAAATCCCGCACTCAATGTTTGCGCCGAGCCGGCGAACCTCCCTACGCGCTCACGTAGTACGGTGGGAGGGAAACCGGTGCAACACTTGCGACGAGGCGGGTAAGCCTCGGAGCGCTCATGTAGCGTAACGAGGACAAAAATTAAGTACTCTTAAGCGCTCATGTAGCATAGCGGAGGAAAGAAAACTATTGTCTTTCAAAACAGGTGCTCGAAGAGCCTTAAGCGCTCACGCAGTGTAGCGGGGATTGAAGAAATTGAGGCCAAGGTATCATCTGACACTTGAAGCGCTCACATAGCATGGAGGGGAAGACTATGCCTCCCAAAATTTCTCCTTAACAGGGGAGACGTCGGGAGGCTGTTGAAATTTAGAGCAAATGCAGGGGACTTGATTTTGAACAGCAGGGAACATATTTCAGAACTCAAATGAATAATCAGAAACTTGAACCCAAACTGAATGAAGAATTCAAATTGCAATCGAATGAATTTGAACCTAAGTAAATAATAATGAACAACGTTACATGGAACTCAAATGCACATGGATTACAAGGGGACTTGGACATGCAACTGAACTGGAATGATTTGGACTGCAAGGGACTTGAATTAACTTGCAAATTTGAGCCAAACAAAGAATCCAAATTGAACTCAAATGAATGAAATTAGAAAAGAATGCAAAAGAAACTAAGTAATTAGACTTGAATATGACGGGATTCAAACTGAATGCGACTTGAACTATTTGGACAAAAACCCTCTTGCAACATATCCATGAAGACGAAAAGACAAACGAGTTCGATCTTAGAATGTGAGTTCTAGTAACTTTGGTGCAAAAAAAAGGATCACTGCAGATATGTTGGAACCCCTTCAAATGAAGAGGCCTAATTTGGAGGCCCTTGATCAATCTCAAAGGCGTCTCAAGTTTGAGACAATGTCTAAGAAACTCTAATCTATGCCAAGTGACATTTGGAAGGAGAAGAAGCAGAATAAAACAAGCAGGGGAATGTGTTTGTCCCTTTGGTTCTTGGGAGCATAGGAAATATAATCTCACTAATAATTCTGAAGGATTATGTTGCTCTGATGATTGCAAAAGTGATTAATAAGGAGAAAGAGATATTGACATTAGAAGGCTTAGAGGATGATGATTGTGTGCATCTCCTAAACAACCATGCATTTGCTAAAGAAGGGAACCATGATGAGCACCATAACAAGTTAAGGCCCATTGCTAAATGGATAGTTAAGAAGCTTTTAGAATCTCCATTGACTGCAAAAGTTATAGATTGCTGAGGCTATTCGACACTTGTCTGTTGAAACTAGTAATTTGAAAGTTCCAAAAAAGATTGAAATGTTTAAAAATTCACTTGCACTATGCTCGACCTATAAAGAAGATGATTAGAATATAATTGATATATTTGCCGAGTCATTCAAAACATCAAGAAGCCCTCGTTTGTTGTACTCATATGCCGAGGATTTGAAGATGACACCGAGATGATTGATACAACTCGCATATGGCTAATGCCCTCTAGTTGTGATCGACAACGATTCAACTTCAAGAGGACATATCAATTCCCCCTAGCTTATCAAGAAGCGATAACGTCGGAAGTGTCATGAATCTGATGACTATTCTGCGAACACATCTGGGGGAACCATAGCAACACTATGAATACATTAAGACTACATGCAAATGGTGATATTTCTTACAAACATACAAATACAATATACAGCAAACACAAGTACATTTGTGCAGTCAATAGCAACTCAATGTCAGGTGAAATACGTTGGTCCCCTGTAAGCAAAGACGGATGATATGCAACAAATGTGAGCGCCTATGGGCCGCTATAGAAGACTTGCCTTATACTCAATATATCACCTACAGGCAAATACAAAAGGATCATGACAAACACAAGCATCTACGAGTTGCTGTAGAAGATACGTCAAATTTTCCAAAATGTCCCCACACGTGCACTATGATTTGTATACACATACACATAAGAAATGCACATGCAATCATACACCCGCATGGGCCCCGGCGAGCGTGTTATTGGTACACACGTGACGTCTAGGGATGCTGCGCGGGTTGATAAGTGAATTCAAGTTCGAGCTTGATCCTTTTATGTGGATAGATAGGAGTCGACACGGCTCAAACTATCAAACAAATATACGGTCACGGTGTTGACCACGATATTTGTTGTAATATGTTCATATTAGGCCTTCAAGGCTTATAATCAAGAGTTTTCACTAATAAAGGCATAAAGCCCTTGAAACCTGATCCTCTGTTGGCAAGTTGACAGAGTCAACAAGGTTCAACCCCGATGATGGCCATGTTGAACGTATATCTCAACCGGAGTGGTTAATTACAAATACTCTACACCTTCAAATACATTCAAAATACCACCTAAATGCCCGCGAATTTCAAAACTCACAAGAAAATCATCCAAAATAAAAAAATATTTAAATTGAAACCCAACCACTAAACACTTAAAACAAAATCTATCCACCCTCCACAAAGTTTATCAAGGTGGAAAAATCTGAAAAATACTTCAGCTCACAAAAAGCTAATGTCTGGTCGAGAATATCACTAGGATTCATTCTCAAACCATCTCTTGCCAGTAAGGACGTGGCACGTGTCCTCTAAACGGCGATTTTGTCGCCAAATGGCACCGCATGTAAACAGTTATGACCAGGGCCCTCTGAATCAGGTGGTTTGCCGCCAAATGACACCACTAAATTACGGTTATAGCCAAAGCTCGTATGCTCCCCAATGACATCAAATCCTTGAGATATGAATCAATAGGATATCATCGATAGGGCACAAAGCCCTCTGTTAGCTAAGGTGCATTCAAACTTATCCTCTTAGACAAATATTCCCCCCAGGTCTACAAGGTACCCTTGGACGAAGCAACCCATGGCTGTCGATAAGGATACTTCGATCAAGTTGGGTCTACTACCTCCTCTGTCTAAGTAGACCTAGGACCATGATGACCCAGGACGACGGAACCATGGGATCTTGATTGGGTCCATCATTCATTCCCCCACAATCCGCTTTAAGTGCAAGGTGGTGAAATTTCTATTTTAAATATCAAATTTCCAAACATCAAGCTCATGTTGCTACTATACGCCTGATACTACATATTTACGGATACAACGTATCTGATCGACGACTAGCCTTAATTGAAAGTTCTTTCTCGTTATCAGGAGGGGTAATTAACTATAGGGCCTTGCGCCTATAGGAACAAGAACTCAGATCTAAAGTCCTCGCAAAATGAGGGCGAAATCTCTGGGTAGTGTCTTATCTACAAACCCAATCTGCCTTTCCAAAATTTACCCTGGAACTTAATCCGTTAAAACTCCCCCAAAAGAAACGGGGAGGTCGGGGCGAGAATTTTCGAAGCCCACAGCGAGTGAGGAGATCCTCGTTGGGAGGGAGTTGCGGTCACTGGGATGTGAGTGAGATAGCAAAAGAGTGTGAGATCGAGAAAGACGGTGGGAGAAAGTGATAGGGAATGGGGAAGTCGTGCGCCTGCGTGAGGTAATGAGTGAGGGCGAGTACGGAGACGTGCAAGTGGGAGGATGGAGAAGTCGCGAGCTGTCAAGAGAATATTTTATTACTTTTTCTTTTTTAAATTTGGTTAACAAAATGCATAGTGGAGACATAATTGATGTAAATTAAGGCTTCATTTAGGACGGTTTTCTTATTGCTTCTTAAAGCAGCTTTTTAATACAAAAATTAAAAATTTTGTACAAAAAATTGCTTTAAGAAACAGTAAAAAAGCAGAAATCTAAGTAATAAATTTCATAATAATTTAATCCTTTATACTTGCCTTAGATTCAACCTATTATCAATCAACACTAGGCTAACAATGTATTCGTCATGTGTTACAAGTTGGATTTAGCTTCAAGGGCTTTTATCAGTATATTATCATTCTCCTAGTCTGTCATCAATCATCATTGACCTCCACGATTTAGGGGCTTTTATCAGTTGCAGAATGTTGAGCTTCAATGCTGATCCCCAAAGCAAGCTGGGGAGACCTTTTAATTGCAAACTAGATATTCAAACCAATTATTTTGAAATTAAGAAAGATCACATTGATTTTCATATTTTATATACCAAAGTCAGTATGGAGTAAGATATCATGAGGTTTTCAATCAAATAGGTGCTATTTTTGGCTTAGGCACGGCTAATGTCACACCAATGCTTTCATAAAATTTTCAACTTTTTCATGCTTCTGTTTGTAATATTATATATTTTTTATTGTTTATTTTCTAGTACGAATTTTGTGTGTAACTTTTAAGAGAGGAAATTTCTAAAAGACATTAAACCTAATTTGTAGATAAACAAGAGGCACAGGCATACTCAAAGTATATTTCATCTTTCTGTACAAGGTACTTTGTCTATCCATTTATATTTATTCCTACCAGTTTTATTAACCCTTTTGTTTTGCTTTATGTAATTCTCCTTATAACTGGAAATTTTATAAGCATAAACCTCAACAGGAAGAGGCGAGTTGATTAATATAATAATAATTCAATAAAGATGCATGCCTTTGTAGTAACATTTATCTTCATATATAATAGATCATAACATCTAAAAGCCAAAGACATCCATGTATTTTATCTGCCAAATGCTTATTCAAACTTAATTATTATATGATGTTAATAAATCAGATAAATAAGTAAATAGGTTTTGTCACCTTCGCATGATATCTAAAGGATGAGTATAAAAAACTATTCTCTTGATGATTCCCAACTAATTGCCAAAAAATTAGATAATTGATGGTGTGAGTTTATAAGAAATAAAGTAAATATGCTTATTTGCAAGTTGAAATTCTCTTATATTCATGCTTTGATAATCCGCAAATAATATTTCATGGTTTAATGATTTAGTGTGCACATTAATTTTTTGGTCTAGATCACTTTTTGGTATTTTATAGGTAGAAGAAATCATTCTCCAAAACTCAAAATTTTGAGATTCAAGAAAGATATGCAAACAATTTTTTCAATCATTATAGCAAGCCATATAAAAAAAGAGGTGGATCTCCCTTTAACCACAAATTATGAATGAACCTTACACTTATACCAAATGATAAGAGCATATGGCTTAAACCATAAAGAGAAGAGAGGGTGATGTAGGCAAGGGGGGGTCAAATCAAGATGAGAATTTTGGGTCCTTTTGGTGGTTGCTGGTTCTCGGGTTGGGTTTGTGTCTCTCGGTTTTGAGCTGGTTTTGGAGTGATGGTTTGGGTGAGCTGAAGTTTAGCTCATTAATTCCTAAAGGCATGAAGTAGAAGCTCATAAATGGGAAAAGGTATGGAGTGGCTTGTGTCTCTTTCCCTTCCCTTGTGTCTCCTCGGTTTCCTTCTTGCTCCCCTTCAGGTTTTGGTGGCTTTTTGCTCTTCCCATGTGCTGCTGGTTGGTTTCCCCTTGTTGCCTCTTCGGATCCCTCATTGGGTGGGTTTTCCCGTGTGGTGCTGGCTGGTTTCCTGTGCCAGCTGTTTTGTTATTTGTGCTGCCTCTTTGGGTCTTGGCTGGGTGGTTTTCCCGTGGTTGCTGGGCTGTGTATTCTGTGGCTTTGCTTTTCTTTTTTCTCTGGTTCCTGTACCAAATTATGAGGGCTGCCTTGTATGTGAGTCATGGTTGTAATAGGTTAGTCGTGAAAATCTAAGTCTGTGTCTTTTTAAGTTTTGTGTTTTTGTTATTGTCTGGAAAAATGAAAAAAATGAAAAAGAAGATGAAACAACAAGCAATGGGGTACCAAAGCAAGGCGCCTGCGGCTTGTCAGTAAAGTCCTACAGCAATTTCATTGGGAGATGAAAAGTTTCAAGAAGGGGAGTCTGATGTAGGCAAGGGGGGTCAAATCAAGATGAGAATTTTGGGTCCTTTTGGTGGTTGCTGGTTCTTGGGTTGGGTTTGTGGCTCTCGGTTTTGAGCTGGTTTTGGAGTGATGGTTTGGGTGAGCTGAAGTTTAGCTCATTAATTCCTAAAGGCATGAAGTAGAAGCTCATAAATGGGAAAAGGTATGGAGTGGCTTGTGTCTCTTTCCCTTCCCTTGTGTCTCCTCGGTTTCCTCCTTGCTTCCCTTCAGGTTTTGGTGGCTTTTTGCTCTTCCCATGTGCTGCTGGTTGGTTTCCCCTTGTTGCCTCTTCGGATCCCTCATTGGGTGGGTTTTCCCGTGTGGTGCTGGTTGGTTTCCTGTGCTGGCTGTTTTGTTATTTGTGCTGCCTCTTTGGGTCTTGGCTGGGTGGTTTTCCCGTGGTTGCTGGGCTGTGTATTCCATGGCTTTGCTTTTCTTTTTTCTCTGGTTCCTGTACCAAATTATGAGGGCTGCCTTGTATGTGAGTCATGGTTGTAATAGGTTGGTCGTGAAAATCTAAGTCTGTGTCTTTTTAAGTTTTGTGTTTTTGTTATTGTCTGGAAAAATGAAAAAAATGAAAAAGAAGATGAAACAACAAGCAATGGGGTACCAAAGCAAGGCGCCTGCGGCTTGTCAGTAAAGTCCTACAGCAATTTCATCGGGAGATGAAAAGTTTCAAGAAGGGGAGTCTGATGTAGGCAAGGGGGGGTCAAATCAAGATGAGAATTTTGGGTCCTTTTGG
Source organism: Dendrobium chrysotoxum (assembly GCA_019925795.1). Classification (NCBI taxonomy): domain Eukaryota; kingdom Viridiplantae; phylum Streptophyta; class Magnoliopsida; order Asparagales; family Orchidaceae; genus Dendrobium; species Dendrobium chrysotoxum. The sequence goes on along the minus strand of CM034311.1, from coordinate 38,978,089 downwards.
TGGTTGCTGGTTCTCGGGTTGGGTTTGTGGCTCTCGGTTTTGAGCTGGTTTTGGAGTGATGGTTTGGGTGAGCTGAAGTTTAGCTCATTAATTCCTAAAAGCATGAAGTAGAAGCTCATAAATGGGAAAAGGTATGGAGTGGCTTGTGTCTCCTCGGTTTCCTCCTTGCTCCCCTTCAGGTTTTGGTGGCTTTTTGCTCTTCCCATGTGCTGCTGGTTGGTTTCCCCTTGTTGCCTCTTCGGATCCCTCATTGGGTGGGTTTTCCCGTGTGGTGCTGGCTGGTTTCCTGTGCCGGCTGTTTTGTTATTTGTGCTGCCTCTTTGGGTCTTGGCTGGGTGGTTTTCCCGTGGTTGCTGGGCTGTGTATTCCGTGGCTTTGCTTTTCTTTTTTCTCTGGTTCCTGTACCAAATTATGAGGGCTGCTATTGGAGACTTTTGGCCTTCATCACCCCCTCTTTTCATTGGTTTAATTAGAGGTGCTTTGGCTGTTTGGATTCCTCTCTCTTGCCTATAAATATGAGATGTTTTGGAGAGGAAAAAGAGAGTGATATGATGTTATTTTTGGACTATAACCTGAGGGTTTTGTTTGGAAAAGCTTGCGAGCTTTGTCCACTTCTTCTCCTTCCCTTCTAGGAAAGCTTGCGAGCTTCTCCTCCTTTCTTCTCGGCTTCTAACCCTTTCTTCTCTACGCAAGTGTCCACCCCACCTGTATCTTTCTTCTCCAAAGCAAGTTTAGGATGACATTGTTTCTTATGTGAGTTGTATGAGTTGGTGTTTGTCATTGTTAAGAGTTGTAAGCAGTCTTTATCTTATAAAAGTCTTATGTTTTTGTGATTTCTTTATCTTTTTATGTGTTCAAGGTTGTATGTAAGCGTATTTTTATTTTTGTATGCAAAAATTAGGTTTTTGCCTAATTTTTGCTTACATCAGAGGGTTAAGTGAATTAAGTAAAATACACAAGAATCTTCCCGTGCTTCTCCCTACATCCATCACCTAGCAAACCCCTTGCTAAGATTTCTAAAGCTTCTAAGATTTCACTAACTCAGATTTTACCAATAATTTTTAAGCTTTACAATCTTATCCTAAGCTATTGATATGCAATCCTCACAAACCACCCTAACAAGTTCAAAATAATATGCAAATAAAACTTAAGAACAAATAACAAAAATAAAAGAGGAGATAGACAAATTTATCAATTGAGTCAAAGATGATCGCTTTTATAAGAAGCACTTTGAGATTCTAGAACACTTCTTAGGTGTTAATATGAGATGCTCTTTTACAAGAATCAGACTTAAGTTGGTTTCACTTCCAAACGATAAGAAACTAATTGGACGGATGTGTGAGATGGCTCTTACAAATTGAGCAAGTCCCTCTGTGGTTTAAAGCAATCACCAAGATAGAGGTTATGATCAATTTGATAGCTTTATGAAGAAACAAAGGTACATATATATAGTCAGTTTGATCGTTGTGTCTACTTGAAGAAACTCCAAGATTGTACATTTATCTATTTATTCTTGCATGCTAATGATATGTTAGCAATTGAGAGTAATGTGGAGATGAAGGCTCAATTGAGCCTAATTTTTGGGTGAAGGACCTTGCAGAAGCTAAAAGATTCTTGGATGGAGATCAAGCAAGATAAAAATAAATTTATAGTTTGCCTGACATAGACTCAATATCGAAAGTAAGTACTCAAAAGGTTTGGCATCGATTAAAAGACTAAACCTATGAGTACACCTTTTGCCTTGTATTTCAAAATTACTGCATTAATCTCTTAAAGTGCAATTGATGAAAAAAGAAGTGTGTTCAGAGCTTTGATGTATGCAAATATGTGTACAACACTTGATATCTCATATTTTAGTATGGTGGGATTGTATATGCACAAGTCTGGTAAAGGCCATTAGCCTGCATTGAAGTGGATATTTTTCTAAACTTGAAGAAAACTAAGATGATTGAAATTAATCTAGTTGGGCATGCCGATTATGATTTTGGTGGTGATCTAGATAAACGTTGATCAATAGTCAGACATATGATTACCATGGCTGGGCGTTCAATAACTTGGAGATCAACGACAATCAATTATTGGTTCTACTATAGAGCTAGAGTATATGACGATAACAGAAGCATTCAAAGAAGTCATTTGGCATCATAGTTTGATCATAATACTTTAGGGTTGTTCAAAAAAAATATGGAGATTTTTTGCGATTGTCAAAGTGCCATTTGTTTGGCAAAGAATCCGATGCATCTTGAAGGTAAAAACAAGTAGATAAGAAGAAAAATGTAAGAACCAAATATTAGGGCTGGTTTTTTATTATCTCTTCAACAAATAATGAAATATACAATTGACCTACTATTTGAGAGGTAGATTGGCTCTCCCGCAAAGCCTAAGCCCTGCTAGGAATAATTCCAAAGAAAAACTACAGCAAACACATTCACATAATAATAATAAAACTACTCAATTAACAATAATATAAACCTTCCCACTTTCCTATCAAATCTGAATTCAAATCAATCATTTTTCTCTAAATAAACCTTTCCTAATTCCCTCTCAATCAAATCAGCCATCTTTCTCTGAATAAATCTTTTCTAATTCTCTCCTAATCAAATCAATCCTCTTTCCCTAAATAAATATTTCCTAATTACCTCCCAATCAAATTAGCCATCTTACTTAAATAAACCTTTCCTAATTAGTTCCCCTTAATTTCTCCTCCTTGTGAAATGAATAATAGATCCCCTTGACCCCAAAGGGCGTATTAGAATCAAGTTGATCATGGTTTCACAAAACATATTGACAGTCGGTACCTCTTAAGAGAAATAGTAATAGAAGAGGTTATTCTACTCCATAAGATTGGGGCTGCATATAATCATGCAAATATGTTGATGAAGGTGATTACATTGATCAAGTTCCAATATTGCTTGGACTTGATCAAGATCTATTGATTTTCTGACACTTTATGACACAATGGAGGTAGTATCATTTTGGAGGGAGTTTGTCAAGATGGAGATCATTGAAAATAGTGGTTCACTTCAGTACCACGAAAATTTTAAATAGATGCTAACTCAAAGTCTTGAGTGGAGGCTGCCATAAAATTCTACAATAGAGGTTATAAAAACCTTGAAAGGCGGTTGACCGTTAGTAATAGGAGGTGAACTCTTTCCTATGTATAAATCCTTGCAATCTTCACTTGTAAATCATCTCACAAGCAGCTCTTCAAACTTGTAATAGTTTTTGTATTTGTGTGAGGATCCTGAGAGAAGTTTTTTTTTTTTTTCTCCAAGATTATGGTGAGTTTGATTCCTTCCGTGAATCTAGGCAAATTGTTGAATCACATTTATCTCTCGTGTTCATGCATGTTTGCTTTTTCCCCTAGTTAAATTTTGGAGCTTCTGCACGATAGTGTGAGCATAATTGATGCTTTTCTTCATACATCATGTAAATCTGTCAAACACACAAAAGAGTACAAGTATGTTCCTTTTCTCATTCTCTTCATTTTTTTTATTTTTTTTGACATAGTTTCTTTTCTGGCAAATAGGTTGTTGGAGGAAACAAAAGATGAGGTGAGCTACACTTCATTATAGTTTTCATACTTGCAGTGCAGCATCGCGCATGTTCTTTTATATTATTTAATATTATTGGTTCCTATTATCATGATATTTTCTCAAAATAAAGAACTTGCATGCGACAAGTGACTCATGGACGAATGCAATAGTTATTAATGTAGCATTGGCACCTTATCTCGCAAGAAATCCTAGAAAATTAGATTTGCCAGCACGTTAGCAAGGCAAGGTAAGAGCACAACAACAAGGGCTAAGGCTCACCCTATAATAACCAATATGAAAGATGCTAGGAAAAGGGACCTTATTCAGGTTGAGATTGTACCTCTCAATGGTTTGTGTCATCCTCAAGCAAGAAGTTTGAAGGGTTAGTTAAATAGATCGAAGAATTTATTTATCTAATTTCATCCAAACAATTTAGAATTGGTCAACAATGTTTAAGTTTCTTCATGTGCACTAATGAAGTAATAGGCTTTGTTTGGGACGGTTTTTTTGCTGCTTTTTAAAGCAGTTTTTTAGTTAAAAAATTTATAGTTCAAAAAACAATAAGAAAATCGTCCCAAACTAAGCCATAGTTGATGCCACTCACGAAGATTTTTACAGATTGCCTATTTTGCAGCTCACGGGATTGATAAAAAGAAGTGCTTTAAAACCAGAACAAATCAACAAGGCACTTTGTCAAGAACTTAGCAAGCATTGTGATGAAAGGTGCTTCTCCTATCCTTGTAATGTGCAAATACTTCCATTTTCATTTCTGATCAAACTATTTGTTAGTCGATTATATGTGAGGACTCTGTGTGATCATTCTTTAGGCTTCTTATTTCACCGTAAAGAAATATGATATTATACAAATTACATTTCTTATATAGCTCATTAAGAAAATTGCATGTTTCTTTGAATATTTTCTGCAGCTCTTATTGATTGAACTCATTGTTACTGTATTAACGGTAACCATTTTTGTTTCATTGGTTGCAGTGATGACTTCGATGATGATTATATGGATGATGAGTTGTGATGGCATTCAACAACCTATATTTATCTTCTTCTGTCACTTTTCAATGACCAACAGGGTTTGAAGAAATTTTAAATTCTTTATTTGTTGTTCCTGCGGACAATCAGAACGCAGGTTTTCAAACTTGAGATTTTCTTCACTGTTAATGACATTTTTCCTTCCCCAGTTTGACATAAAACTTGTATTTTGTTTTGGCCTTAACATGTTCATTTCTTTGCTTTACGAAAGCTTCAATTTTGATGATATATGGAAAAATTCCGAATAGTTCCTAAACTATTTTTTGTTGGGACAATTTAGTCACAAAATATCACATTGTTCTAATTTAGGCTTTATTTGTGACAATTTTTTTATTACTTTCTAAAGCAGTTTTCTAGTACAAAAATTTCTTAAACTAGAAATTTTTGTATTAAAAAACTGCTTAGAAAGCAGAAAGAAAGCTGTCCCAGATGAAACTTTAGTCTCTCAATTATATTAAATTGATCCAAAATGATCTCTGATGTTATATTTGTGATATAAAATTGATCCTAACTTAACCTCTCACCTATCCAAACTTGATCTTAATTTAGGCTTTGTTTGGGACGGCTTTCTCACTGATTCTTAAACCAGCTTTTTAGTACATAAATTAGAAAATTTGTACTAGAAAGCTGTTTTAAGATGTAGTAAGAAAGCCGTCCCAAACGAAGCCTTAGTCTCAAAGGGATCATTTTAGATGAATTTTGTATAGTCGAGAGATTAAATTGGAGCAATGTGATACCTTAGAACTAAATTGACCATAAATAAATAGTTGGGGGATTATTTTGAAGTTTAACTACCCCTCCTAATGGTGTATTATTTTCACTGTTCAAAAATATTGCCAGCCGGCAAAATTGTGAAAAAAGAAATTGTTTATTTTATAATGTTTATTCCACATTTTAATATCCTCATATGGCCTAATTTATGTTCTAGATGTATAATCCTCTTGATCATAATTAATGAAAAACTGATTTATTGTTCTATTACATTGCAAATTCCATAATTCTTGTTGGTAGAATGATTTTATTTATTATTTTATTCGTTTTGAAGACAACATTGTATCATGATAACAGTTTATGTAAGAAAAAAAAACTCAAGATTAGAAAATATTTAAGCAAAAAATAAAAGAGTAATTTATTTTAAATATCGAATTTAAATATGTTTAAACTGTTAATTACTTTTTAATTTTCTGATAATTGTCTTTTATTACAATAATTCTTATCAACAAAGAATAAAGGTAAATCAGATAGAGCATCCAATTCCATCTTATTATGGGGAAGGAGAGATTAAAAGTAAAAAAAAATAGGTCAGTCAGTGTTAATTACTAAAATTATCTTAAAAATTATAAAATTTATTTTAAGGCTAATATATAATATATTCAAAATTAATATTTTATTTATTTTAATATAAATTCAAGAGCAATGAGACTTATCCTTCATAATATTTTGAATTTTTTTTTTTAGTGGTTGAGATTCTATAGAATTTCTTTTAAGTCTTCATTTAAGAAATATATTATCATTCTTTATTTTTTAATTTAAAATTTATGTATTTAACCTTCCTTTTAAAAAAAAGATTACAATAATCTTATTAAAAAATTGATAATTATGAACTTAATGATATTAATTTTGTTTTAATTAAACATATTTCACACTAATTTTATGGTCTCAATTTCTTACATTGATAGACCCATCAACTTAAATACAAAACATAGCTATATATATATATATATATATATATATATATATATATATATATATATATATTTGTGAAGACAATATAAAGGCATGCAAGTAGCCATTGCATATTATAATTATTGATATATAATATATATTAATCAAAGTAATATATGTATTTATCTATAATCAAGCATTAGATAGAGCTTCAACAACCATCTTCAAATCATCAATGGAAACAGCTCCATCTCCATCTCCATCCATGGACGCTATAATATCCATGCAATCATCCATACTGATAGCACTCCCCATGCAACTCAACACCTCGTAAAGCTCCTCCCCCCTCACCTCCTCCTCTCCAGCTCCGGCGATGGCCGGAAAAACAGCTTGTAGTAGCTCCGCCAGCTCTCCCAGTTCAAATTCTGCGGCCATCAAGGCGAGGAACTCCTCGGCGCTCAACAAGCCATCGCCGTTAGTGTCACCTTGCTTCATCATCTCCGCAGCCTCCTTGTCGCCAACTGCGGCGCCGGCGGAGCACAAGCCGAGGGATTCGATGATGGCTTTGAGCTCGTTGATGGTGATGAGGCCATCGGAGTTGGAGTCGAAGGATTTGAAGGCGGTTAACATGCTGTGAATGGAAGTGAGAGCGTCGAGTTCTGAGGAGGATATGTTAGCCGTTGGTGGAGCCATTGGAGAGTTTGAGACCTTTGGTAAATTTTGGCTTGGCTTCACTCATCCTTTTATAGGCAAACTTTGTGGTTTATATATATATATATATATATAATTATTATGATTAATGTTTTTATAGTTAAATTATTAATATGACTGACTAAATATGTGATTAAGGTTTTATTTAGGATAATTTTTTACTGTTTTCAAGTCAGTTTTTTAGTAAAAGATTTTCTTTTAAGAAAAATTTTTTACTAAAAAATATTTTTAAAATCAATAAAAAAAGTTATCGCAAATAAAGTATAAATATGATAAATTTATTTAAATCGAAAAGAATACAATAAATAATTATTGATATATTTTTAAAATAAATAATTTAAATTCATATAATCTTATGTTTATTTTTTAAAATTTTGTAACATAAATTTTATCTATATAGAATGTGAATCTATATCTATTTTTATTTTATTTTTTAAATAATTTTGGTGAGTATAAAATAGTTTATTTCATGGTTCTCTTAAAGAATCTATGGCAAGTGGTCGAATAAATGTGACAGTAATTCTTATCAGCAGAGAATAAATTAAAGCTAAGATTGAGCATCCAATTCCATCCTGTAATGGGAAAGGTGAACAATGAATGCTCATTTCATTGTGGAAAACAATGATTTTTTTTTTTGTCAAAATTATTTTTAGTTTTTATTTTTAATGTTTTAAAAATTAATTTCTAATTACTGGTTATCCACAATTGTTTAATTATTTCGAGTAATTTGATTGTCTGAATTTTGATCAATCAACTCCTTTTAACTTGTCACTTGTGGCATCGAGATATTTGAAATGATATACTTTGCCATCGATTGAAGACTTTACTAGTGTCAACCACCATCACGTCACTCTCCTTTAACCCTTGACCAATAGCTTGAGTTAAGCTCAGCCCAAGTGGGTCAATTTGGCATATTTAGGGCCGTCAAAAGTGAGTTTCGGGTCAGGTTCGGGTCCAACCCGAATTTGACCCGGCACCATCTGGGTCAACCTGAACCTGATCCGCTTCGGGTCCGGATCAACCTGACACGACCTGCCAAACTCGAAAGCTGAATGGGACTACAGACATAATAGAGAAACTTGGGAACAAATACTAAGCAGCAGAACTCATTTAAAAAGGTAAACATAACTCACATAACAGGCAAGTAGGTAGCATGCAATACTATAGCAAGCTAGCAAACAGTAAAACCCTATAACAGAGATTGCTAATAACAATATTATAACTGCATAATAACCCTAAACAATATGACAAAATAGCCAAATAACCGCTGCCTGCAGAGAGGTCACAGGAGTACAATCAGAATAATTGTTCAACAGCAAGCCGAAATCCTTCAACAGCATGCCTAAATGGTCAAATAACCAAAAACTATACAAACCCCTAAAAAATCGAACATAAAAAATGGCAAAATCTGATGTTCTAATCGGCATTTCAAAACCATAACAGCTTCAAATTGGAAGGAAGAACCGAAGACCGAAGATAACTCTAAACTGACAGTAAGTCAGTAATATAGCAAATAAAAAAATATATAAAATAAATATATGTATAAATGACAAAACTCATAAACGTAAGAATGTTAACATCGGCAATATTTTAAGATATACTGATAGAGGAACTGAGAAAGCGAGGACACAGAGGAGGAGAAAAGCACCGGGCAGGAGGCAGGAAGCACCGTGAGAACGAGAGCACTGAGCAGTTGAGCACGCTACCTTCTATGGTCGAAGAGACGAAGACTCCAAATAATGCCTTATGCCGCCAGCCACTAAATGCCTAAATGTAAAATGCCTAATTGTAAATTACCTAAGGCCCTAATCCTAAAACACGTGGCAAAGCGGGTCACAATCAGGTTTCCAGGTTTACCCAAACTTGACCCGGAAATTAAAACGGGTCGAAAAATAGAATCCGAACCCGACCTATTCTGAAATTGGGTTGACCCGAACCCGAAAAATTCAAGTCAAATTTTTTTGTCGTGTCTATTATTGACACCCCTAGGCATATCTAGGGATGGATCCATCTGGCATATATAAGGGAGGGTATGACCTGGGTCATCTATTATCAAAATATGTCTCGTTTTTACACATTCTAGACATATAAAACAAAGTCAAAATTCTCGGATCATGAGAAATCTCGAGAAGGATATATGACCTTATTTGTCTTCAATCGCTCGCTAATTTCAGGTCATCTCATTCCCACTCCTAGAAAAAAAAGATTGGCTTGATCGCCTTAAGTTGCTCATTGCTCTTGATTGTTAGCTCTCCCTCCACTCCACCAAGGCAAGAAACTATCCCAATCAATAATCATATAATTCCATGACACCAATATTATTGAACTCTCTTTACAAAAGGTATAGGAGACATCTATTACAATTTAAGTCTTTAAAAATATTTTTCTAATACCTTATTTAAATTTAGGTTAATTTAAAACTAAAATTAGTGGAATCTTTGTCAACTAAGTCATATCATAAATTTTATCCTTCTTATTTATTTTTCGGATTATATGTGGAATCTTCATTTGATGGAGATAATTTTAGATATAAAATTCTCTCTATTTTCATGAATATTATTCCAAGCAATAATTTTTATAAAATTTTAATTTGATATTTTATATGAGTAAACATAAATTTTCATATCTTATGTCAAACAAATTTTCTATATACATATATATATATATAGAGAGAGAGAGAGAGAGAGAGAGAGATTTTGGTAGATTAATTTCTCTATTTTTAAAAAAAAATTTAGATCTTATACTAATGTTATTCGTTAGGTTAATATTTTTTTTCAACTATTGTTGCGGACTCAAATATACGCGGCGATAGAATTTAAATTTCCGTCTCAGCGTTGTACGTATATCCAGCACACAAACAGAAGAATAAAAGAACACCATGATTTTTACGTGGAAAGCCCTGAAAAAGGAAAAAACCACGGGGCCACGCCCAGTTGAAAGAGTTCCACTAGTGTTGTTTGAAATACACGAGGCTGATTCGTCCTTTAAATTCAGGATGATCAGAATACAATGAGTATCAGTTACAAGGCCAAGCAGAGTTCCGACGTCACTCAGGTGTCCGGCAGAATTCCGGCGTCGCTTGGAAAGAAGTCTGGCGTCACTCGGGCGTCGGGTAGAATTCTGGTGTCGGGCAGAATTCCGAGGTTGCTCCCGTGTCGGGCAGAGCTCCGGCGTCCCTCGGGCGTCCGGTGGTGCTTCGGTGGTGTTCCGACGGAGTTCCGGCGGTGTTCCGGCAGTGGTCGAGGAGGAGCTTTTCCCTCCTATGCTTCTCTTCTCTTCATTCTCTTCTTCTCTTCTTGGCTTGGGTCCCCTCTTAAGAGAAATGAGGGGCTATTTATAGTTTTTCTGGAGTGGCATAGCCCGTAAATATGTGAGGGATTAGGGGCAAATAGGGAGTGATCTGGATGAACGGCCGATATTGAATCCCTTGATCGTGAACCGTTTATCGAGGATTTGAAGGTCTTAATGATGTCAGAATTCTACGATCTTCAGCTCGTTGGATTCGTCTCGTCGAGCCGCTCGATTCGACTATAAGCTTGTCAAAATCGGAGACTGTTTGGTAACTCAAATTGCTATTTGATGCTTTCAACAGCGCTTCGGGTACTTGATTTGGACTCATTTGGGCTCGGATTGAATCGAATTTGGGATGGTTGGGTTTGTATTTCCGAGACGCTCAGTTCGACTATAAGTTTGCTGAAATCAGAGTTTAAATGGTCTCTGAATTAATTTGTGAAGTTTCCAACTCGATTTTTGCTTCGAGATTCGTGCCCGATCAAGATAATTTTTCGATGACGTATCAGTTGCCCCCCTATTTTTGGACGTCAATGCTTCAGGAGTCCAAAAATATATGTGTCGGCTTTTCACTTTGGCAAAATCTCAAAAATTTACTTTTCAAGAATATAAAATTTTCCACAAACTTGATTGTAGGGGCCTCGTTGAGCTCCGTAAGTGTCAAAATTGAGTCCGGAACATTGAAAAACGTGTCCGGGGACCCCAAAAACGTCAAATTTGGACCGCCCGGCCCAAAAATCGGAACCCGGGAACCCGTAGGCGGCCGAACCAGCCGGCCGGCCGGCCGGCCGCCGGCAGCCGCCACTGGCGGCGGCGGGCGGAATCGCGCCTGGCCCTCCTGGCCCGCGTCGGGGCCCGCCCGAGGCCCGCCCGGGCCCGCCTGGGCCTGTCCGCGATCGGCCGCGGCAGTCAGCCGCGCCGTTTGGCCAGCGGTTAGGGAAACCGCCGGCTGGTTTTATTATTATTATTTTTTTTTTAAATGTGGCGGGGCCCAAAAAATTTCGAAAAAATCTCAAAAAATTCTGAAAAATTTGAAAAATTTCAGGGAATTTAATAAAATTTTGGAATCCTCCCACCCTTAAAAAATACTATAAATAGACCCCCACGGCCTAGGAGAAACTCGCCCCTTCTTCTTTTCTCCCTCTGGCTTTCTAGCTTTTGGCATTCTGAGGCTTTCCGTCGTTTTTAAGTTGGTGACTTTCCCTACTTGACTCGGCGCCCCTCATTTTGCGTAGAAGTTAGCGGCTTTCCCCCTTCCTCCCTCCATTTTTTCTCCCTTTTTCTTCCTACTTCGGAGGCTTTCCGCAGTCTTTCGTAGGTGATTTTCTCTACTTAGATTTGCGCCCCTCTTTAGTAAAGGAAGCAAAAATGGGTGATCCTGACTCCTCAAAAATTCCTTCAGAAGTCCGTCCTGCGTAACGATCTGAAGTTCCAAAGAGGACCCAAAAGGCACCGAAGGCTGACGATGTGATTTCCACCATCACTGAGGACTCTTTCATCTCATTTAGGAAAAAATTTCATTTTCCTAATGATTTGGTGATGAAGGTGCCGGCCAGAACGGATCGTGCCTGCTTCCCTCCCCCTGGATATGTGACGGTGTATGAATTTAGTCTGCAGCGGGACTACGATTTCCTCCTTCTTCCGAACTGATCGACATTATGACGATTTGTGGGGTATGCTTGTCTCAATTTTCCTACAGAGCAATGTCGATCGTGATGGGCCTAATCGTGCTTTTCAGAGACCGTGGAGTGGTACTTTCCTCAGAGTGCTTTTCTCGGATGGGGCGTCTCTTTAGCGATGCGCAGGGACGTATTTCATTCAGGTCCAAGTGGTTGGACATCCGCACTCGAGACCCCTCGAAAGGTTTGATCGGCAACTTCTTTTATGTGCAGAATGATTGGGGTCTTCAGGAGAAGTGGGGGAAGTTGAAAGAGCTACCTGTCCCCCTTCATATTGGAGCAGAAGATTTGCTGAGGATACTCAAACTCCCTGATTTAGATACTCTACACTACGAGGTGCGTTACTTGAGTAGATATGTAGATGAGGAGTACTTGTTCAAGGTCGGATTATGTTGACCTCATTTTTATATGAGGTCACTAGGACCCACTTGGATTTCTTTTTAGTGACCTAATGATGGAGAGATGTCCACCCCTCTGTCATAAAGGTCCTAATAAAGACCCAATTTAATCCCAATCAAACCCAGCTCTACCTTTCGACTCAATCTTTAATCTAGCCTTAAATCAACATTCAATCAAATTTCAAATCATATCCAATTAATTTCAATCTTTCATTTGATTTTTGTTGATATGAATGATCCAAGGTCAATCATTTAAATCTTAAATCCAACCCAAATCCAACATTCTAAATCAAACCTTCAAGGTCAAGGACCTAGGTCCTGAAACCCTTTTTGGGTGAACTTTCTGTCACCTAGAAACCCTGTCAAGTGACCTCCAAATTATGATCCGTCAATTGCATATTGTTCAAACATGTCTCTAAGATCAACCCTCCAAATTTGAGCTCAATCCAACACTCCTAGCCCCTCAAACTGAATCTTTTCCCAAACGCTGCAAAACCTTCAATTATTTACAACCTATGCCACTAGACTTGCCATCCAGAGCAATTTGACCTTGGGACGCCTTCCAAACCTTTCGACCATGTCCATGACCTTTGTTATGACTTTTTGACCAATAACCTATACTTTGTTGGACCCAGTTTGACCCAATGTTGACTAGGGGTCAAAATGACCAAAATGCCCTTTATAGAGATTTTTGGTCTTTTCCCCAAAGTTCAACATGACCTTCCCATATAACCTTCAAAACCTATCCCAATGGATCCTAAATATCATTAGGAACACATTGGATCCAAACTCAAGTCTTGGTTTGACATGGTTGACCAAGTCAACCAAGGTTGACCAAATCAACCCTTAACCCACATTAAGGTCAATTTCAATGCTTGAACCCATTTTAAATCAAATCAATCCCTTAAAATCATTCAATTGGACACCCTTGACATGTCCAAAGCTTTCCAATTCAAGCTTCCCCTTTGGGTTGACTTGGTCAACCCATTTGGAGGGGTCAAAACCTTCTCCAAACCCCTTTAAGCCTATGAAAAGAGGCCAAATCATGGCCACATCACCAAGCCACCTTGGCAATCCATGGCTTGATCCAAAACCTGCTCAAACCTGATAGAAATTGACCCATTTCCTCTCTTAAGAAGCCCTAAGCCAACTCCCTAAACCAAGCCAAGCTTTGGTTCACCCAAATGGGGGAAAAGGTGTGGTCCCCTTTCCCATGGACCAAGAGAGGTCACACTCACCACCAACCCTATTCCATAGCTTTAGGTAGCTTAGGGGACACTTGTCATGCATCCAAACTCCCTCCAAACAAATCAAGACCATCCAATCCAAAAGCCAAGTGCTAAGGTGGGAGAAACCTAACCTAAGAGAGAGAATCTTGATTATTCACTCTCCCTCAACTCTCCCTCAACTCTCCTCCAGCCTCCAACCTTCCTAGAGCCTTCCCCATCCTCTCCATCCATCTCCAAGGCTTTTCCAAGCTTCTCCCCATCATTTCCAAGCCTCAAATCACTATTTTAGTGAGGAGAGAGCATTCTAGAGAGAGAAAGAGGGCTTTCCAACACAACTTTCGATCCAGCTAGATCTAGCTCTTGGTGTCTTCATCAAAGTTGTAGAGGATCACTGCATCTTTCCAACAAGCCCAAGATCTCAAAAATCCGACGGTTGGATTGTAAGTTATGCTCATTTTAAGTTTAAATTTCAATTTGAAACTGCTCAAAAATTTCATTGCTTGGGGTCTCCAAACTCTAGGCAATGAAAGTTCATGTTCCCATGAGCCTATGTTTCAAATTTTGTTAAATTTCGACGAGTATTTTGAAAGTTATGAGTATTTCAATTTTCTAGTTCATTTTGAGCTAAAACGGTCTTGATCGATCTCGGCCGTCCGATTTTCTATCTTTCTCGATCGGACGGCTCGGGATTAGTGATGGCATGTTTAGGTGGTTGATAAACAGCACTTTGCATATCAAAATGCCACATGCCGCCGCCGTTTTGGCGCCGATCATTGCTAATGATTGGCGCCGGTTATTAATGGACTTAAAAATTCAAAAAAATGGTCAACTTTCAAAATTCATAGTAAATTCATTTTTCCACCAAATTAAGTGTTTTTGGGCTCGTTGGAAAGATAATTTACCCTAGTATTTATTAAAATTAATTTTGAGTTAATTTGATTACTGGATTATGAGATATTTCTATTTTTTTAAAATCGGTTTTTTGTGATTTTCTCACAATCCAGCGGTCAATTGAGCCCCAACTTTTGGTGGAAGCTATTTGGGTATCTTAGGCATGTACTATAATTTTCTTAGGTTCAGATATCCATTGAATTGCTATGATGTGAATTTTTAAGGTAATGGGTCCATTTTGGACCCAAAACTTTGAAAATTCATAACTCCATTTTTCTATAGACTTAGGCTACATAACTTTTGTGGTGTGATTGCATATGTGTAAGGGTTAGAAAAACCAAATTTCACGCCTATTTGAATAGTAGAGACACCTAGGAAAAATAATTAAGGAAAACTATAGAAAACTTAGAAAATTCCTAGGTGATTGTACACACACCCAATAGGGGTGAAATTTGAACACAGTAAACTTAGAGACATCATGTACCTTAGGTTCCAATTTCACTGAATTTGGAGATCATTAGGTCAAAAAATTAATTACCCAAAGTTTCAACCCTTTTAAGGACCCAAAAAATTCAAAAAAATGTAATAAATCCATATTAAGTCCAAAAATTGTAAATAATACCTCAAATTGACCAGACGTTAGTCCTCTACTTAGGAAAAATAAAATCCCCTTGATTGGACTCCTATTTTAACTTTAATTTGACTTTTAATGAAAATCAATAATTAATTATATTAATTAATTAAAATTATTAAAAATCCAAAATAATTTCTAAACACTTGGAAACACTCCCATGGGTCATTCCTGACCTTTGGGATTGATTCCATACAGTTTGGGATGAGTTTGGATCAAAATGATCAAAACCTTCCTAATTTAGCAATTTTAAAAATTCAATAATTAAGGGAACTTTGAAAATGCATAACTAATTACAGAAAAATCCAAATTGAGCAAACTTAGTGTCAATCAACTCAAATTAAGGTCTAGTATTTTCTAAAAATGTCAAACCTTCAAAATCTGGTCAAAGTCAAAAAGTCAACTTTTCAGTCAACCGTAGTTCAAAACTAGGCTCGAACTTCGAAAAATCATAACCTTTCATAGAAAACTCTAAATTGAGTGTACTAACAGTCTAACAACTCATCATAAGGTCTAATATTTATTAAAAATCTGAAACTTACAAAATTAATTTTAATTTGAAAAGTCAACTTTGGACCCCTTAATTAACTAATTAAAATAATCCATAAAATTCTAAAATTCAATAAATCATTCAAAATTCCAGAAAACATCAATTTTATTTTAAAACCAGCAACCAATCAGTTTAATTAAAAATTAATCAATCTTTAAACTTTAATCAAACTCAAATCACTTAATTATATCGGGTACCACTGGGTAACACAGGCCTACGAGGCTATTAAATTAGCCCCAAGGAAGGTGAAATAAACTTCATGGCCTCGGTGTGCAACAAAGGTGGTATTTAATAAATAATTAAAATCAATTTTAAAATCAAATTTAAACTATTAAGACTTAAACTTCAATTAAAATCTCCCTTAAGCCTTTCAACTAATCAGAACATCAAACAACTTCAATCAAATACCCTATTCAGGATCTACCCTAGCCACACGACCTACTACACACACTTTAGATGGTTTGCTAGGACAACCAACTCTAGATTTAGGCTAGGCCGATATTTCCTTTTCTGCTGTGTGCTGAGTTTTTCGAGTTTTCATTGCATGTTGTGATTGAAATTGATTGATGTGTTTGTTTACTTTCTTTACTGCACTCTGTGAATTGATGTGATGGGCGATTAGATTATCCTTAGGTTAGGAACGATCTGGATGCTCACTGGATTTTCTGCAGGTGGTCACGCTCATGCAGGGCAATAAAGGGGGCTAAATAAATCATAAATATAAATGCTACAGGTGCTTCAGCTGCTTAGCCCCTAAATAAAAGGAGCGTGGCCAAGTGTGTTTACTTTTCTGCACGTATATACATATAACTGCTTGGGATGTATTTTAATATTTAAATGCTTAGGATAACCCTGCAGGAGAGTCTAGAATTTTTATTTTTATATTCATGTAATTTGTTTGAGTATTAAGTTGTGAAAGTGACACTTTGATTTTGGGATACATGGATCCAAAGGTTGGATTCCAAAGAGGAAAGGATACCCCTTCGGGGGATAGTCCTTATCCATTTGGAGCTCCAAATTTGGATCACTTCACTACCCAAAGTGAAAAGAGTAACCTCCCCCCTCAAGGGAAGAGTTCTCTTTTCCATTTGGGTATCCAACCACGAAGAATCTAAGGAGCTCGAGGAAGAGAAGACCGAGAAGTTGAAGACATAGAGTATCCCACTCAAAGTCACTTGCGTCTGTATTAGGATTAGAATCTGGGTTATTGTTAGTGGTGCCCGGCCACTTTTAATTTATGTAAATCTGGGTTGTAATAAGCAAGGCAATTTGCCTATGGACATTTACTTAATTAATTTGATTATTTAATATGTTGTGATTTAATTTGATTGCGTATAGGATTGCCTGTTTTTCCTAGTTCTTTGGCGCTTGCATGTCGTTTTTGTTTTAGCCTGGACTTCGTTAGGCTCTTTAAGGACGAAAACTATTTCTACTTATAATTAATACTTAAAATTTTAAGATTTAAATAACATAGAAACTTAACGACCTAGGGAATAGCCGGAATCGTCCGGGGTCGCATGCATATTACTGCACTTCTCCCTCCTTGCTATAAGACACTTCCCCGCCCGTGGGTAGAGTCCAGATAATCCGACCTATGAGGATGAGGTGCTGGATCTGGGGAAGTCTAGTCTTTTCAAAAAAATTATTTTATAAGCCTTTTTTAAAATTTCATGCATACTAGATTTGGATACTTTAACCAGCATGCATCGCATTAGAAACTTATTAAATTAAAATTTTAATTGCATTTTAGTCTAAGCATTCAACCCGACATAAGTCAAGGGGTCAATTAGGAATCTGCTCTAGATGTCGACCCCAACTTCTTAAACCAATCTTAAATAACGTCCCTGATCACTCTGTATCAAAAGACCGGACTCATGGTTTTGAAGCGTTTAGGTGGTTTAGCTGGCTCCCCAATCCAGGCCGGGGTAAGTCCAGATTTTGCACTGCATTAGTTAGGTTCGGACTACTGTGTTCCAGTATCCAAATTTAGATCTAAGATCTGGGGCAGGTCTCTTTTGAATCATAAGACCCCAACCTCCGGGAATACAATCCCAAATTTCTAATAAAATGTTCAACTCAAATTAAATATTCTTTCAATCCAAAATTTAAAGCCCAACTTAGCTTAGATCAGGACACTTCTAAATTGTTTCAGAATCCTAAAGTGTCCCCTACCCTTCCTCATTTGATTCCAAAATAAATGTTCAATCTTGCTCCAATCCCTTTTCAAAATCCAAATTCACCTCTTTGGCATCACTCCTAGAAATCTCTAAACAAAATTTCTGCCATTATTTTAATCGAAAGTTTTCGTAGGGGACTCCGGCCTCCCACGATGTAATTAACTATGAGGGCTTGCGCTCGTAGGAGATTTAGAACCCACATCTAATTTTTCAAAACTAATTTTTAAAAACTCGATTAGTTATCTTTGGAAAAAATCAAATCACTAATGATCGTTATCGTTATGTTCGAATGATTATTAACAAATGATATCTTCTCCCTTCAAGGAGATATATCTTTTGTTAAAATGAATTCGAATATAAAATTAACGATCGCTCCTCTTGATTATTGTAGCCCGATATTTGACTGAACCTTATTTTGACCCTTTTGGGGCCATATGAAGTTCTCTTTTGAATTTGGCTACGATATTCAAGATAGAATTCTTAATTCTAAATCTGAACCCCATCCTAAAATTTTATTTCCACCTCCAGAGGTGGTATAATATTTTTGATGGGATGTTTGATTTTAGAATTAAATTTTAATGTTAATTCAAAAATTCCCAAAGAAGACTAAATTTTTCAAAACCCGCTTTCAACTCCAACAGATTATCTACTCAAGCAGGGAGATCACATGCTCAAATGTTGAAGAAGTCTGCTAGAGTTCCAGAAGTGGTTCCCCAAAAGAACCACTCCAAGCGACCATGGAGCGAGGAAGGTTTGCAGGCATCGAGGAAGAAGAGGGCAGATGAAGTTTTGACAGTTGTTAGCAAAGGTCCCCGAGCTTCTCCATCCAAGTCATATATTCCAGAAGATGTGTTAAACCATAAGTGCATCGGCCGTCGACGGGCTGAGGAGTTGGTGAGTTATCCTTTACTTCTTCTCCTTTTTTACATTTCTTAAGGAATATATTTCTGATATTTTTCTTGTCTCAGATTGGAACAAAGAGTTTGTGAAGGTTAAATACCTTCAAGGAGAGTACAAGAAGAAATATGACAGTAAAGTGAAGAAGATGAAGGTGGTGGAGGATCAGCTTGAGGGGTGTAGAACTGAGTTGGCGAACAAGATCACTTCAGTATCTTCTCAGAATGAACGGATGGATCGTCTGCATATAGAGTTGGTGGAGGCACAAGCGACGATCAAGCAGCAGGAAAAGGCTCAGCAAGTCCTTGAGGCTGAGAATGAGAGGCTTCAGAGTGTACTGTCCGAGAAGGAGGCCCAGCAGTTGCCGTCAGTAGTTATTGAAGAGTTCAAGAAATTTTATGCTTTCAAGATCATTATTGAGGACCACATTCAGGAGGCTCGCAGTCATATTTATGACGTGGAGGTGAAGGCCTTGGAGGCAGAGTACGCAGAGGATGGCTTCATCAGGGGCTTCATGAAGGGTGTTCGGACAGTACATCGCAAAACTGGAGCGGAGATCGAGGGGTTGACTCCTAGCCAGGCTTCTGGTGATGCTTCTTCAGACTCTGGTGGTGAAGAGCTGGAGAGTGAGTTGCAGCGAGCTTTTGCCTTAGAGGAGGACGAGGATGACGTTGAGATTCTGTAGGATGTTTTGTATCACTTTGATTTCTTTCTAGTGATTGTATATATGCTCGATGTTGATGTTTCTATCTGGTGTACTTGATGTTCAGTGATATATAAAGATGTTGTTGATGTTCTTTTCTCACATGCAAATGAAATTCACTTAGTTTTACTGCAGTTTGGATGAGAGTATTCTAATGAGCTTTTTTTTTTTACTTGAGCAAATGTGAGACATCCCTTTCTTTAAAGATTTTGACCTATCTGGGGTTATTAGTGAAAGCATTTGCTTGATACCCTTAACCTGTCCGGAAAAAGGTCAGATCAACTCCCTTTGGGATTGATCATCAAATAATTTTGATATTCAAGATATCCTCCTAGGATACTTGACCTATCCGAGGTTGTCAGTCAAAGCCTTTGCATGATGACATTAACCTGTGCGGAAAAGGTCGGATAAAATCCCCCTGGGATTGATCATTCAGTGATTGAGATACAATATAGATTGTATAATTCTCGAATCACAGAAAAAGAGTTTGGAGAGAAGAAACATTAGCACGACAAAGTGAATATCATATTGCTTCGTAATATGAGATAGCAGTTCCCTAGAATAACTTAGGGATACAAGAAAAAAGTTCTTCTATAATCAACACATAAGGGATGTACGAAAAACTTTATAACATGACTACAGGAGACAAACATAACACATAGACAGATAGCAGTATCAACTCCTACTGATAATATTTGCAAAGATTGCCCACGTTCCAAGTTCGGGGAAGCATTTTTCCACCAGTATCCTTCAGTTTGAAGGTTCCAGGCTTGACCATAGCCGCTACCAAATAAGGACCCTCCCAGAGGGGGGAGAGCTTATTTCTCTGAGGGCCTTTTCCAGCGGCTTCAATGCTTCGTAGTACTAAGTCCCCTATAGTGATAGGGCGAGGTTTCACCCTTCGATTGTAGTGACGGGCAACTCTTTGGTGGTATGCAGCGGTTCTGAGTGAGGCTTCATCTCTTACTTCTGGGAGGAGATCCAAATTTGCTCTAAGCTTCTCCTCGTTACTTTTGAAGTTGAAAGTCTGAACTCTGTGGCTAGGAACTCCGATATCAACCGATATGACTGCTTCTGTACCAAAGCAAAGGTTATATGGGGTTTCCCCTGTAGGAGTTCTAGCGGTGGTCCAATAAGCCCAAAGGACATTGGGGAGTTCTTCGGCCCATTGCCCCCCAGCCTTCCCTAGACGTGTCTTCAGCCCTTTCAGGATTGTTCGATTTGTAACCTCTGTTTGCCCATTAGTTTGAGGATGGGAAACAGCTGTGTGAATGAGCTAAATATGAAAATCCATACAAAAAGATGTAAAGATCTTCCCGGTGAACTGTGCCCCATTATCAGTGACGATTTTTGCGGGAATGCCAAAGCGACATATTATGTTCTTCTATAAGAATTACTTGGCATTTGCTTCAGTAATCTTCGCCAAAGGTTCCGCCTCCACCCATTTGGTAAAGTAATCTACAGCCAAAATAATGAATTTTTGCTGTCCAGTCGCTATAGGAAAAGGTCCCATTATATCAATTCCCCATTGGGCAAAAGGCCAGGGGCTTTGAAGGGATGCAAGCTCCAGAGCGGGTGTATGAGTGAGGTTAGAATGTAGTTGACAGTTTTCGCACTTTCGTGTGAATTCAAGTGCATCATGTTTCATTGTAGGCTAATAGAATCCCTGTCTCATGATCTTGTAAGCTAACGCTTTTCCTCCCAGATGTTCTCCACATACTCCTGAATGAACTTCCCGAAGCGCGTAATCAGCTTCTGATGGTGGGAGACACTTGAGGTATGGCCCAATGAAGAAGCGCTTATACAACTCATTGCCGATAATGGTGAAATTTGCAGCTTGTCTCCGAAGTCGTATTGCAGCTATAGGATCTTCGGGTAGCACCCCATCTTTCAGAAAAGACAAGATGGGTTCGATCCAAGACATCTCTCTTGGCTCGTCAATTGACTGTATGACCCATGGACCCTGAATGCTTGGAAAGTGGATTTTCTCGATACATCTTCTCTTATAGATGTCCCCCGTTGTTGATGTAGCAAGTTTAGAAAGAGCGTCTGCTCTTGCATTTTGTTCTCGAAGGATATGTATGATTTGATGCTCCCCTATACGGGCTAAGAGTAGCTTAACAATGCTACAATATTGAGCCAATTGTGGGTTGTGAATATCAAAATCCCCCTCCACCTGAGAGGCGACTAGTTGGGAAACAGTGTGGGCTATTAGGTTCTGGACTTCACAGTCAATTGCTAGTCTTAACCCAGCAACAAGGGCCTCGTATTCTGCTATGTTGTTGGTTGCCGGGAACTTGAGTCGAAGCCCGTACTCAAGGGTAACCTTATGTGGAGAGATTAATAAAATTCCAGCCCCAGCCCCAGAACTCCCTGAAGCTCCATCGACATACAACGTCCAGCATGGAGAAGAAGGTGAAGCACTCGGTTGTATATCAGATACTGGAATGGTGCATTCAACTACGAAATCTGCTAGTGCTTGAGATTTAATATCAGGTCTAGGCAAGTAGTGGATATCAAATTCTCCTAGTTCTACAAACCACTTAACAAGCCTGCATGATGCTTCTGGCTTTTGCAGAATGCTTTTTAGCGGCAGATTCATATAAACTCCAATTGAATGGGCTTGAAAGTAAGGGCGTAGTTTTCTGGCGGAATAAACTAACGCCAATGCTGTCTTATCTGGCAAAGGATAACGTCCCTCTACTTTAGATAAAATCTTACTAACATAGTAGATAGGACGTTGTATAGCATTTTTTTTTCGGACCAGAACCGAACTAATGGCTTGGATAGATACAGCCATATACAAATACAATCTCTCTCCTAGTATTGGTTTAGAAAGTAGTGGCGGGGATGCCAAATACTTTCACAATTGTTCAAAGGCTTCTTGACATTCATCTGTCCATTGAAACCCGGAGCTACGAGCGCCTCTAAGTATCTTGAAGAAGGGCAGATATTTGTCTCCTGAATGTGCCAGGAAACGAGATAGTGCCGTAATTCTCCCATTCAGCCTTTGGACCTCCTTGATATTTTTTGGCGGCACCATGACCCTTAGTGCCTTGATCTTCTCCGGATTGGCTTCGATTCCTCTATGGGTTACCATAAACCCTAAAAACTTTCCAGAAGCGACTCCAAAAGCATATTTAGCGGGGTTGAGTCGCATATTGTAATGCCTTAATAAGTGGAAACATTGTTTCAGGTCAGAGATATGTTGGGTTTTTTCCAGACTTTTTACCAACATATCGTCTACGTACACCTCCATAGTACGTCCAATAAGGCTTTTGAAAACCTTATTCATGAGACGCTGATAAGTTGCTCCTGTATTTTTGAGCCCGAAGGGCATCACCCGATAGCAGTACAATCCTTTGTTTATTTGAAAAGCTGTTGCTTCTTCATCAGCAGGATTCATTTTTATTTGATTGTAGCCGGAGTAGGCATCCATAAAGCTCAACATCTGATGACCAGAGGTGGTATCAACTAACTGATCGATGCGAGGGAGCGGAAAACTATCCTTTGGGCAAGCTTTGTTGAGATCAGTGTAATCTATACACATTCTCCAAGCTCCACTCCCCTTCCGTACCATGACAACATTTGCTAACCAAGTAGGATAGTGCACCTCTCGTATGAATCCGGCTTCTAAAAGTTTATCTACTTCTTGTTCAATTGCTTGCTGGCGATCTGGTGCAAAGTTTCTCTTCTTCTGGATAATCGATTTGCACGTTGGATTGACTTTGAGGGAGTGAACGATCACTTTGGGGTCAATTCCAGGCATATCTGCTGGACTCCATGCAAAAATATCCTGATTTTCTCGTAGAAAAGCTGTAAAGTTTTTCTTCTCATCATCTGAGAGAAGTGATCCAATTCGCACTGTCTTTGAAGGATGCTCTTCAGATATAGATACAGTGGTAAGGTCTTTCACAGGGGAAGCTCTCTGAGGAATATCTTCGCTCCGCAGATCAAAGTCCTCGATGCTCAGGGTAATCGTTGGACGAGACTTGATCTGCCTAAGATAGCAGGTTTGCGCTATTTGCTGATCTCCGCATACTACACAGACTCCTGATGGGGTATGAAACTTCAGCTTGAGGTGAGGAATGGATGCGATGATCCCAAAAATTGACGGAGCGGCCTCCCAAAGATGGCGTTATAAGCTGATTCTGACTTTACCACGATGAATTGAATGGAGTGTGTAGTCTGTCGAGAAAATTCTCCAAGGACTACCGGGAGACTGATTATTCCTTCTGCTTGTACAGGTCGATTATCAAATCCATATAAAGGACCTGCAGCAGGTTGAAGATTTTCTCTTGAGAGACCCATGTTGAGAAAAGTAGAGTAGAACAGGACATCTACGGAGCTTCCGTTGTCTATAAGAATTCTTTTGACATTATAACATGGGTCACCAATGCCTGCGTTTATGACAAGCGGATCTTGATGGGGGTTTTTTACTCCTTCCAGGTCAGAATCATCAAATGTGATGGAATGATCGATACGAGCCTTTTTTGGAGTTGGGTTTTCTTCCACAGTTAGAAAGACTTGGTCGGATAGTAAGGGGCCTCCTGCGATTGTTTCAATTTTGCCAACCGTTATCCGGTTATTCACTGGCTATCTTTGTGGTTGATTCTGCCCCCCAGTGGGACGAGCTTCTTCTCGGGTAGGTGGATTCCCAATAAACTGTCGAAGATAGCCCTGACGGATGAGTCTTTCAATCTCCTCCTTAAGTTGCCTATAGGATTCAGTAGTGTGGCCACGACTACGATGAAAGTGGCAGTACTGATCTTGGTTTCCTGTATTCGGCTTCAAAGGATGCGGCCACTTCACTTTGTCCTGATCTTGAATCGCCATCAACACATTTGCTCGAGATGTGTTGAGCGGAGTATACTCCTTCTACTGTTGGGGTTCTCGCCGTGGAAATGGGGGTCTAGGAGGTAGATTGCTCTTGCCTTGCTTTTTCCGTTGTGATGATGGGTTATCCACGTCAGGTGCTCCCTTGCGTTTTCCAGTGGGTTGCTCGAACTATTTTCTATGAGCGTTTATTGCCTCATCTGCCGATATATGTGCTTCCACATGATGGATCAGATCAGCATATGAATGAACAGTATCGCGCATGAGTGCCGAATAGAAGGGGCCAGGATGAAGTCCTCCAAGAAAGACCCCTCTAAGCAATTCTGGGTCTACTCCTGGGATTTGTCGAGCCTCGATAGAAAACCGTTGAAAGTACTCTTTCAACGATTCTCCCTCGTTTTGACAGATCCCGAAAAGGTGAGAAGAATCCTTAGCGATTCTTCGGTTGGCTACAAACTGTTCGACGAATACTTTGGCTAATTTGACAAATGTGGGGATCGTTCCGGCTGGAAGTGAATAGAACCATGTTCGAGCTTGTCCTTTAAGAGTGGCAGGGAAAACCTGGCAAAGGAGCGCGTCTGAGACTCGTTGAATATGCATGATGGTCCTGTAATGGTCGATGTGTTCGTACGGGTCGGATGTCCCATCATAGGATTCGATGCTTGGCAGCTTAAAGCCAGCCGGAATAGGGTGTTGAAGAATGGTTTCAGTCAGGGGTGACGATTCCTGGAAGTCCCACTGACGAAGAGGTTGCCTTACGCCTCCTGTAGGGAACTCCTCCCGGACCAATCGTCGCAGTTCGTGGCGTAGGGCATTGCGAGGGAACTCAGCAATGTGAGGTTGGGCTAGCTCCTCAGGGAGGTCTTGAAGAAGGCGAGATTGTCGACCTGAAGGATAGGT
Organism: Dendrobium chrysotoxum; assembly: GCA_019925795.1. Taxonomy (NCBI): domain Eukaryota; kingdom Viridiplantae; phylum Streptophyta; class Magnoliopsida; order Asparagales; family Orchidaceae; genus Dendrobium; species Dendrobium chrysotoxum. The sequence goes on along the minus strand of CM034311.1, from coordinate 38,952,951 downwards.
AGAACTTGCTGTATCAGCCAGTTCATTATCTTGATGCGACTGCGAACGCCTCCTGAGTGGAGGAAGAGGAATCTCGTCTTGAAGATGTTCGATTTGAACAGCTTCGACACGTGGTGGATCTCGAGGGAGAAGAACCTCCTCCTGAGGTGCTAGGGTCGGTTGTCGAGTCTCTCGCAAGAGTTGTAGGATCTCATTTTCAGATTCTTCCATCTTTCGAATTCTCTCTTCTAGGGAGGGTCCCGAGGTCCCTTCTCCAGGTGCGTTTTGCCCCCCGGGGTGGAAAGAGGTAGATACCGGGAGTCTATGATTTATAGACTGGTTTTTGGACTGGTAGGAGTTGGAGCGAGAAGCTCCAATGATACGACTGCTGCGCCTGTTGACCATCGTAGCAATACTTGAAGTTGTGGGATAAGTTTCCCACAGACGGCGCCAAACTGTTGCGGACTCAAATATACGCGGCGATAGAATTTAAATTTCCGTCTCAGCGTTGTACGTATATCCAGCACACAAACAAAAGAATAAAAGAACACCAGGATTTTTACGTGGAAAGCCCTGAAAAAGGGAAAAACCACGGGGCCACGCCTAGTTGAAAGAGTTCCACTAGTGTTGTTTGAAATACACGAGGCTGATTCGTCCTTTAAATTCAGGATGATCAGAATACAATGAGTATCAGTTACAAGGCCAAGCAGAGTTCCGACGTCACTCAGGTGTCCGGTAGAATTCTGGCGTCGCTTGGAAAGAAGTCTGGCGTCACTCGGGCGTCGGGTAGAATTCTGGTGTCGGGCAGAATTCCGAGGTTGCTCCCGTGTCAGGCAGAGCTCCGGCGTCCCTCGGGCGTCCGGTGGTGCTTCGGTGGTGTTCCGGCGGTGTTCCGGCGGTGGTCGAGGAGGAGCTGTTCCCTCCTAGGCTTCTCTTCTCTTCCTTCTCTTCTTCTCTTCTTGGCTTGGGTCCCCTCTTAAGAGAAATGAGGGGCTATTTATAGTTTTTCTGGAGTGGCATAGCCCGTAAATATGTGAGGGATTAGGGGCAAATAGGGAGTGATCTGGATGAACGGCCGATATTGAATCCCTTGATCGTGAACCGTTTATCGAGGATTTGAAGGTCTTAATGATGTCAGAATTCTACGATCTTGGGCTCGTTGGATTCGTCTCGTCGAGCCGCTCGATTCGACTATAAGCTCGTCAAAATCGGAGACCGTTTGATAACTCAAATTGCTGTTCGATGCTTCCAACAGCGCTTCGGGTACTTGATTTGGACTCATTTGGGCTCGGATTGAATCGAATTTGGTGTCGTTGGGTTCGTATTTCCGAGACGCTCAGTTCGACTATAAGTTTGCTGAAATCGGAGTTTAAATGGTCTCTGAATTAATTTTTTGAAGTTTCCAACTCGATTTTTGCTTCGAGAGTCGTGCCCGATCAAGATAATTTTTCGATGACGTATCAACTATATATAAATTTATGTATAAAGTTGTCCTATAAATATTATTCACCAACATAAAAAAGAAAGAAGAGAAGTTCAGCAACACTTTTTGTTTCCTCAAATGGGCCTAAAGGCTGAAAAACGTACATAGAGCCATATGCCCAGAAATTATTGGGCTAAAACATCAAGAACAGCAATGACTAATTTTGCTTCTCTATAAAAAATGACAAATATTATATTATATTTATTTTTTAATGTAATTGAAATTTTTTTAATTGAAATTTTCTATTCAATTATAATAAAAAATAAGAAAAAAATATTATCCAACCACCAATACCACTCATATATGATATATCCTCCTTTTTACAAAAAAAAAAATCTAAAATCAAATAAGAAAGAAAACAAAATATCACTCATTTTTTTCTCAATAAAACAAAATGGATAAAAATTAATTTCAATTTAATTTCTATTTCTATATCATTTATGTTTCTTTTGGGACGACCTTTTTATTGCTTTTTAAAGCAAAATTTTAGTACAAAAATTTTAATTTTATACTAAAAGTTTATTTTAAAAAAGCAATAAAAAAGCCATCTCAGCCTTCGGTTGGGATAGCTTTTTCATTGCTTTCTAAAACAACTTTTTAGTATAAAAATTTCTTAAATTAAAAAATTTTATACTAAAAAAATGTTTTAGAAAACAGTATGAAAGCGGTCCCAAACAAAACTTTAATCTCTTTCACTTCCTTCAAATCAAACAAACTCATAAAAATCATTAATTTCTTGTGAGGTCTGACTAAAGGATTTCATAAATAATGGTAGCTCACCTAAACCCATCATTTCTGCTTAAATTTCCTGATGGGCCCCACTTGACTCCCTAAAACCTCACTAGCCATGTGGATCATAATTAAGTACTAGTGAAATTATTCCCAATTATTTAATCAAAATGGTTAAATAAAAAAGATAATTATTAGGCAAAGGCCTTTAAACAAAAGGTCCACTAACTTAAGCTACACTCAAAATAATAGAAGTATGATCCATGTGATGTCCACTTCAAAATTAAAAAAATTTTCACATTTATTGACTCCTTAATATATTGGTTCATTTACAAATTTATTATTATTATTTCATTTTAAAATAAATTTTGATTGATAAAAAAGATTAAATAGACTTAAGTTAGGCTTATTAATTTTAAAAATTGCATCAATTTAAATTATACTTATTGAATTAGACTAAGATTTCGTTTGGGACGACATTTTTATTGCTTTTTAAAAAAGAATTTTAGTTATAAAATTAAAATTTTTGTACTAAAATTATGTTTTAAGAAGCAATAAAAAAGTCATCTGAAACGAAGCCTAAGAGGAATAAAATAACTTCATATTCTACATCTGCTGAATTCAAATTTGCCTTTGGATAAGATCTTACTCATAAAATTTAGCTATGAAAAGTAAAAAAAATTAAAAGATAGAGAGAGAAATAAGACAAAAGAGAACTACAAAGAGGAGGCGAATGAAGAGATCGATGATAATTTATTGTCATAAACTAGGAGCTTGAGAAATTAGGTCAACTCCTTAGACTATATTTAAAAAAAAGATACATTATAAAGTTGATACGTTCCTAAAAATCATTTTGATTGTGCACGAATCTCGAGGCATATTCAAGTTAGAAACTTTCAACATTAAATTTGGGACCATTTGAACTTCGATTTCAGCAAACTTATAGTCAAACTAAACGTTTCGAAGAGACGATCCCAACGATACCAAAATCGGTCTAATTCGAGCCGAAATGGGTCCAAATCGGGGCCCGAAACTTATTTGAAAGGTTCAAAGCCTAAATTAGATGACCAAATGATATCAACATATGACATGCTTATAGTCGAATTGAGCGGCTCGGTGAGACAAATCCAACGAGCCCAAGATTGTTGAATTGTGACATCATTAAAGCACTTAAAAACTTGAAAATCACTCTATGATAGGGGGATAAATATAGGCCATTTGATGGAGCACTCTAAATCTTCCTCAGATCTTCTCCATATTTACGAGGCATGCCACTATAAAATATTTATAAAAACACTCCAACTCTCTACATAAAGGGGGACCTTTGGCTACAAATTGGAGAGAGCTCTGAGGCTTCAAGAACTCCAGCAACATCGCCGATGAGCCTCCGTTAACTGTCGTCGGACCACCGCCCGGCCACTGACCGTCGCCAGACTTCCACCTGACAATCGACGGCCGCCGGACTTCATCTCGACCACCGACTGCCATAGGACTTTCACTCGACCATCATCGGACCACCGCCCAATTGCCAACCATCGTCGCCTGCCGACTACGGTCCTTCCTAACACCATCGCTTGCCAACTACGGTCTCTCCGACCACCATCGCCCGCAGACTATGGTCCATCTAACCTCCATCGCCCATCGACTATAGTTCCTCCGACCACTGTGGCGCTTTGACTACGGTTCCTTCGACCACTGTCGCCCACTAACTACGGTCCCTCCAACCATCGTAGTCCGCCGACTATAGTTCCTCCGACCTCCTGTCGCCCGTCGATTATGGTCACTCCGACCTCCATCGCTTATCGACTATAATCCATTCGACCATCGTCACCCCCTAACTATGGTCCCTATAAACTCTATGGCATGCTGACTATGTAGGCTCTTCGGCCACCGTCACCTGCTGATTATGGTCCCTTCGACCTCCTGTCGCCCGCTGATTACGGTCCCTTTGACCACCGTCACCTACTGATTACGGTCACTTTGACCACCGTCACCTATCGACTATGGTCCCCTCGACCATCGTCGCTCGCCGACTAAGGTCCCTCCGACCTCTCATCTCCCGCCGACTACATTCCCTATAACTTCCTGTCATCCACCGACTATAGTCCCTTCGACCCCCGTCGCCTATCGACTACGGTCCCTTCAACCACTGTTGCCCGCCGACTACAGTCACTCCGGCCTCCCGTCACCTGCCGACTACGGTCACTCCGACCTCCAGTCGCCTGCCGACTATGGTCCCTCCGACCTCCGTTGCCCTCCGACTACAGTCCCTTTGACATCATCGCCTGTAGACTACGGTCCCTCCAACCTCCCATCGACTGTCGACTATGGTCCCGTTTACCACCATCGCTAATCGACTACGGTCTCTGTGACCTACGCCACCTGCTGACTATGATCCTGCGGACCACCGTCGCTCACCGACTACGCTCTCTCCGACCACCATCGCCTACCGTGGGAATTCCACCAGACCGTCAACCACCACCGCACTTCAGCTCGACCATTGCAAGACTTCCACCCAGCCATCATCGGACCACCACCTGGCCGCCGACTGGCACTAAACTTCCACCCGACCATCGTTAAGGTGCTTCCTGGCCACCGACCACCGTCGCCTGCCGACTACGGTCCTTTCTACCACCGTCTCTTGCCAACTACGATCCCTTCGATCACCGTCACTCATAGAATATGGTCCCTCCGACCTCAGCCGCCTGTCGATTATAGTTCCTCTGACCACCATCACATGCCAACTACGGTTCCTCCGACCTCCTATTGTCCGTCAATTACGGTCCCTCCAAACTCTATCGCTCATTGATTACTGTCCCTTAAACTATCGTAGCCCGCTAACTACAGTTCCTCTGATCTCCGTCACCCGCCGACTACTATCCCTTCGACCACCGTCGCTTGCCGACTGTGATACCTCCTACCTCCCATCGCTCGCCAACTACGGTTCCTTCAACCGCCATCACCAGCAAACTATGGTCCCTTTGGCTACCGTCTCTCGTCGACTAAGGTACCTTTGAACTTCCGTCGCCCATCAGCTACAATCCCTCCAACCTCCGTCGCCTGCCAACTACGGTCCCTTCAACCATCTTCGCCTGCAGACTACGATCCCTTCGACCATCGTCGCTCGCAGACTACGGTCCCTCAGACCTCTTGTCGCTTGCCGACTATAGTCCCTCCAACCTCCGTTGCCTACTAACTATGGTCCCTTCGAACATCGTCGGCCGTAGATTATGGTCCCTTCGACCTCATTTCGCCTGCCGACTACGGTCCCTCCGACCTCCGTCGCCTGCCGATTATGGTCCCTCTGACCTTTTGTTGCCCACTTACTATGGTTCCTCTGACCTCCGTCATCCGCCAACTACGATCCCTTTGACCACCGTCGCCCGCCGACTACGGTCCCTCCGACCTCCCGTCGACTGCCGACTAGGGTCCTTTTACCACCATTGCCAGCAGACTACGATACCTGTGACCTCTACCACATGCCGATTACGGTCCCTCGGACCACTGTCGTTCGTCGACTATAATCCCTTCGACGAACATCGCTCACCATATATAGTCCTTGTGACCTCCAACACTTGCTGACTATGGTACCTCAGACCACCGTCTCCCACTGAGTACGGTCCATCCAACCACTGTCGCCCGCAGACTATGTTTTTTGCTACTATCATCGACTAACTATGGTTCTGCTGGTTAAATGAACAGGGCCGCACTCTCTTGAGAACAACTCTCATGTCACTAGATTCTTCCAACTACCACCTTGTAATGTGCTCTATATGATGTATATTTACTACTTCAAGCCAAGGCCTTCCCCCTTGGAAGGGCCTCATTTGTAATCAACAATAAACACTAGTGGAACCATTTCAACTGGGCCAGGACCTATGATTTTTTCTCTTTTTAGGATTTTTCATGTAAAAATCTGAGTCTCTTATGACTCTCTCACCCCTCTCTCTTTATCTGTATGTGTGTTTGATCTTGATTCAACGCTAAGACATTAAGCTCTTTCTCTCTATAGTCGCGAATGTTCCAATCCACAACAGTTTGGCACCGTTTGCGGAAAGTAATCTGGCGGCATATTAATAGTGCCAAATGAGTGATGTGCTCTATATGATACATTGAGCCAATACCTTTCCCCGCGGAAGGGCACCATTTGTAAACGACTACAAACATTAGTGAAATCATTTTAACTGGGCCAGGCCTCGTGGTTTTTCCCCATTTTATGATTTTGCATGTAAAAATCTTGGTATCTCTTATGATTCTCTTACTTCTCTTTCTCTTTTCTATCTGTGTGTTGAATCTTCGTACAAAGTTTGGACGCTAAAGTATATACCTCTTTACCACCGTGAATATTCTAGTCCCCAACAAAGGTGAATACATAAATGACCTACTATGATCTAATAAAATCTTACAATAAAAAGGAGATAATGTTAATTATGTCCCTTTAATTCTATGAGATATACATAAAATTTTTTAGATATAAAATTGGCCCGCATATATAAAGTCACTGAATATTAGTCTAGTCTGCTCTGATTGTTCCATGGGATGAATTTTTTTTAGTTGACTGGATTGACTAGAACTCAGCAAGATTAATTTGGGGTATACAACATCAACAATTTTGAACTTTGACCTTTTTTTTTTTGGCCTTCTTAGCTAATAAATTTTGGTACTTTAAATTTATAATTGAGAATGAAACATATAAAAATAAAATGGATTATATATATTCTTCTTCTAATAGAAGCCATTTTTTTTTTCTCGGCTGAAAAAATTTGACCTTAGAATTTTTATTTTTTTTTCTAACAATCCACTTCTCATTTGTTTAGGGAAAATAACAGCCACATATCACTCAATTTTCTTTTGAGATTTTAATAAAAGCCAAAAAAATGCAAATTAAGAGTTAATTTATTATCCAAAATTTGCATGAGGTTGTTATAAAAATAATAATTTAATAGTATTGATATGTCATCGAAAAATTATCTTGATCGGACACGAATCTCGAGTAAAAACTCAAGTTGGAAACTTCAAAAATTAATTCGGAGACCATTTAAACTCCGATTTCAGCAAGCTTATAGTCGAACTGAGCGTCTCGGAAATACGAATCCAACAACACCAAATTCGACTCAATCCGAGCCCAAACGAGTCCAAATCAAGTACCCGAAGCGCTGTTGGAAGCATCGAACAGCAATTTGAGTTACCAAACGGTCTCCGATTTTGACGACCTTATAGTCGAATCGAGCGGCTCGACGAGACGAATATAACGAGCCCAAGATCGCAGAATTCTGATACTATTAAGACCTTAAGATGCTCAATAAACGGCTCATGATCAAGGGATTCAATATGAGCCGTTCATCCGGATCACTCCTTATTTGCCCCTGATCCCTCACATATTTACGGGTTATGCCACTCCAGAAAAACTATAAATAGCCCTCATTTCTCTTAAGAGGGGACCCAAGCCAAGAAGAGAAGAAGAGAAGAGAAGAGAAGTCTAGGAGGGAACAGCTCCTCCTCGACCACCGCCGGAACACCGCCGGAACTCCACCGAAGCACCACCAGGCGCCCGAGGGACGCCGGAGCTCTGCCCGACACGGGAGCAACCTCGAATTCTGCCCGACGCCAGAATTCTACCCGACTCCCGAGTGACGCCAGACTTCTTTCCAAGCGACGCCGGAATTCTGCCGGACACCCGAGTGACGTCGGAACTCTGCTTGGCCTTCTAACTGATACTCATTGTAATCTGATCGTCCTGAATTTAAAGGACGAATCAGCCTCATGTATTTCAAACAACACTAGTGGAACTCTTTCAACTGGGCGTAGCCCCGTGGTTTTTTCCCTTTCCAGGGTTTTCCACGTAAAAATTTTGGTGTTACTATTTCAATTCTGTTTGTGTACTGGATATACGTACAACGCTGAGACGGAAAATTAAAATCTATCGCCGCATATATTTGAGCTCGCAACAGTTTGGCGCCGTCTGTGGGAAACTTATCTTACAACTTCAAGTATTGCTACGATGGTCAACAGGCGCAGCAGTCGTATCATTGGAGCTTCTCGCTCCAACTCCCACCAGTCCAAAAATCAGTCTATAAATCATAGACGCCCGGTATCTACCTCTTTCCACCCCGGGGGGCAAAACGCACATGGAGAAGGGACCTCGGGACCCTCCTTAGAAGAGAGAATTCGAAAGATGGAAGAATCTCAAAACGAGATCCTACAACTCCTGCGAGAGACTCGACAACCGACCCTAGCACCTCAGGAGGAGGTTCTTCTCCCTCGAGATCCACCACGTGTTGCAGCTGTTCAAATCGAACATCTTCAAGCTGAGATTCCTCTTCCTCCACCCAAGAGGCGTTCACAGTCACATCAAGATAACGTGCTGGCTGATACAGCAAGTTCTACCCATCCTCCGCACACAGGTCGACAATCTCGCCTTCCTCAAGACCTCCCTGAGGAGCTAGCCCAACTTCACGTTGCTGAGCTCCCTCGCAATGCCCTTCGCCACGAACTACGACGATTGGTCCGAGAAGAGTTCCCTACAGGAGGCATAAGGAAACCCCTTCGTCAGTGGGACTTGCAGGAGTCGTCACCCTTGACAGAAGCTATTCTTCAACACGTTATTCCGGCAGGATTTAAACTACCGAGCATTGATTCCTACGACGGGACATCTGACCCATACGAACACATCGATCATTACAGAGCTATCATGCATATCCAGCGAGCATCTGATGCACTCCTCTGTCAGGTTTTTCCTGCTACCCTTAAAGGACGAGCTCGAACGTGGTTCTATTCACTTCCAGCCAGAACGATCCCTACATTCGTCAAATTGGCCAAAGTGTTCGTCAAACAATTCGTTGCCAATCGAAGAATTGTTAAGGATTCTTCTCACCTTTCCGGGATCCATCAAAAAGAAGGAGAATCCTTAAAGGAGTATTTTCAGCGGTTTTCCACCGAGGCGCGACAGATTCCAGGAGTAGATCCAGAATTGCTTAGAGGAGTCTTTCTTGGAGGTCTTCGTCCTGGCCCCTTCTATTCGGCACTTATGCGAGACACAATTCATTCATATGCTGACCTGATCCATCGTGTAGAAGCTCAAATCTCCGTTGATGAAGCCATTAATGCTCATAGAAAGCAATTTGAGCAAACAATTGGAAAGCGTAAGAATGCCCCTACAATAGATGACTCATTTTCGCAACGAAAGAAAAATTCATCTCCTAGACCCCCAGTACTACAATGCGAGTTCCGACATGAAAAAGAGTATACGCCTCTCAATGCAACTCGAACCAACATACTAATGGCCATTCGAGATAAAGAAAATATCAAGTGGCCTAATTCTTTGAAGCCGAATGTTGGGAACCAGGAGCAATATTGCTATTTCCACCGTAGTCGTGGACACACTACTGAAGCCTGTAAGCAACTCAAGGATGCGATCGAGAGGTTGATCCAATAAGGATATATTCGACAGTTCATCCAAAACACACATGCTCGAGATGAAACTGGTCCAACTGGGGGGCAAAATCAACAACAACAAAGACAACAGCTGAATAATATTCAAATGGTTGGCAAGATTGAATGACCACGCACTTTGTGTAGTTGTATTAGTAATACTACTTATCATATGTCATCGTGTATCTCTTCTATGATAAGTAGGATGTCACTCTAATGTCCTTAGTATTTCTACCAAGTCAAATGATGTGGTTGTCCCTATATGTATCTCTTATATTGTACAAGGAAACTATTGTATTGTCTTATAGTAATATAATGTGTTGTTCGTCCAGTTCTGATATTATTTCTTTCCTTGAAAAGAATACAAATGACAATGAAAAACTACTGACAAATATAGTATCTTTATTCATGATCTGAGAAATACGCAGTCTTTATTGCATCTCAATCATTAGAAGATTGATCCCAGGGGGATTCGATCCGACCTCTTCCATACAGGTTAACGTCGTCGAGCAAAGGCTCCGACATACAACCTCGGATAGGTCTCACATCCTTGGTGGATTCTCTCAACCTCTTCCATATAGGTTAACGTCGTCGAGCAAAGGCTCCGACATACAACCTCGGATAGGTCTCACATCCTTGGTGGATTCTCTCGACCTCTTCCATACAGGTTAACATCGTCGAGCAAAGGCTCCGACATACAACCTCGGATATGTCTCACATCTTTAGTGGATTCTCTCGACTTCTTCCATATAGGTTAACATCATCGAGCAGGGCTCTGACATACAACCTCATATAGGTCAAACATCATAGGAGGATGTCTTATATCTCATTCATTGGAAGACCATTCCTAGGGAGATTTAATCTAACATCTTCTCTTAACATCATCAAGCAAGAGCTTTGACTTACAATCTCATATATATCAAAGCATGTCTTACAGATGCAATAATAATTCAGCTCCCTCTAGGGGACAAATTTTCATATACAATATCATTGGAGTTACATAAATTCAGATTCAAATATACATTTCTTCTCACCAGAAGTTGAAATCAAAAGGTACACTGGTGACATTCATACAAGCTAGTATCATCAAGCAACAAGTAACTTTAACACAGTTAAATATCCTTGGTGGATTTAAGTGACTTCTCCTTTACTGCACGCAAGCATCTCCTACAACTGCTCCTTTAAGGAAAGGACATAACTGGATCATCATCAGACCTCCACTCAGTTGATAGTGTTAGTGTATTGCCAGAATATTGGCATATCACACTACTTCGGTCCCTTGATTCAGTAATATCTGATATCGACATACTTCAGTTTGGATACATATTGTCTTAGCAAAATGGCACTTGTCATCATCAGCCCTTCGCCTGATGTTTATCGGCGGCTCTTTACTTCATATCAGCCATCATCGGCTTCTCGTTCAACTGCTGGTAGCAGCACCCTTGAACTCTCTCCTTCTGCTCCCCACTTGGTCAGACTTCTGCCCGTCGTCGGATGTTTGTCGGGCTTCTACCCGACACCAAATTTCTACCCGTCGTGGGACTTCTCCCCGCCAACAGATTTTCGTCGGAGTTCTACCCGACGCTGTACTTCTTCCCGACGTCTGACTTCCGACCATCTTCAGACTCCCTCCGACTAACATCTCACCTCCACATGATCTCTTAAAGAAGAGAAATTCTAACTCCCATTCCGCTTCCCTTCCTAAAAAGGGGAAGCGGCTAACTTCTGCGCAAAGAGAGGGGCGCCGAGTTGAGTGGGGAAAGTCACCTACTCAAAAACAACGGAAGGCCTCAAAATGCCAGAAGCTAGAGGGGAGAAGGGAGAAAGCCGCTAACCTCTGCGCAAAGAGAGGGGCGCCGAGTCGAGTGGGGAAAGTCACCTACTCAAAACAGCGGAATGCCTCAAAATGCCAGAAGCTAGAGAGGAGAAGAGAGAAAGCCGCTAACTTCTGCGCAAAGAGAGGGGCGCCGAGTCGAGTGGGGAAAATCATCCACTCAAAAACAGCGGAAGGCCTCAAAATGCCAAAAGCTAGAAGGAGAGGGAGAAGAGTAGAGAATGTGCAATTTTTCACCTACCCCAAGGGGGGTATTTATAGGAAGAGAAAAGGGTGAAAAGGGGGGAAAAAAATTAAAATTTGGAGGGAATTTTCCCTCCAAAAAGTTTAAAAATTCTTCTAGAAACATTTTCTAGATTTATTCTAGAAAATTTGGAGTCCAAATGTGACATTTTCGGAATTAAAAAAATATTTGTGAGGGGCGGCTGCTGCTAGCCGCCCCCTCAAAAAAAAAAAAAATCAAATCGTGGGCCCCACACAAAAAAAAAAAAATTAAAAGAGGGCAGCCAACTGCCGCGCGCCCCTTGCCCGCGCGGGCGCCGCAGGCCGGCCGGCCGGCCGGTTCGGCCGCCTACGTGTTCCCGGGCTCCGATTTTGAGCCCGGAAGGTCCAAATCGGACGTTTTTGGGGTCCCCAGACACGTTTTTCGACGTTCCGGACTCAATTGACACTTTTAGAGCTCAACGGGGCCTCTATGATCAAGTTCGAGCAAACATTTAATTTTTGGAACGCAATTTTTTACGATTTTGCCAAAGTGAAAAGCAGACATATATATTTTTGGACTCCTGGAGCATCGACGTCCAAAAATAGGGGGGCAACTGATATGTCATCGAAAAATTATCTTGATCGGACACGAATCTCGAGTAAAAACTCAAGTTGGAAACTTCAAAAATTAATTCGGAGACCATTTAAACTCCGATTTCAGTAAGCTTATAGTCGAACTGAGTGTCTCGGAAATACGAATCTAACAACACCAAATTCGACTCAATCCGAGCCCAAACGAGTCCAAATCAAGTACCCGAAGCACTGTTGGAAGCATCAAACAGCAATTTGATTTACCAAACGGTCTCCGATTTTGACGACCTTATAGTCGAATCGAGCGGCTCGACGAGACAAATTCAACGAGCCCAAGATCGCAGAATTCTGATACTATTAAGACCTTAAGATGCTCAATAAACGGCTCATGATCAAGGGATTCAATATGAGCCGTTCATCCGGATCACTCCTTATTTGCCCCTGATCCCTCACATATTTACGGGTTATGCCACTCCAGAAAAACTATAAATAGCCCCTCATTTCTCTTAAGAGGGGACCCAAGCCAAGAAGAGAAGAAGAGAAGAGAAGAGAAGTCTAGGAGGGAACAGCTCCTCCTCGACCACCGCCGGAACACCGCCGGAACTCCACCGAAGCACCACCAGGAGCCCGAGGGACGCCGGAGCTCTGCCCGACACGGGAGCAACCTCGAAATTCTGCCCGATGCCAGAATTCTACCCGACGCCCGAGTGACGCCAGAGTTCTTTCCAAGCGACGCCGGAATTCTGTCGGACACCCGAGTGATGTCGGAACTCTGCTTGGCCTTCTAACTGATACTCATTGTAATCTGATCATCCTGAATTTAAAGGACGAATCAGCCTCGTGTATTTCAAACAACACTAGTGGAACTCTTTCAACTGGGCGTAGCCCCGTGGTTTTTTCCCTTTCCAGGGTTTTCCACGTAAAAATTCTGGTGTTACTATTTCAATTCTGTTTGTGTGCTGGATATACGTACAACGCTGAGACGGAAAATTAAAATCTATCGCCGCGTATATTTGAGCTCGCAACAAGTATTTATATAAATATATAGTTCTATCATCTATTTTATTATTCCATTTTTTTTCTAGTAAATATTACATCATATTAAATTTTATAGAGAGATAGTGGTAGATCATACAGTTTAGGGGTGTAAGTGAGCCGAGCTAGTCCAAATTAGTCTCATTAATAAGCAAATGAATGGAGCTTGTCAAGCTACGAGCTTAAACTCATGCATGCATGTTATACTGGCTTGTATTCGAGCTTGATGAAACCCGACTTCGCTTCAGAGCAGGCTTAGAGCATAAATAAGTAAACCATTAATCACATTTCTCTTTGCTTTAGGCTAATCCTGATTTCAGAGGCCACAAGCCTCAATAACTCTTGATCTTCAAATATAGCTGGTTCCATCAATGTCTTCATCAGTGAGCTCTTGCAGCAATTTTCTCGCTACTAGTCCTATTAATTTCTTCTCCAGCAAGTTCTCACTCTAACAATTGATGATCTAGAGAGAACTTGGTATTTAGTAGCTATATCTACCAGCAAAGGCTCATAAAAAGCACAACAAAGATGTATATGCCTAAACTATTAATGAAATGAATAGTAAAATGAAGAAATGACATCCATAAAGAAGCAATAAAGAGTTCTATTTTGGCATGACACACTGTTTTCAACATAGAAATTCTCATTGGAAAACTTTGCTTGAAGTAGAATTGACAAAACAAATAATCTTAAGTAGTCATTCTTCATTCTCAACCCTAATCAAAACATGCTTAGTATCAAAAGGAAATAGAAGTAGCAAATCTCAAATTTTGAAAGAATTTAACTATATCCTTCATGTTCGGGGGTTTGGGTGATCAAAAGTAAACTTTCGAACTATTTCTAACAAATACTTTTTCAAATATAGAAAAAGAGAGAGAAGGTTTCCCATATCAGTAAGCTGGTGGACATGCTCAAATTTTAGGGACAAAATCCATCATTTCAATGACCAATAATAAAGAAGGAAAAAAAATTCAACTATATTGTTCTCACTCCTAAAATTCTAACTACCATATCACCATGTCAGTGATTTTATTCAGATTTTGATGATAAGTATATCCATTATTATTATTATTATTATTATTATCATATTCAAAATAATAGTAGTAAGATTCAGCATTATTGTAGAAGGCAAAGGCTAAAATTATAACCCTTGACTCTATATTTATATATTTAAATTGTGGCTTGAGTATTATAAAATTTACTACATACATTATTGTACATAAAATAAGAGAAAATATAGTAATTGTATAGCCTAGTTGGAAGGCCCAACTTGATGAAGTTGTTTGCTAGGTCAACTTTTTAGATGAAAATCACTATAGCAGACTGATAAGTTTTACTTGCCGACTAAGATAAGTTCTTGGATCATAGACGACTTTTGGGACGAATTATGTTGTAAACTGGCAGAGGCTTCATTTGAAATGGCTTTCTTACTGCTTCTTAAAGCAGTTTTTTTGTACAAAAATTTTAATATTTGTACTAAAAATCAGCTTTAAGAAGCGGTAAGAAAGCCGTCTCAAATAAAATCTTAGGCTTCATGTAGGACAACTTTTGACCACTGCTTTTTTACTGCTCTTAAGAAATTTTTGTACTAATAAACTAATATAGAAAGCAACAAGAAAGATGTCTCAATAGAAGCCTTAATAGGTCAAATTAACTTGACTTAAACAGATTGATTTAGATTTAACCAGCTCAACTATGGCTTCACTTGGGACAACTTTAGACCACAATTTTTTTTCCGCTTTTAAGAGATTTTGTACTAAAAGAAGCTTTACAAAGCAGTAAAAAAATCGTCCCAAACAAAACCTTAATTTGAACCGAATTTTCTAAATATTTAAGTGTCCAAGTCAAATCTTGAACATCTAGATAATTTCTCCATTTTATAAAGATAGCCTTCCATATGTCACTTTCATTTTGAATTTTCAAATATCTACTCGTCAATTGACACTGATTTATATTGAAAAATTCTTTATTTAATATATTAACAATTAGGCAAGGCTTAAAACTACTTTGTATTTTCATAACCATCATTAAAAAACCAATTAAACTATTAATATGTGTCATTATACAAACTACAATTAATAAATGTAAGAAAAATTCAAAAATTGTGAAATAAAATTTCAGAAATTCGATTGAAATATTTAACTTTTTTCATATTTTCTTGTGAGATGGCGACAAATGAAATAATAATATGTTCAAAGTAATCAAAATTGACGATAAAATTAAGGCTAATAATAATAATAATAATAATAATACCGAAAGGTTGAGAAAGAGAATAAGCTTTTATAATTTTTAGGGTTTCAAGACTTCCAAGTAGACTTATTCTGAAGAAAATAAGACTTCTTCTCTTCTTCCTCAAGAATTTTCCTTTCTCTTGCATGTGCCCATGGCCCATGGGGTCTTATTAATTTATTGAAGATGATAAATTTTAATTTATTTAGAGAAAATGACTGAATTTGTCCCTAAGTTATTTTTAAGGGCTAAAATAATCTTCGACTATATAGAAGTATTAGTTAAGACCTTTAAATATTTAAATTGAAACAATATATATAATTATATTGAAACAATATTAGTCTTTTTATGAAATCATTTAGGTCTTTATTTAAAAAATCAATAGACTAAAATATAACTTTTAAATAGTCACCTTAAACAAATATTGAAATAATATATATATGTATATATATTGCTTTATGGCATAGAATGTTAGCCATTAAAACAGAAGCAAAAATTAAGTTTAAGTATTGCAGAGATGATGATGCTCAGATGGATGAATGGCTTTACACTTAAGAGTTAGAACGTAAAATGAGTATACGTGTAAAGATTAGAGTAGCACTAGTGGCATATCAGAATAGAGAGTCGGCTTAGATGGTTTGATCATATAAAATGTTGGCCTTCTGATGACCTGATTAGGAGAGTAGATGTATTAGTTAGATCTAAAAAAGACTTGATTAGAAAGTATTAGAAAAACTAATATGAGATTAAATCCTAAACTTCATGCTCATTAATAATCTCTCTTTCATAGGTGAAATCTCAACTTTTTTGTCATTGCCCTCAAATGAAAGTTTTGTCAAATATCATCCACTAAGAGCCCACCAAATCATGTGGATCTATCCTGAGAATTTTATATTCTTAAAAACTCCTCAGACATGATAAAATCCACCAACTTCCTTATAGGAGCCACAAACTATACCCCACTTCTTATTTGATATGAAGAGAGAGAATAATAGTATATTATATTGCCACATTCTAGTGGTGTCAATAAATGGCCTGACCTGTCAAATTGATCCAAACTTGACCCAAAAAATTCGGATTTAAGTTGACCCATTTAATAAACTGGCCGAGTTCAAGTTTAATTTTTTAACCTGTTTATTATATGAGTCAAGTTTGTGATGACCCAACAAACCCATTTTTAACCCAAAAATAAACCGTTTAAATCTTTTTTCTTTAAATTTTTTTACTTATAAGTATAATCCTATTTTTTTATATATATCCTAAATTTTATAGTTAATTAGTTATAATTTTTTAAATCAAAAATAGGTTAATAGGTCTAGCTCGGGTTAACAAGATTCGAGTTGGGTCAATTTAGGGTTAGACTCGATCCCGATCCATCAACCCATTTTGACACCCCTACCCGATCCAACATATTTCTTAGTATTCAAATAAATATCATTTTTGTACATTAATGAAGCCTTTGAGAAATATATGAGACATACCATCACTAAGAAATGGTTTATGCTAATAAGACATCTTGATTAAAAACACTTAGATCTTTCATACAATTAGGTGAAATATAATTAATTCAAATTGCTTTAAGATCAACATTAAACCATCATACCACATATTAATAATGAAGAGATCAGCTAATTATGCTCATAAATATCTTAATCCAAAGACTAGATGCGCATCAATGCATTTAAGATCAGACCACACATTAATATTAATTAGATATATTTCATCATAATATCATAATCAAATAATCAATGGATGATATCTGTTGCGGACTCAAATATATGCGGCGATAGATTTTAATTTTCCGTCTCAGCGTTGTACGTATATCCAGCACACAAACAGAATTGAAATAGTAACACCAGAATTTTTACGTGGAAAACCCTGGAAAGGGAAAAAATCACGGGGTCACGCCCAGTTGAAAGAGTTCCACTAGTGTTATTTGAAATACATGAGGCTGATTCATCCTTTAAATTCAGGACGATCAGATTACAATGAGTATCAGTTACAAGGCCAAGCAGAGTTCCGACGTCACTCGGGTGTCGGGCAGAATTCCGGCGTCACTTGGAAAGAAGTCCGGCGTCACTCGGGCGTCGGGTAGAATTCTGGCGTCGGGCAGAATTCCGATGTTGCTCCGGTGTCGGGCAGAGCTCCGGCCTCCCTCGGGCGCCCGGTGGTGCTTCGGTGGTGTTCCGGCGGAGTTCCGGCGAAGTTCCGACGGTGTTCCGGCGGTGGTCGAGGAGGAGCTGTTCCCTCCTAGACTTCTCTTCTCTTCTTCTTCTCTTCCTTCTCTTCTTCTCTTCTTGGCTTGGGTTTTTCCTTAAGAGAAATGAGGGGCTATTTATAGTTTTTCTGGAGTGGCATAGCCCGTAAATAGATGAGGGATCAGGGGCAAATAAGGAGTGATCCGGATGAACGGCTGATATTGAATCCCTTGATTGTGAACCGTTTATTGAGCATTTTAAGGTCTTAATGGTATCAGAATTCTGCGATCTTGGGCTCGTTGGATTCGTCTCGTCGAGCCGCTCGATTCGACTATAAGCTCGTCAAAATCAGAGACCGTTTGGTAACTCAAATCGCTGTTCGATGCTTCCAACAGCGCTTCAGGTACTTGATTTGGACTCATTTGGGCTCGGATTGAGTCGAATTTGGTGTCGTCAGATTCGTATTTCCGAGACGCTCAGTTCGACTATAAGCTTGCTGAAATCGGAGTTTAAATGATCTCCGAATTAATTTTTGAAGTTTCCAACTTGAATTTTTCCTCGAGATTCATGCCCGATCAAGATAATTTTTTGGTGATATATCAATATCCAATAATGCATAAATTACAATGAAAATCACCATCTTCAAACCTTCCCATGGAAGGATTAGTTGAGCATTAATTATGACAATTTTGATCCAAATATTAAAATTAATAAAAAATATTTTCTTAACGGGCAGATCACATGCAAGGCTAACCTTTTTATTCCCTATTAAGCTTTTTATTAGGATTGTGACATCAAAAGTTGCCGCAAACATAGGTGCTTCTCATCTGAAATTAAGAATGTAATTTAAAAGCTGAATATCATAATTCAAAAAAATGACTTTAGTGCTAAGTCTTTTACATGTCATTTATGAATAAATATAGAATTAGGCTTCGTTTGGAATAGCTTTCTTATTGTTTTGCTTTTTAGAGCATAATCATAATTTTTGTTTAACCGTTATTTTTCGTTGCTTTGAAAAAAAAAATTGTACTAAAAAACCTTCCTTTACAACGGATTTAAAAAGTTACTTTCTATGCAGCAACTTTACAAAGTAGTAATAAAATTGTCCTAAATAAAATCTTAGACTTTGTTTGATACAGCTTTCATACTACTTTTTAAAATAATGGTTTAGTATAAGTTTTCTTCTTCAAAAAAATTTTATACTAAAAATTTATTTTTTAAAGCAATATGAAAGTTATCTCAAATGAAGCCTCTTTCTTACTAGTTCCTAAATTAGCTTCTTAGTACAAAATTTTTTAGTTTAAAAAATTTTTATATTAAAAAGTTGCTTTAAAAAGCAGTAAAAAAGCTCTCCCACTTGAACTCTTAGGCTTCTTTTGAAACAACTTTCTTACTGTTTTTTAAAACAACTTTCTAGCATAAAAATTTCTTATGCTAAAAATGTAATAACCCAAATTTTAACCTAGTCAAATAATTTTTTTAAGAGTCATTATAAGTCAAATTTAAAAACCTTCTTTGCAGTAAGATAGAAATTATTGTGTTTTACTTATAATAATTTTTTCATAATTTTTGGACACTAGTGCAAATCCTTAAGAAATTAATACATGTCGGTACAAATAGGGATTTTGGGACCGCCAGGTGTCTATTTTTCAAACCGATTTCATCAGAATTTTTTAAATAAAATGAGCTATTTTATAAATATTTTTTTATAATTTTTGAAGTTCTAAAAAGATTTATATAAATTTTATATTAAAAATTGATTAAATTATATAATTATATTAATTATTATATTATTAATTAATTAAATATCTTAAATCATTACATCATTTTATTTAATCCCATTTCCTATCCCTAAAAATCGGCTAACAGAGAGTAGGCAAGAGAAATTAGAGAGAATTTTGAGGAGAGAGAAAAGAGAAAGTTAGATTCAGAGGTCGTAGAGTGATTTTTGGCGGTCAGTCTTATTGGGAAATTTACTCATCTCATTGTTAAAAATCATTATTCTATTTCTAATTTCAACATAGTATAGCATACTAACTGATGTTATTTATAATTTGATAGTTGATAGATCTCTTTTGACTTTACTGATCTTATTGATTTATTATTAATTTTTTATATTTTTATTGTTTATATTAAATGATGATTGATATTGACTAGAACTAAATATATATATTGATTATTTTGTGTTGCATTGAAAATAGTGATAAAATTTTGATTACCTACTAGGCTTTTTAACTCATTATGTAAATTGTAATGATTTTATACTAGGTTCTTCCATTTAGGATTGTAAGAAGTGATACTGATAAAGATTGTCAAGTTCTTCTTTAGATTTTATTATGCTTTTTCTTTTATTCTTTAGATTTTTATTTTTTTATCTCATTATGTGTTGCATTAGGTGAAAGCTCAAAAGTGTTTTGAAAAATATTTCTCTTTTTATAAAGTATTTAACTTATTGGGTTATTTATTTATCTTTGAAATGGTCATTTATGCAATGTTTCAACTTTTAAGAATTATTATTTTATATGTGTGTGTGATCAGTTACATTTTGTCCAAATCCGCACGCGATCTAATATAATCACTTGATCAACATGAATCTTAATATAATATTTGAATCATAAACTTTAGGAATTAAATTTTGAATCATCTGATCTTTGATTTCTAAACAAAATATCTTGACGAGGCAAATCATTTGACATCACAAGTAATCTTATGTGAGTCTAAATGAACCCATCAAGCACTTGAAGTATACTTAGAAGCTTCAAGTCATTAATTGAATAAGCAAATGGTCTTCAAAGCTTCCGTGCTTATAGTTTAATCAAGGTGCTCAATGAGATTAATCCAACGAGGCTAAGATCATTCAATTATGTGATCATTAATGAACTTAAATGCTAAATAAACGCTCTATGATCAAGGGGATTAATATGAGCTATTCAATAAAGTATTTTAAATTTCAACTAAGTTGCAAATAAATCACTATTTCCTGCATAAGTGGGATTTGAGGCCCCTCTATTGTACTTCATAATAGTCATTATTGATGACTACCACTAGTGAGTGCCGCCACCATCGCCCGACTTTCGTCATCCAATATTGTTGCCTAACTACTAATATCCAACGTTATTATTATACTTCAAACTGCTCCCTTATGAACACTCGGGCATATTATTGTAATCTAGTCTTCTCAAATAAAGTAGAAGATTAAGACTTCGTTTGGGATATCTTTCTTACTGCTTCTTAAAACAACTTTTTAGTGTAAAAATTTAAATTTGTGTACTAAAAAGCTGTTTTAAGAAGCAATAAGAAAGCCTTCCCAAGCGAAACCTAATTATTCTATTTATATATAATTATATGGAAAACTATTTCAACTAGCCCCATAAAATTTCTGCTGTAATTTTAGACAAAAAAATTGATCCGTTAGCCACTTGGGGAAACCACAGCACAGCAGCCGGGTTTAAACAATACCACGCATGGTTTTTTTTCAATTATTAAATTATTTAAATTATAATATGACGTTATTTTATGCTATTGGTCAATGAGTTACTCCCATTAAAATTCCATAAATAAATAAATAAAAGAAACCTATGCGCGTGTATGATCGGTGACCGTCCATTCTTATACAGCCCCTCCTTCTTTCATGAAGATGAAAATGGACGGCAGATGCTGTAATAAAAAGTCTCGCATGCGGACGGCCTTCTCACTGTCGCAGAGAACCAGGTCTTGCTTGCCGGCTTTAGTAGTTTAGTAGTTGTAATCAAAGCCGCACACGTCGGTGCCCACCGCTATACGAATGCTGGCCTACTTGATAATGACGTTCACATGCGGGGGAACGTATGCGAGCACATGTCATCAATCATCCACCGTCCATTTGGAAATCATGATATATTTATATGATCGGTGCAGAGAACACGTTTCAACGTGGGGTGGCTAAAAGATAGTACAAATGGAGGGTTGCGAAATGATTACGGTGATACTTTTGTGATTTACAGAGATTTGGATAATAATAACGTTTGGTAAGTGAGTAATTATGTGTAGCTAAAATTTCTTTTGGATAATTTTATCATTATTTTCTATACTTTCTTAAGTAGTTTTTAGTATAAATTTTTTCAATTTAAAAATTATTTATGCTAAAAAAGTTATTTTAAAAAGCTATAAGAAAGCCATCCCAAACAAAGGGCATCTCCAACCAAACGTTATTCGGATGGTTGCAATTCGTACAAACGTCCAACTGAGCAGCATTTGGAAAGATATTTTTGCATTTTGAATACTGTTCATGACAAATTTTTCTTAAAAAAAAGATAAAGAAAGAATATACACATAATATTTTTTTGGTGTTAAAAATGAAGTTCAATTGGAGATGAATTACTATTTGATATGTCCCTTACTGTATTTTTGAGTAGAAAATGAGTTTTTTTTTAGATGCCCTAAGGTTTCGTTGGGGGCAGCTTTTTTATCACAGTTTTTTCACAATTTAAAAAAAATTATACTAAAAAATTGTTATAGAAAACAGTAAGAAAGCTATCGTAAATGAAGCCTAAAAAATATATTATTATGTGTAGTAATTATGACTCTTTCAGTTGGGATGGCAAAAAGCTTATGTAGTCATATTTGTTGATGAGTTTAAATTGAGTTTTATAACTAGTTGGTTATAAATTGATTCATCAAATAAAATTTTATTTAATAATATGAGTTCTTATATATTCATAATTGAGGCTCATTAAGTTACGAGGGACTTCTATGAGCTCTTCAAAACATGCTAACAATCTGGCTTGCCTTTGCCCCTGTCCTACCGCATGATGGGATACGGGTTTTGAGAGTTGGGATAGGTATGGGGGAAAACCTCAACGGACAGTTAAATCAGGAGAAAACAAAACATGCTTAATCACTCGACAAGCAACATTTTCCTAATGTTAGAAAGCATTTGAAAAGTGATGTTAAGTTCTTAGCTCGCTCGGTTTGCAGATTGGTCCGACTCGTAATTCACTTCTAATCCCGTGTCTGATAGCGGTTACATCCATAAGTAGCTTGATCCATCTTTATTTCATTTCATATATGTCTAAGGATTCGCATAGCTCTTAATTTATGTGTTATTTATCCATTCCTATTTTTTTTATGCCAATGCTGGTGATTGGAGATAAACCTCTTCAATTATTCCTGGGATGGATCGATCAGGGAGCAGCTGGCATAATGCACACTGGAACGCGGGAATTCGAGGTCTTGAGAACGATTCTTTTTTCGTGGACAAACTTTCCGATCAAGCCTATGGATGGCTCCTCATAAATCAATGAGTCATGTTCAATTCTCTAGTATTCAAATATTGAATTTGTCTATAGAACTCTACAAGTTGCCCAACTAAAGAATTCATTTTTTTCTCATAGTTCTGGTTGCTCGTCCATAGTACTCGCCCTTCAATTATAGGTTCTCATAAGGAAACTTTGTCTAGAGAGCTAGCACTCTATGTGTAGAAAATATTAGGTGCGGAGAACGGATGTAGCTCTACGTTCGGACTCCAATAAAATATTGACATGTGGAGTGGATACGTGGATATTCAATTGGATTTTTTTACTTAATATATTTAATGTGTCCGCAGAACTTTAAGCCAAGCGTATCAAAAGGGCAGCCAAAGCACAGGTAAAGCGCAGTCAAGGAGCAATCAAAGTGTAGTAAAAAAGCACAGTCAACGCGCAACTAAAGTGCAGGTAAAGTGCAAGTAGAATTGCAACCAAAGCGCATTCCACGTGTCAAATTTTAAGTGGATGGCCGGATGTATCTCTACATCCGATCTCCACACCTAATAATTTCTCCTCTATGTGAAGCTTGCTTGTGAACACTAAAAGAAATTAATTGATTATCGGTGAAAGTTTTATATGAAAATTTACACTAAAAATATTATTCGATATTTCGTTGGTGTTTGGATTTGCCAGTTCACGAATTTATCGGATTTACATTCAAATGAAAAATCTAAGGCTTAAATTTTGTTTGATATGACTTTTTTTACTGCTTCTTAAAGCAGCTTTTTAGTACAAAAATTTTAAAATTTGGACTAAAAAGCTATTTTTAAAAACAATAAGAAGGCAATCCCAAACAAAATCTTAGTGACAAAATTTCCTCCGATAATGTTTGTTGTTTCTAATAAAGCGGTTATCCTAAGAGAAAATAAAAGGTATTTTAATATTCTCTAATGTTGACAAATATATGATTAAGATGGCACCCTACATAATAAAACATTTAAGTCTATAAATAAGATATGATTCTAAAATGAATCCTTAGCTTACAGACACAAAGCAAGTGAGACATTAGGCATAATGTCTTAAAAAAATTTATGAAATTCACTAATCCGAAGTTTGTCTCACAAATCTCATTTCTCTTAAATGGAGAAGTTTGATGAAGTTGATATGTAATTGCCTACATGTATGAGTACGATCCAATTTAAAGTAAAATGAAAGATTTGTGCTAAGCTAATGATTTAGATAGAGAAAAATACAACTTGGTCTAGAGAATCTTAGATCTTTCTACTTTGTTAAAATAATAAAGTGATGATTTTGAAGCTCTTTTAATCAACTTATAATCTAGAATACTTCCAATAATTTGATAAAATATAAGCTCATAAAATTTAGGCTTCGTTTGGGACAGCTTTCTAATTACTTTCTAAAGGAGTTTTTTAATACAAAAATTTTTAATTTAAAAAATTTTTGCACTAAAAAACTGTTTTAAAAAATAGTAAAAAAGTTATTTTAAACGAAACCAATATGAAAAATACAACTTTTCATGATCATGTGAGCATTGAATTAGATGGGCACACCATGTAATCCATAAAACATGTTGACTAGAATAACTATGGATCTAATACTTGTGAAACGCTTTGTATGCATAAATAGAATATTTAATCATATGTTTATCATCAACAAATTCAAAATGATAAAAAATTTGAGGCTGATGGGGCGTACACTCGTGTCCCTGTGTATTCTTTATCTGATACTCACTTATTTTGTTACGTTAACCATCTTATAGGGTAAGGGTCTCAATTAATAATCCAACACAACAATCCGACCCAGAAAATTCGGGTTCGTATCAACCAGTTTAACAGATGGACCGAACATAGGTTCCAAAATTTGACCCATTACAAAATTGGGTTAGGTCCGAGTCAACCCGTTAACTCGAATTTGACCTGGTTTGACCTAAGTTTACTTTGGACCTTGCACTCGTGGAGCTTGCACTCGTAGTCTGGTAGGTGCGCATGCGGCCCACCCACAGTCCCGCTCCCACTTGCATGGTCCCACCCTCACCCAGTCGCCAAGGTTTTGAAACAAATTATTTATATATTATATAAAATTTAAAATTTCATCCTAATTATTTTTTGAGCAGCACATTCTAACATTATGTTTTTCCCAAGGTTTTGAAAATCGGATCGGACAACAAACTAGAAGAAGAGAGGTTCACGGTTCGACTGATCGGATCGGTCGGATCGGTCAAACCAGGATCGAACAGGATGACGTAATAAATAATAATACTATTAAAAAATATGAAATGAATGGAAAATTTTTCTCTAATATCTTCACTCAAAATTTTATTTTCATATCAAATTAATCAAATCAAAGAACTTAAATGTGACATCACTTAAGTTCATGAAATATAAACAATTAAAACTGTGAAGCTAACACAATGCTCTAATGTTCCATTTTCAATAGCTGAAGCAGCAATGATATGAGTAAGAGAGAAGAAGCAGAGAAAATCAGAGACTACTGTATTCGAAACTTCATGGATAAAGATAACTGTAGCAGATTGTAGTTACATGTATATATATCTAAGTAGAGAAAAGAAATTACAGAAATACCAAACGGTTTGTTAAAAAGCTACGATTTAGATTAAATCAAGCGGAAAGTGGAATCATGAGATTCCTGAGCACTTGCAGAGAACAGCTGTACATCAGAGAAGTGGAGATTAAACTTGAAATGGTGAAAGCTGCTGAGCAGTTGCCGGGTTTCGTTAAGCATCAATTGATGGAGCCCCGACACCGGAGCCACTGGCCTCATCTCCTCCATTGCTGATCCCGTAGAACCGTCTGCATCCTTGGCAAAAAAAATTGCAATTTTTTTTTATCAAACAAGCATCCCAGAGGTCTTGAACTCAAATAGAAGGAAAAAAACTTTCAAGACAAAATCTAAAAATTGAGGGTCCTAAAAAACTTACATCCCACAATTTCAAGAAGAGAGAAGTAGGGATTGAGATGCGAGAGAGGAATGCTATCTTCATTTCATTTCGTTAGAGAGATGAGCTCGTGGACATCGCCAACGAAGAGTGCACGTCGAGAGGGGGACAACGTAACTGGAAGTGGACTATCGGATATTTACGCGAACGAAGTGGAGACGGAAGGGAATAGGAACCGATGCTCAAAGCGCGTTATTTGAACTGAGAGGTTCTTTAAAGTCGGCCCCGATTTTTCCGTTATCGGTCCGACCGCCGGTTTATCCGATTTTTGCTGATTTTATTAAGGAGCAGTTCTAAGAAAGAACTGAACCGGCCGACCGACCGATTCACGATTCAATCGGTTGAACCGGCCGATCCGGCCGATTTTTAAAACCTTGATTTTTCCTAAATAATTACAGCCGGTCGAACGAGGAAGTCTCAACCGGT
This sequence comes from Dendrobium chrysotoxum, assembly GCA_019925795.1. Taxonomy (NCBI): domain Eukaryota; kingdom Viridiplantae; phylum Streptophyta; class Magnoliopsida; order Asparagales; family Orchidaceae; genus Dendrobium; species Dendrobium chrysotoxum. Next base: position 38,926,610 of record CM034311.1, on the reverse strand, counting down.
CAACCCAACTCCTCCGGTAAAAACGCGACGACTAGCCACCGTTTACTGGCTACGAGCCGGTCAGTCGTCCACGGCCAGCCGGTCGTCCTCACCTGCTTCCCGAACGTAAGACTCGGATCCGAACCTGAAAGCCAAGATAGGCTCTTCCTCTCCTATAAATTGAGGAGGGCTCCTACCCACAGGGCGCAGCTCAGGCGCTATCGTTCGGAACAAGATTTCCAGTACGGCGTAGATATTTCTTGAGAAAAATTCGAGGAGGTAAACAGATTACTTTGCCTTTCCCTGTCGACTGTAATTGACGAGTATATCTATTGGTCAGATGCTATTGGTTGATCTGGACGATATGATCGTTTTGACTGTCGATTAGCTAAAATTTTTTTTACTTGATCTGCTTAGAGATTAATTTCTTCGTGATGGATCGTGGCAGATCTTTAGTTTTTTGTTTGGATCTATGGTCGTGCGCATGGATCTGGTTGAAATTATTAAGGATCTGCGTTATTTTGCTGGAGTTATGCAGATCTGAATGATCCGAGCGGCCTTTTCGCGAAATTAGTAGATCGTTTGATGGAGATGATCGGGCGTTTGTTGAGTTTCTATGATCTTAAACTGTTGGAAAAATTACTTGTTTTCAATTTTGAGGGTTTTTACTACTTTGGATGTGACTTGAAATGGAGTGATCTGAGATTTCCAGCGCTGGATTTTGGTAGATTGTGAAATTTTGAGATGATCTGATTTCAGTATGTATTATTAAACCGATTTCTTTTTTTACATGTTTTAGGATATGAAGGGTTTCTGTGGCTGGGTAATTCGTTTTGTTCTGGGATGATCAGGCATAGGAAGTGGGCGAGTTTAATATCTTATTTTTTTGGGTAGCGACTCAATAAATGTGAGATTTATGTGTTTTTTTCCTCTTTAGTACTGTTATGGTGCGAAACTCTTTTGTTGTTGAGTCGACTTTTAGTAGAAGCATTTGACTTGATATATGGATAGAAGTAGGTATTGAATCGGAATTGATGGTCGTCATCCTCCATCCATTATATATCTTTGCCTCGTTTCTCTCGTTTGTTTTAATTTTAATTTTAATATTTTTGTTTCTTAAAACCTATTTTTTTGGGCGTACTATTAAGTCTGATCTGCGATGTTAATGATTCAGATATTGGTTATGTTCTATATGTTTTCCATCTATATTTTGAGTTGCCATCGTTGTATCAGGAACTTAGGGTTCTGTGCGTCAATTCACAAGTTATTGATTTGTGGCTGGGATATAGGTTTCACGGGGCGGAATTGATATCTGCGATATAGGTGTTTGTATTGGAAGTGCTAGATTGCTGCTTAATCACCTTAAGAGGTTGCAGTCGCTCTTTTCAAGGGTGTAACCAGAATTGAGACCCTCAAAATTGAGTTTTAAATTTGTCCCCTTAAAAAAATTTTTTTTTGCCCTATCTCAAAGAGCTTTACCTGCATCCAATCCAGAATCAATTCACACTCATTGTTTCTCGTGTGCACTGCATGGACTCCGCCTCCCATGTGACCCACTAAAAGCCCCCATCACATGTGCTTCTTTGAAGGCCTATCACCAGTTTTGTTCACCCTCAAAAGTAAAGTTGGTTACGCCCTGAGTCTTCTGTATCATTCCCTAGATTTCTTAGATTGTTATGTTGACTATTATATGCTAATGGCTTCCATTTCTTTGATTTGGATATGCTCTAGTAGAATTTCATTTTCATTAAGAGGAATTCACAAATTCTGAATAACATGCTAAAGAAATTCTGTTGATTGTTAACTTTTCAGAACGGAGTGAAGTGAGATGAGCACCATGGCAGTTGCATCAAGAGTAGCAAGGTCTTCCCTGAATCCAAATGCCCCACTTTTCATCCCTGCAGCATTTCAGCGGGTGGAGGACTTCTCGCCTGAGTGGTGGGAACTGGTGAAGACCACTTCATGGTTCCGTGATCACTGGTTCCGTCAGCACCAGGAGCAAGAAACTTTCGATGGTGATGAGGAAGAAGATGACATTGCCAATCTGCTTCCAGACTCATTTGATCTTGGCATTGCAGAAGAATTCTCCCGTTTTGAGGTAGAGCTTGCGGAGCAGGCAGCTTTCATAGAGGCGGCTGAAGTTGAAAACGAGCTTGGTCGTACTACCCTGAAGAAGAATGTCAAGTCTGGTAAGCTCAGTGAGGCCTACTTTAAGCATTTTTCATTGTTGTTTCTAGTAGAACTTTGAACTGATTGATATGCAGGTTTTGAGGACACTGAAGCACTGATCAGGAACCTAAGCTTGAAATCTCCCAAGAGTGGACTTGTTAAGCCTGTTGTGGATCCAACCAGGTATAAGGATAAGCCGGCCCAAGTTATAAACCCCAGGTTCAGCCCTCGCCGCATCATCCAGCAACCTCGTTAGAATACTTCTTCGTTGCAGAATATGGAGTCAGCAATCAGGGAAGTAGAAGCGCTCTATCAAGGCCGAAAGCTTTCTCTTTGAATGTGTAGTGGTGTAATTTCCTTGTATAGAAAGCCAGATCATGCATCTTTTAAGTTTGTTCTAGTCAATGAATGTTGCTTGTTCAGCAAACTACCCTTTGTAACTTGGGTGCAATGGAAAACATGCTTGAAAAAAATGTGTAGTTAACTACATGGATTATAGATGCCTAGTTCTACTTGCAGGTATTAAGAGGTTGAACAGCTAATAATTTGCTCGTCTTAACCAGTACCTAATAATTTTATCTCTGCCTGTCTTAAAGGCTATCCGGGTGCAGCTAATAATATCAATTGCCTCAAAAGTATTTTCGGGGCAATTGAAATGCATACATCATGAAATTCTTATAACACTTAAATTTTTATACCTGTTTATAACATTTAAAATTTTAAATTATATGAAATTGCATTAGCCTTCTATTTTAATTTCAACTAATTTGTTATGTTTTTCCAAAATTATTAATGATATGCAAGAATCATATTTGCAGTATTTTGGATTTCACTCCTAAATCTTCCATGGATTATCTTGGTATTATCCTTCTTGCAACTAAAACTAAACAAGCGAGTGCTCCAAAATTATCTAGAGGTTGTAAACCTAGTAGAGTGGTTGAAAGCAAAAAATTACTGGTAGGTTTCGTTTGATTAGATCCATCATTTAGTAATATCTTTACTATTAATTTTTATCTACCATTCTCGAAGGTTTTAGGAAAAAAATTTCATGGCTCATCATTAAGTTTTTGCACAAAAAATAGTGTAGCAATAAAATTTGCATGATCTCCTAAACACCATTGCTCTGTCTAAAATGAATGTTTGCTTTGGATACCTTAATATTATTAGTGTGGGCTGAGAAATTTGCGTCATTAGAGAGAATATTTTAAGTTTTAGCGATAAATAAAATTTCAACACATAAATAGATGATTGAAATTAAAAAAAAAATGATTGAAATAATAGAAAAAAATTTAAGGATTTTTAACATTTAAAGGGAAAAATCATAAGGTCTCATCTAGTTGAAAAGATTTGACTATTGTTTAAATGAATTATAAAAGTCGACCCGACCTTCAACTTGAGGACAATGTAAATACAATATGTTGATGATCATACTAAACTTTGGATGGACATGATAGATATCGAAATCCGACGTCAACAGTTAGGAGACAGTTTTGCAAAGGTCTGAAGACGGTTGGAGATCAAGTAATATATAACGAACAGGAAGAAGTTCGACGATAATCAGAGAACGGACGGAAATATGAAAAAGATCAAGGGCATGTTGAAAGTGTTACATCGAATGACTCATAATGATTGCATTGATCATGAAGCATTTATCAAGCATTTAGATGCTCTAGAGATGTCAAAATTGAGTGATCTTAGGCTCGTTGGATTCTTCTCGTCAAGTCGCTCGATTCGACTATAAGCATGTCATATTTGGGTATCATTCGGTCATTCAATTAATGCTATGAAACTTCCAAAAATACTTTGATCCTTTGATTTGAACCCATTTGGGTTTGGATCGGACTGATTTTGGTGTCGTTGGGCTTGTCTCTCCGAGATCTTCAATTTGACTATAAGTTTATTGAAATCAGAATTTGGATGGTCATGATTTTAATTTTGGAAGTCTCTAATACAGATTTGCATCGAGATTCGTTCTCGATCAAGGCAATTTTTTATGACGTATCAATTACGAACAAAACAAAATTGATTTTGCAGCTTCTGAATATTAAGGTTTCATTTGGGATAATTTTTTTACCGTTTTCTAAAGCAGCTTTTTAGTACATTTTTTTTTCAAAAATATTTGTATTAAAAATCTGCTTTATAAAGCAATACGAAAGCCTTTCCAAATGAATCCTAGGCTTCGTTTGGGATGGCTTTTTTGCTGCTTTAAGAAGCAGCAAAAAAGCTGTCCCAAACGAAGTATTATATATATAGGAAAATATTCTATCATAATACTAAAATGATTCACCAAATACCTCAAAATGAGATCTTTTCAAGACTCGCTCATTTTTATTAACCATTTTAATGATTGGATCATAATCATATGCTTCATTTGAATTTTGATGAAGGAAAAAAGAAATAGTAAAATGATTTTTTTTTCATTGAATAACTATTCATCTATTAGTATTAGGTTTTCATAAAATAGGGGCAGAAAGAATCTATGAAAAAATGTTGGTTCAATTCAATGTTGTCTAACAAAAAGTTCGAACATAGATGGGGACAATGGATAGTCTTGATGCTCTTTGACATAACAATGGAAGTGAGGAAACTATTCTAAATGATGCGGAGAAAAATATTACTAATTGGCACAGTTATAGTTTCAGTAATATTAATTATCTAAATTGTTTATTTGATAGCAAGAATATTTGGAGTTTGATCTCTGATCATACTTTTTTAGTTAGAAATAATAATGATGACACTTATTCTGTATATTTTGATATTGGCAATCAAAATTTTGATATTGACAATGTTAGTTCTTCTTTGAGTGAACTAGAGATCCTTTTTCCTAGTTATTTGAATAGTGGATCTAATAGTAGTAATTATTATTCCGTGTATGATACTCAATCTAATTTGAATAATCACATTAATAGTTGCATTGATAGTTAGTCTCGTTTTGAAATCAGTCTTAAGAGTGACATTTACTGTGGTATTGATAGTTACATTTCTATTGTATGAAAAGTATAAGTAATATTGAAAGCGAAAATTCTAGTATCAAAACTAGTAGCAATTATTTCAACATAAGATAATGATCTAATGATTTCGATATAAATACAAAATACAAGTAGTTATGGGTTCAATGTGAGAATTGTTATGCATTAAATTTAAAAAAAAAAGTTAAAGCTGAATATTTGTGAACACTGCGGATATCATTTGAAAATGAGTCGTTCAGATAGAATTGAACTCTTTATTGATCCCGACAAATGGAAGCCTATGGGTGAAGATATTGTCTCTATGGACTGCATTGAATTTCATTCAGAGGAACCTTATATAGATTTCATCTCTTTTTATCCAAAAAAAAGGTTTAACTAGAGCTATTCGAAAGGGCGTAGGATCAAGCTGCAGCTCATTGGTTGAAGGAATAACTTGCTACCCGCTGATCCGCGCTTGAATCCCCTATGCCTTTCCTACAGAGAGTTGACAGGTTTCTTATAAAAGTATCTATTCTTTGCTCTTTTCTAACTCTCTTTGGGTTAGTTAGAACAATCAAATTTGTTTTGTTTACTAGAAAAGTTCTTATTAGAGGGCTAAAAATTATGGATGTGCTTACAACAAGGGGTGTTTACGCTAACAAAACCTTTGTTCTTTACAACTCACACAATGGAACCTACTCCCATCTATTCTTTGATTGTCTTTTCTCTTTACATATGCTTAAAAATTGCATTTTTTATGAGCCCTTCAACATGCTGATGACTTGATCTGAATTATCACTAGAAAGTTCTATCTACTGGCTATTCACATCACTTCCTATCATATTTGGGTAGAAAATTATTACAGAATCTTTATAGAATACATTCAATGGGAAAATCTGATTTGCTATTAGACATAAAAGCAGAAAATGGAAGTAGAAAGATGAACTTCTTGATTTGATTTAGAAGCTCAGCTTCAAATGATGGGAAAATGACTTTTTCTCCATCTCTCTTATCCTTTTTGTTCTCTAGTTTGGCTCTGTGATTACTGTCCTATTCTTCAGAAGTTGCCAGTTTTTGTAATTTTTGGTCTTTTTTACAAGAATTGTGAGTAACCTTAGCATTGGATATGGACATCTTCCAAATGAAAGGAAAATTTTTGCTTGCATTTCTTGTAATTAACCAAACACTAATAAAGTTGGAATGCTGGGAGAAACCAACTTGCAAAACACTCCAGTATTTCTGACCAATCAGCCCCTTAGTGTATTTCCATTTGCCCTGTTCTACACGCAAAAGCTATGGCCACTTAAATAATAATGCTGAGTTGGAAACCCATCAGCTCATAATCATACATCGAATAGGAGCTGATTTAGTTGGTAAACATTGATTGCAGGCCATTGTGATGGAACAAAAAAAAAAAAAGAGTGGATTCTGATTCTCTTCAATTATTATGATAATTACAGTACTGAATTACTTACTCTGCCCTGCAAATCTAACTTGGACAGCTGGGGGCCATATAATCTAATCTGAATAGTTTCTATCAGAACTAAGGGAAGTTTTTCAAAGTGAAATTACACAGCTAAAATGGCCACTGATAGGCCGGTTAAGGTACAGTGTACAATCATGGTGATTAGAGAGGCTATAATTCTAAATAGGTTGTTGAGAGCATAGGTTAGAGCTGTAGACTCAAGCTTCCTTTGGAATGGCTTTTTTACTGCTTTCTGAATCAGCTTTTTAGTACAATTTTTTTTAGTTCAAATATTTTTTATACTAAAAAGTTGCTTTAGAAAGCAGTAAGAAAACCGCCCCAAACGAAACTTTGGTAGACTATAAATCCTAACTAATATTTACAATTTCTTACATAATTGAACAGCAAACTATAAATCCTAACAAATATTTACAATTTCATTATATATTATATTGTCTACTGAAGTACTCTAATTTTGAATATGTCAAAAACAAAGCTTAAAGGTGTTGCTGACTGCAAACCTTTTATCATACAAAGTTGTTTACAAATTACAATAGAACTTGTTTAGTTGCAGTAAAGAGACAGGCAGCTTTTTTTTCTTTTTAAATGCAGGAGCTATTAACTGAAATAAAGAACACAAACCAAGTTGTTAAATAATTAATAGCAGAACTGAAAGCATGCCAATCAAGAGAGAGAGAGAGAGAGAGAGAGAGGATAGTTAACTTCAAATACTGATAAGCCCAGCATCACAAGCAGGATACTTAGGATGCACTTTAAGAAGACACTCCTACTTGGCTACTTCAATGCCAATTTGAATCTGTTATATAAGCATCAATTGAGCAATCATAGGGGAAATAGACAGCCTTATTCAAATTTGATATAACAAATATATTACTTGATTAAGATATTAATTTTTATATTATACTTATCTTAAAATAAATCCAATGATTAAAATCTTAGGTTTCGTTTGGGACAACTTTTTTATTGCTTTTTAAAATGGAGTTTTAGTAAAAAAATTTAAATTTTTTTTACTAAAATTCTGTTTTAAGAAGCAATAAAAAAGTTATCCCAAACGAAGCCTTATTCTGATTCAATTATTTTCATAATTGTAAGAAAACTAATAACATAATTGATCCTTGACTTAAAACACATACACACAAAAACAAACAAAAGAAAGAGGTAATAACTTGGGTTTTGTTTGGGATAACTTTTTTACTGCTTTATTTTTCAAATTGTATCTACAATTTTTATTTAACTATTGCTTTTTCACGACTTTAAAAAAATTATTTTATCTATAGCAATTTTAGAAAACAGTAAGAAATTATCTCAAAACAAAGCCTTACTCTGCATAACTAGAAAAAAACTTCAAAAAATTGATGAAAATTTTTATTTTATGTCATATAAGATGAAAATTTTGTTTGTATATCTGTGACCTTTTCACAGACGCTTATTGCAATAGCTAGCACAAATTAGCTAATCCAAGTCTGACTACATGTTAAGTTCTGGAGGCTAATTCATGCCTAATAAAGAAATATCTTACACAAAAAAGCATACGAATCTACAGTTTACAGAGCAGAGAGTGAAAAACTGTAAAATTTTCTTATAAATTTGTATCCAATGTACATAGCTAAGTTTTTTATTTCTTTTTTTTTTTTTGGGACGAAGAACCAATCTGCATGACAGATTGAAAACCCCGATCGACCTAGCAAGCTACCCACACCAATTAGCCTGGGCCAATGCTTAAGGCTTTTGCTGCCGCCCATGGGGATCGAACCCGGGACCTGGGCTTTGCCGAGCCGGTTCTTTCTCACACGCGCAAAACAGCGGTGGGTTATAGCTAAGTTTCCAACAGCATTATTACCAGCATCACCTTTTGGATAAGTCTTTTCTTTTTTGGTGGAACCTCCTTATTCCATTCAGTTGGAATAATTAATTTCATCTCTTGAGCCATAGTTTGGAACCTTTTTATAAGGAGCATGTGGTGGCTGTCTCATACAGCTGATACAAATCTTCCACTAACTGAGTATTAATAAAAATTTCTGAATAATCACATCAATATATGTGTTTGGATTAGATAAAGGGATATAAAGGCCTTCGCATTATGGAAAGCTCCTTTTCAAACATAAGCACTTCGAAGAAAGAAGGATCACAATTAATCTCAGCAGCAACATTAACTGCATTGAAACACCTCTAGAATTAATTACTCTTAAGACAATGAAAATTAGGAAAATCGATTGAGGTTTCGTTTGGGATGGCTTTCTTACTCACTACCAAAAAACGTGACATTTCGCAGCAGTTGTTACTGGTGGTTTGAAAACCGCTGGCAAAACCAGGTATATGCAGCGGTTATTACCGCAACAAATACTAGCGTTCTTAACGTCTTAACCTAGCTAGCTGGGCATTCGCGGTTTGCATTCTTCTTTCCTGGCCTTTCGATCCCGCCCCCTTCGCATCCTCCGTTCCCCTTCTCCTTTGTCGATCGGTCGTCGGCGTCAAAGAGCGAAGTCCGGCCATCGTTGTCGGCGTCAAAGGCCGAAGTCCGGTCGTCCGCCCGTGTCCACCTCCTCCGGTTCTCCTGCTCGCCATCGATCGGTTTGTTCCCTAACCTAAGATTTTTTAATTTTTTTTTTTAATGAGGTTCCATTACTGATTTATATCATTATGTGCATGTGCTCGATTTTAGTTGTTATAAATTGGGTTATATACAAGAGAAATAACATTTTAGTTGCTAAAGGTCATCCATATATATATAACTAGGTCATCCATATACATATGATGTAATTAAGATTACTTTCCTTTCTTGCTTAGCTGAGTGATATATTAATGTATTAGTAATATTATTTTGTTGTAATTGTGAACATTAGATATAAATATTTTTCTTCTGTAAATGCTTAGTTGCATAGTTTCGTTGACAGAATTAATTAATGCTTGGCAAAATGTTGTGCAATGCTAAAATGAAAGCTTAGAGCCAATGTCATCTATATGCCTATTTTTATGTATAATTTGAGCCTAAGAAGTACTTATAGACATGTGGGATGATCTAAACATATAAGACTCCGAGATATACTTGGAGTTTAATATAGGAGGCTTCATATGCCAACCTTTAACTATCATACATAATAAAAGATTAGATTATATATATGGAAGATCTTAATTGCCTTATTATCCTTTTTCTAGGTTGTACTACCGAACCAAGTTTCACATAAAGATGTACATATTTAATATATCATTATGATTTATTATGATTTGTATTCCTTCAATGTGATTTAAAAATTACATGATTTTTCTTAGGTTTCTTAAATTATAATATAATTGACCTAGAAACCATTTATGTTGAGCTCATAAGGTTAAATGTAGTGATGATTCACCAAATAGATTTACACCATTCATCAATGAACAAATTATATATATATATATATAAGTCTTATGCATAGTGTACACTTCATGGTCGAGCACCATATGCTAAGGCTAGGCTCCTTGAGCAGCATAGTGCCGAGGCTATAGACCCCTCTTCTTAATAATAATACCACCTTTCATTTTCATAGGAACATTAGAATCATGGATTTTAAATTGCTTTGATAAGTTTAGTTGGTCGTCTCTTTTAAGCAGGATTATAAGACCAATGTCTAACTTTTCTATTTTTTTATGGGTTTAATCACAGTGCTATCAGTTACAATATAATTAGATAGTGTTTCATACCCAAGTGGTAATGCAAGTCTCCATAGATTTAGGTTTGAGACTGCCATCATAAGTTTTGGTGTTTAAAGTCCTCACATGAGGTGTCCCTACTAATGAGGTCATTATTATTTTGAGGAATCAGAAACCTCACTTTCTAATAAAATATTTAATTTTAAATTAAGGTTAATGGAATCAATCATTCCTAAAAATAAATTTCAACATATATTTATGCTTCTTTTAGGCATTCAAAGCTTCCCAAGGTCACATGCTCATAGACCATTTTTTCTTTGGAAACTTATATTATCCTTCCTAATATTGAACTTTCCATTTTGATATCCCAAGCTCACATTCATTTATCTTATCTTTAACATCTTACAATATGGCCATAACTTCAATTAAAAATTTTCTTAAGGCCTAAAATCTTAAAGATATAATTAACTATGGGAGGTTGCTCTTATAGGGAACCAAAATTCCAAACAAAATGAACCCTACATAGCTAAATTCATGTTAGGTAAACGAAACCTCAGGTATATATATTTTAATATAAACATTTTTGTCTTTTAAATTTATGGGTGCATAACATTCTATATTTAGATAAAGTAGTCCCCTAAACAACTAATTGTTGAAAAGATAAATGCATGTCTCAACGTGCCTTGCATTAACTTCATGAGAAAAGTCTATATTTTTAATCTCTCAAAATGTTACATTCATTTAATGCCACATCTACCAAGAGGTATAACTTTGTATTATAAATTTTTTTTATAATTTAAAGTGGATAAAGAAGGCATGTGCATTCAAGGTGATCAAACACCTTGGTGTTACAAAAGCTCTTCTAAACTATAGGTCTACATGTATGATCCATGCAAGGATCCTGGCATATCTAGATTCATCAAAGGATGTGCTATTTGATAAACTTAAAACCCTTTAATAAAATATAGAACTCTAAATATATTTGCTAATTTTAACTTGGTCTTAGGATAACATCTCCATAAATATTCTTAGAGGTTTACCATGGACCATGAGTGTCATAAATATATGTTTATTTTGGTAGATGACTTTCTAAGACGATCATCCTCATCATGTGCAGGAAATTAAGCACTCACAAGGATGTATCTTAATTATTCTGCAATAATGTTTGGTTCCATAGTAGGCTCCAAAAACCCATCATCTCTAATTGTGTTTCTCCCTTTCTAAGCAATTTTTAAGGTCTCTTTGAGCCATAATCTATAAAGTAACCATTAAATTGAGATCATTAATCACATGGTGGTGCATTTTTGAGAGAAGTCAACTCTAATTTTTCAAAATTATAGGATGAGATCCTCCCATATGTACAATTATCTTAGGTATATCCTCTTAACTTTTGGGTAGCCAACAACTAGTATATAATATTTTCCTCACTGGCCAGCATCATAAAAATAATCTTTTTGACTCATAGCTCATCATATTTATCCAGTTCAATAAATCATTTTTCAATAGATTTAACTATATGTATTTGTACTGTAGACGCAGGCATGTAAGCTTCTTGCCGAAGAAGGGCTTACACCTGAAGATGGCAATATTGAAGCTAATGAGAGAGTCTTTGCTATAGTTATGGGACCTGAACATTCAGGTCGAGTTCGTACCCAGGGGTTTGGTGTCACACCAATTAGATTCTTTCCTCAAAGCAAAACTGAAGAAGGTGGTGGTAGCGGCAGCAATTTTGGACAAATTGCTAGTCTTAGAGAAGAGTTCAGATCATTTCATGATAATCAGATGAGAGAGTTTGGCTCATTTCGTAATGAGATGAGACAGTTCATGCAAGGATTTCAAATGAATCATCCACCCCATGGAGGATCAGAAATGGTATGAACAAAAAATTATGTAATTTAAATGTAATTTAATTTATTATTATTATCTCATTATTTTCATACTATTTTCAGGGTGGCAATGACAATTCATCTGATGCCTGACAGTCTGTTGATGAGTTGTATTAAATGTGATGCTTCTACTTGTATGGGTATTTTATGTATTTTTGAACTTATGTTGTTTTGCTTTTGAACTCTAGTAGTTGTTATTTTGTGCTTATTTCCTTTCTTGTAATATATGAATTATAGTGTTTCCTAGTAATTTTTAGAACTATAGTAGTTGCTTTTGAACTCTAGTAGTTGTTATGTTGTGTTGGAATCTATTTATGCCAAAGTTCTTAATTAAGTTTTTGTTAGGGTGATTTGATGGTTTATTTACATATGCTCTTAAGAGGAGTTATTACAAACTATTAGGTTAAAATTATATATTATAAGTGCATTAAACTTATTTAATTTTGTCATATTCAACAATTATTTCTTCATGATAAGTTGACTTATTTGAAATTTATTAAAGTTTAATTCATATTTCATAAACCTTTGCAAATTATCCGTAAAGAAATTTAAAATTTATATGTTGAATTATATAAGAGTGTAGTTCTTTTTATATGTCTGAGTGGATAGGTTTAAGATTAGGTACACCAAATGGCATCCAAACATGATAAAACTTAAAATGTTAGTTAGGAATGACCTAAACTAATTTTCTTCAAATTTGAAGCCAATTGGAATTATATTGAAATTTTTATGGTTTTATTCAATTTGAAATTAAATTGTCATTAGAACACTTATGAAGTAAATATACATTAAGGATTGATGTTTATAATTAATTATCGTAGCTTATTGGGTTCGCTAAAAATCTAATTTTACTTCATTTACATTTTCATGATTTTTTCCAAGATTAATTATAAATGTTTAATGTTTCTATGTGAATGTGGGTTCCTATATGGGAGTGATATTTGGATTTACTAATTTGATATGCAAATGTATTCACCAAATTAAATCCAAACTTCTATGATGACCTTAGAATAATTTGGTAAAAAGTTGATGGCTTTTGAATGAGGTGATGGACTCCAAGATTTTTCTTAAGATGTCTTATCTGGCGTTGTTTTGTGAGGTGAAAATGCATAGTTCGCATAAGGTGAAAAGCCTTCATGTTAGATATAGGGTGAACAATCAGGATTTATGATTTATAAAAAAAAAAACTGGGCAATAGTGGCGGTTTTAACCGCCACATTCCTGGAATTCGAATACATTGTGGCGGTTATAACCGCCACAATGTATTTGAATTCCAGGAATGTGGCGGTTAAAACCCCCACAATACTGGAAATCATATCCATTTTATCGAAGCAGATGCGGTTAAAACCGCTACTAATCTGTGGCATTCGTGGCGGTGATAACCGCTGCCGTAAGAAGCACTGCGTAAACTCTACCCCGCCGTTCCCTGAACCGCTGCGGAATGCCTTTGCAGCGCATTGCAAACACAGCAGGCGTGTAGCAGTTCAAAAACCGCTGCAAAGAAATTTGTAGCGGCTATAACCGCCGGAATAGGTGAAAAAAAGTGCTGCGAAAACCATCATTTTTGGTAGTGACTCTTTCTTAAAGCATAAAAAAGCTCTCCCAAACGAAGCCTAAATGAAGCTTCATGAAACTTCAGATCTTTCATCATCATGACTAAATATTAGTCCGGATATTCTCCTCAACCAATTTCATTTGCATACTATATTATCTCTTTGTTATGAAATCTATGGGAAGAAAATAATTTGGCTAAGGGGTTATTTGATTTATGAAAAAGGAAAGCAAAGTATTCAAAATATAAAGGATTTAAAAAAATTTGTCATTTGGTTTGATGTGCAGAATAACTTTTATTTTTTTTACTTTGTAGTTTATTTTTCTTATATATTCTAAACTTGTCTATTTTTTTTATCGAATTATAAAATACATGCATGCTGACTCCGCTAGCCAATCCCCCACCCAGACTACTCGTCATCTCCCACTGCCTATAGTGGCTGCTAGCACTCATAGTCGACCACCGCTAATGGTTGGCCGCTATTGTCGCCTGCCACTTACAACTACCACACGTCATCATTTGTATTCGTCGTAACTTGTTGTCAGGTGCTATCCCCCCCCCCCCCCCCCCATGTCGTTACCATCTACATTGCACTACATTCATTTTATTTCAATACAGTTAAAAAAAAGTTATCCCTTGTATCTATTTTATACTCATCTAAACAATAAATATTTCAAATACAGTACATTCCTTACTCATATTCTTTTTTTCAACAAATCATGTAGGCCTTAAGATGCATGATTTGGTTCAAAATGGCTCAAATAAAGAAAACTAAACGCATTTCTCACCCAATAATAATAGCCTTAAAAAAAATTTAAGAAGGGAGATATAGAGAAAAAAAGAATTCAAAATGAAACACAAATACAGTCAAAACTAAATAGTAAAACAAACAAACATTTAGGAACAGTGTTCCCGCAAATATGTAATTCTCCAACAAAGAAGATAATATATGATATCTAACGGATCAATTAAACAATCAAAATTAAACCCAAAAATCTATTCTCATGAGAACTCAAACTGCATTACTACAAAAAAGCTAAGAAATTAAGGACAGCTTTCTTTCTGTTTTTTAAAATAATTTCTTAGCACAAAAATTCTTAACTCATTAGTATCATAGCAGACTCATCAAAGTCATCATGAACTCACTTGAACTATAGTGAAATCGCCAAAATTCTAGCGATTTTTTCACAATTACGACAAACTTGACTTGAGAAGCCGACTAGAGGAATTCGATCAAGGACGCTCAAGCAAAGTTGCCCCAACTTTGACCCAAACATACAAATAGGTGGTCAGAGAATGAGTTACCAAATCTGTGATAATTTTAAGCTGTACTTTTGACAAACTATTGAATTTTCCAGTTTTTCACTCCAAACTCTCCAGATTTCCTAGGTTTACTCCTTTCTCTTTCTTTTCTTTTAGTCATTTCGTATTCTTGTTAGTAAGGCTTAAGTGTCACTACAGAAAAATTTGAATCCAACACCTATTATATTAGTCCAATCTTTTTTTCTCAGTCAATACTATGATACCCATTTCATCCACCCTCCGGTCGACGAAATTTATGCTTTTCATTAAAAATGTGCAAATCATCTAAAGGACCATTTTATTCCGGTTGATGAGGAGTTTTTGTAAGAGAGCTTTGGTACAAAATTGTTCTCACTTCTCAATAATATGGTGTTGATGGCGCATGAAAAGAATATCAATTATTTTGTCCAATACAAAGTGGTGCTTCCTTTCTTTCATCAAATGGCATTTTTCCCTACCATATTTACCAGAAATTCAATATTTCTGACATATAAAACTACTAATAGTCATAAAAATTATTTGACAACGCATACACCATGATTCTTAAGAATTTCTTAAAAGCTAGAAGGGCATCTCATACAGTAGGCAAGCTGCTTTCTAAAAAGTACTTTCCAATGGTAAGAAACTTTCTTCATCCCCACTAGCGATTTTGATGGCAGTTTTTGGCTGATTGCTTTGGATAAAGCGAGGAGAAAGTAATGTACCAAACACCATCCTGAATGCGCAGTAAGTGTTTTTTCCAGCTAACAAAGCATCAGAAAAGCTTAAACAAATAAAGATGTCTTCTGCTATCTAATAATCAATATGTGCTACAGATTAAACAAATAAAGATATTTTCTACTATCTAATATTCAATAATATGCTGTTTCTATCATCTTTTTAATATAATTACTTTTAGTATATCATTCCTAATTTTGCCACATGTCTATTTTAAATGTTTTTATTCAATGATACTCAATTTAATTATTAATAACTTTTTGACTACGCAACATGAGATTCATTTAGTACT
Source organism: Dendrobium chrysotoxum (assembly GCA_019925795.1). Classification (NCBI taxonomy): domain Eukaryota; kingdom Viridiplantae; phylum Streptophyta; class Magnoliopsida; order Asparagales; family Orchidaceae; genus Dendrobium; species Dendrobium chrysotoxum. Next base: position 38,910,652 of record CM034311.1, on the reverse strand, counting down.
ATCACTATCAAAAAATAGGGTTATGGTGGTATAAAAAATATACTTTCTCGGCGGTTTTGACTGCAACAAATTTTCTTGCAGTGGTTTAAAAAAAGGTTGTAAGACCGCCGTGATTGCAATGAGCTGCAACGATATTTCACGGCAGTTTCGAGCCGTTGGGGTAAGTTGTAAGAAGTGCCGGTTATAACAGTGGTTTTAACCACCACAGAACTATAGAATTGCGGCAGTTATAACCGTTACTATAGACTGATAATGATCTTATTAACAAAATTTTGATGGTTTTAACAGCTACAATGAGCTGCTGCAAAAAACTGATTTTTTTTGTCATATGTGAGTCTAATTGTAGTTTAAAAAAAATAAATTTCTATAGTATTCTCTTTATCTCAGTATATTCTTATGAAACTTCTACATTTTAGGGCAGTTGCGACGTTTGTATAGATGGTTGCAATGTTGTTATAGAGAAAATAAAAATTAGGAGCAGCACCCAAATACATGCACGCAGCACATAAGTGAGATTCGAATCCAGGACCTCTTAGTTGAGAGCTAAACTCCCAACCAACAAACCAAAAAGAGGTGCGTTTAATATATTTTTCAACTATCTGATGTGAAACAACAACAACAACATCAAGCCTTTATCCCACTACGTGGGGTCGGCAACATGAATCCTTTTTCTCCATTGTATCCTGTTATAAGTCAAATTCTCGTTTAAATCTAATAAAGAAAGATCATTTCTAATATTTTCTAACCAAGTCTTTTTAGGTCTACCTCTACCTTTCTTAACATAAGTCAAATCTAAGATCTCTACTTTCCTAACGGGGTCATCGGGAGGCCGCCGTTTTATATGACCAAACCATCTAAGGCGACTCTCTCTAATATTATCTTCCATTGGAGCTACTCCAACCTTTTCACGAATATGCTCATTTTGTATCCTATCTCTAAGGGTAAAGCCACTCATCCACCTGAGCATCCTCATCTTTGCAACACTTAACTTAGAATTATGCTTCTCTTTTAATGGCCAACATTCGGCACCATAAAGAATTGCAGGTCTCACCACCATCTTATAGAATTTTCCCTTAAATTTGAGGGGTACTTTTCTATCACACAATAAGCCCGATGCATTCTTCCACTTCAACCATCCAACTTGGATTCTGCTGATAATATCCCTATCTATTTCACCATCACTCTGAACAATAGATCCATGATATCTAAAACGTGTACTCTTATTAATAACTTGATCGCCCAAAGTCACAATCCCTTCACTAGGTCTATTATTACTAAAATTACACTCCATATATTCCGTTTTAGATCTACTCAAGCGAAAACCTTTAGACTCTAAGGTTGACCTCCACAATTCTAATTTTTCCTTCAACTCCCTCTCTAGTCTTATCAACAAGAAGAATATCATCAGCAAAAAGCATACAGCAAAGTACATCCTCAACCATCTGATGTGAGATTACAATTAAAATTTCACGTATTTTAACACATAAGACTGCAAGAAGATTTTTCATAATAGAGGATTGTCACAAGAGATCTACAAAAGAGGATTGCGATTGAGTTTCATCAGGAATTTTACCACAAAGCTAAAAAATGAGCACATTTCAAGATGCATGAAGAGCCTTTATATAAGGAAATAATTGCAAACATTAAAGAAGACAATCAATTAAACTAAATTGTTGGTTGTTAGGATGCCTATCTGTAGGACGAATATCACCTTTTAATAGTTGGTTGTTAGATGTGGTGATAACTATAGCTGGAGTTTAGATGCAACGATCCACAAAAAGATTATCAGTGTGTTAATTAAGATTTCATTTGGGACAACTTTCTTATTGATCTCTAAAACAGTTTTTAGTACAAAAATTTTTAATTCAAAAAATTTTTATATAGAAAAGCGCTTTAGAAAGCAGTAAAAAAGCTATCCCAAATGAAGCCTACTGCTTTATAAAGCTGTTTTAGAGAAAAAAAATTTTAAAGTTAATGTAGAAAACAACTTTTTAGTATAAAGATTTTTTAAAGCAATGAAAAAGTAGTGACCAAATAAAAATTATGATTAAAATCTGAAAAAATAAAGTAGTAAGTTGTGGGCATCGGGGTCGAGATCGCAGAGGCAGGCTGGACGTCGAAGCCGGTCATGAGGGTAGATGGGATCGGCCAAGTAGGCAAGGCTTCGGTTTCCTGTTCAGTTCTGAGAGATCGAGAGAGCAAGTCAAATTTTCTACTTGAAGTTGGATTATCTCCCTTACATTCTATATTAAATAATTAAAAAGTTTACATTGCCATCGTATAATCCCTTAAGTTTGGGTTGTCCTTTATAACAATCAGATATAATTGGATACACTGTAATGTTTGCAATCAAAAGATCAACTAGGAAGGCATTCTTCCCTGTACATTGAGCTAGGCCTGTTAATTTCTGACACGACCCGAAAACCTGACCCAAACCCGACCCGAAAAATTCTGGTTAGGGTCAACCCGCGAAATAAACGGGTCAGATTCGGGTCTAATTTCTCGACCCGTTTATATTTCGGGTCGGGTTCGGGTCAACCCGCCAACCCGCTGGCGACTAGACTAACTCGTGACCTCTCTGTTTAATCCTTATATTTTGATTTCGAGTCGAGAGGCAGCTGTTTGAGTCATCGCCTCTAGCCCTCTTCCGTCTTATTCTGTTTTAGGGTTTGCACTCCTCGCTCTCTCTGGGCCTTCAAGAGCACTGGATCAGTGGAGTTCTCTTGCTATCTTCTTCTATCGACCTCTCGAATCTTGTGGTTCCCCTGGCTTCTAAATTTCTCCTCGAATCCTCCTCCTTTCTGGCTTTCTCGTTCGTGACGGTTGGTATTATCTTCAATAACTCTTGACCTCTTGTTGTTTTGGACTGTTGGTGGGACGGTCAGACGCTATTTTTTATTTCTATTTAGTTTTTTTATGGAAGATTTGCTTTTTCCTTTTTGTAACAATTTTTGAGTTTCGACTCTCACTATTTGAGCGTTACCGATTTGGTGATTCTATGATTTCTGTGATCTGTAGATGGAGGATTAGCTGATTAGAGTTTTCTTATAAATTTATAATGACTGAGACTCTGATAGTCAGAGGTGGGTTGAAATGTTGATTAGAGTTTCTTTGTGAACTTGAGATCATGAACTTGACATCTTTTATGTTATGCTTATGATGAAAATGATCGTCAGAGCATCACTGAGCTGCTTGTTGTTATCTTTTATGTTGGATATTTGGATTTGGGATTGGCGGGTTGCCAGCTTGCTGTTGCTGAATGCTGATTGCCTGACTTAGTGATTCTGTTAGTCTGTTATGTAGTGTTGCAATGTTGCTGTTAAATATGTTGACTTGCTGTTATACTTCATACAACATAAATTTAAATTCATAAGCCACCATTTCACCATGTTAACTTGCTGTGATGATTTAAGCTCACTTATTTATTTTTTAGAGAAAGGGTTTAGGCTTATATTAAGATAAATTAAATAATTGCTTTTTTGCCTATTAGCTTCTCTTCTTTATGCAATCCTATAATGTGGAGTTGTAATGTGGAGTTATACAATTTTTTGTTTAGATGGAGGATTCAAATACAGTTCTTGCGAGTAATCCTTCTGATCATAATGAGCACGTTTCTACTGATAATGAATAGAAATGTGATAGTGATGAACTTAATAATGCTAGTGGAACAACTCAAAAAAAGAAAAGGAGATTGACTTCTAATGTGTGGGGATATTTCGAAATGTTGCCCCTTGTAAAGGATGTCAAACAACATTGTAAATGTAAGAAATGTGAGGCTACATATTTATGTGATAGTAAAAATGGTACAGGAAATCTGAGACGTCACTTGCAAAATTGTAAGAAAAGGAACTCTCAAGATATAGGTCAACTTATTCGTCAAAGAAACTCAAGTGCATCTATTTCTGTGGTTAAAAATAAGTTTGATAATTAAGAATTTCGCAGCTTATTTACTACATGTATTATTATGCATGATTTGCCTTTACAATGTGTTGAATGGGCTGATCTTAGATCATTACTTCGTTACTTGTGTCTTGATTTGCACCTTATTTCTAAAAATACAACACGAACTGATTGCAAGAAAATGTTTGTTAGGGAAAAAGTTCAAATACAATCTCTTCTATGTAGTTGTAAGGGTAGAGTTTCCTTAACTTCAGATTTGTGGACTTCTATCAAAACAGATGATTTTATTTACTTGACTGCACATTTTATTGATAATAATTGGAGGTTACAAAAAAAGTTATAAATTTTGGTTTTATGCCACCCCCCCACGATGGGTTAGCATTGTTTGAGAAACTCCAACAATTTTTGATTGAATGGAAACTTAATAGCAAGCTTTTTAGCATCACTTTAGATAATGCATCTGCAAATAATGTTTCTGTTGATTTTCTTCGGAACCATTTGAATTTGAGAAATGGTCTTCTATGCAATGGTTAATTTTTTCATATGAGATGTTGTGCACATATAGTGAATCTTATTGTTCAAGAAGGCTTGAAAGAAATTGATTCATTTGTTCTGAAGGTGCGGGAGAGTATTAAATATGTAAAGGGATCTCAATTAAGAAAGCAGAAGTTTCTTGAGTGTGTGAGGCAAAATTTTCTTGAAAGTAACAGAGGCCTTAGACAAGACGTGCCAACTAGATGGAATTCTACTTTTGTTATGTTAGACAGCGCAACTTATTTCAGACGTGCTTTCATGCATTTGGAATTGGGTGACTCCAATTACAAGTTTTGTCCTTCAACTTCTGAGTGGGATAAATTGGTGAATATATGCAAGTTTTTAGCACCCTTCTATGAAATCACTTTTCTCTTCTCTGGATCTAAGTATCCTACTGCAAATCTGTATTTTTCATGTGTCTCTACTACATATGCGACGTTGAAGAATGAAATGTCTTCTAAGAAAGAGTATATAAAAAGAATGACAGTTGGCATGATTACAAAATTTGAAAAGTACTAGTCAGACTTCAGTGTACTCTTGGCCATAGCTATAATTCTTGACCCTAGATATAAATTTAACTTTGTTGAATGGTGTTACAAGAAATTGTATGCGGGTAATTATGTATTTGAGCTTGAAAAAGTCAAGGAGAAGTTGGAATCACTGTTTTCAAACTACTCAACAACAAATGAGAAAACCTCAACTTCTGAATCTCAAACATCCCAATCTTCACAAAGGACTCCTTCAACTAGTCAATCAACAACAATCATTAAATCACAATTCCTTCAGGTTCTACTTTACCACTTTGCATTTTACAATTTCTTTTGCTCTCTTTCAATTACTCAATCAACAACAATTATGAAACCTGATTTCCTATGATAATTTGCACAGGATTATGACACTTTTGAAGTAGAAGTAACAATGCCAAGAAATAGAAAGTCGGAATTTGAAATATACTTGGACGAACCAAAGTTGGATAGGAATAGTGAGCTAGATATTTTACAATTTTGAAAACTTAATCAGTATAGATTTCCTCAAGTCTCAAGCATGGCTCATGATGTTTTGTGCATCCCAATCTCTACTGTGGCATCTGAAAGTGCTTTTAGCAATAGTGGTAGAGTACTCCACCAATATCGAAGTGCTTTGAAACATGATATTGTGGAAGCATTGGTATGCACAAAATATTGGTTATATAGTGACCAAGGTAATAAATTATTATTACTATGTAACTTATCATTTTGTTATGCAATTAAGTTGGTAACAAATTAATATTGGTGCATTTGTAATAGATGCTAAAGACCCAGAGCTTGATGCGGTGACTGATGACATAATGGGTTTGGATTTTGATGGAAATCAAATTTGAGTCGTGAATGACTCAATTAACATATGATCTTAAATATTAGAGACACTATTCTTATTTATGTTGTTGTGTTAATTGTTAAACATATGGTGGAATAGTGGACTAATGGGTTGCTGTTTCTTATGATGGATTGATGTCTTATTTCATTTTGCTAAGTTTTATCTCTGCTTTAGGCTTTAGCCTTTACTTAGTTTACTGCAAAAAATGTTTTTTATGCTTACTAGTTATTGATAGGCTGATGGTGAGCTGCTTCTTGGGCTTTGGGTTTTGCCAGTAATCCGGCATTCTGTCTATTGAGAATGCTGCTATTTGGCCTTTGAGGTTTTGTGCGATCTATTTTTCTGCTATTGATTTTTTTGTTGCTGCAGACTGAAGTGTTGTTTGGCAGTTTGGGTAGTTCCGTGGTTGGGCACTTGGGCAGTTGGGCTCTAAGGTTCTGTTCTGACAGTTCTGTTATGTTTTACCTGCCTGTTGTAGACAGAAGTGCTATTTGGGCACTTAGGCTAGTGGCTGCTAGGCTGCCAGCTGCTGCCTGTTGTTGGTTTTTAACTTTTTTTGCTGCTGAGTGCTATTGGGCTAGTGGTTGCCAGGCTCTGAGGTTCTCTTATACATTTTTGCTGTTGACTGTTGTTTCTTGTAGTTCTGCATTGCTATTTGCTATTATTGGGTTGGTCGGTTTTAATTTTTAATGGCTATGATGAAGAACTTGGTGAAGTTATACACCAGTAGCAATATACATTTAGATGGAACCAGTTTATAAATTGGTATAAGTGATTTTTATGGCTTGAGCAGATACTATTAAATGAAATTGATTAAAGTCATATTACCAATTTGTAACGTTGGAGGGCACAATTTTTGGAGTTGTTGCAACTGTTGTTTCTTTGCTAGGTTCACCCTGAGCCTAAGGCTTTGGCCTTTGGTTGCTAATAAGCAGCAAGTAGCAATCAATGAATTATTACTTTTATTTATTTTTTCTTTCTTTTGCAACATTATAGGTTCTTTATAGGTGAATCATGAATGGTGAGCAATTAATGATTATCAGATTATGCATGGAGCCATGGACTGAAAGAGTGGAAGGGAACAATTAAGCTTTGTACAACTATACTTGTTTAGTTAAGTTGTATACTTGTATTTGACTATTTGTAAATTTTATTATATTTTTATTTTTTAAACTTGTAATTCGTAAGTTGTAACTTATAAGAATTTATGAATACAATTTATTTTTATTGTTTATTGATCTGTTGCATTTTTAATCTTTTATTGTTTACTGTTTCTTATTTTCAATTATTTGCTTAAGTAAAAAAGAAAAAAATTGAAAAATATTTTTCTAGTCGGTTGGCGGGTCGGGTTCGGGTTCAGTTTCCGAACCCATTTAGCTAAACGGGTCAGGTTCGGGTCGACCCGTTTAAGCACGGGTCAAGTCGGGTTCGACCCGAACCCGACCCGTGGACCCGAATTGACACCCCTATTATTGAGCTCATTGTGAGGTGAAGTTCAACAAGTCAAAAGAGTTATCATCAAATTTCTACTACTCTTCTCAAATACATAAGAATACAGAAAGACAATTCAATCCTCTCTTTGCGTAATAGATTGATTTCAATTACATGATTACAATACTACACTTCAATAACTTTACACTTAAACTAAAACATATATGGATGATCATTCTCCTTCCCACTTTGGGAAAATAATCGGAAAAACCGGCGTTTTCTGAGGATAAAACAGTCCCCAATGCTGCTCAACCCCAGTAGGCTTCTGATTTTCATTAAACATAGCAAATATGTAAGTCTCCAACGAGCCTGGCCTCTTTGGAGTCCCCTGACCAACATGTTCGATTAATTTTGTTATGTATGTTTGCGCATTATCGATTGTCGTCGCCGTCCCGCCAGCTGATGGCCATCCAGTCTCTGAAACGACAATCCCAACTTCATGACCGCCAATGTTTTCCATTGCATAATACACAGAATCAACAATTGCATCAAACATGTTGTTGTAATTGAACTTGTGGGCTCCGAAAATTCCATTGATTGTGTTCCCGGCCTCTCCTCCGTCATCGGTCTATTTTTCTTGTTTGTTTAATGATGATGATGGCGAAGAGTTTTAACGAGATTAGGTTCCGGGTGAATTTTCAGAAGGCAGATTAGGTTTTAGATAAGACACTACCCAGAGATTTCGCCCTCATTTTGTGAGGACTTTATGATCTGAGTTCTGGTTTCCTATAGGCGCAAGCCCCTATAGTTAATTACCCCTCCCGATAACGAGAGAGAACTTTCGATTAAGGCTAGTCGTTAAGGAGATCATATGGATCTTAAGTCAAGTGTATAATAGCAACAATTGTAGGGTTTGAATTTGAGATTTGAATTTATGATTTAGAAATTATCACCACGAACTTAAAACTGGTGGTGGGGGGGAATGAAGACGAGCCCGATCAAGATCCCATGGTTCCGTCGTCCCGGGCTGTCATGATCCCTGGTCTACTTAGTCAGAGGAGGTAGTCGACCCAACCTGACAGAAGGCACCTTGTCGGCAGCCATGGGTTGCTTCGTCCAAGAATACCTTGTAGACCTGGGTTGGTGTTTGTCTAAGGGGATATATCTGAATCCACCTTAGCTAACAGAGGGTTTTGTGCCTATCGACTATACCCTATGATTCATCACTCAAGGGTTTGACGCCTTTAGGGAACATACGGGCTTTGGCCGTGATCGTAATATAATGGTGCCATTTCGCGGCAAAACCACCCGATCAGAGGGCACGTGCCACGTCCCTATTGGCAAGAGACTGTTTGAGGATGAATCGTAGCGATACACCCGACACGCATTCGCTCTTTGTGAGCTGAGGTTAATTTCAAATTTATCACCCCCAATAAATAGTTGCGGAAGGTGGATGAGTTTTAGTTTTAAGTTTTTAGGATGATCGATTTTGTTTTAAGAATTCTTGACTTTTATTGAATTTGAGATTTGACCCCTCCGGTTGAGATTTTGTGTCAACGCGGCCATCATCGGGGTGAGTTTAAAGTCACTAGTGTTTTCGTAGGATTTTGGGAGATATTTTGTGATTTAAGTCATGTCGACTCCAGTCCTTTCGAGGAGGAGGATGAGACTTGAATTTAAACCCGCGGAGCATTCTCAGACCATTAGATTTTGAAATCATATGCGGTGGTCGGAGCACATGCGGGTTGTAGTATTTGACCCTGCGCAGCATTCTCGAACATTTGTGTTTGTAACTTTAAAATGTTGACCGGAGCACATGCAGGGGGCTTTTAAAATATTTGAATATAATCCATTTGCGCAAATGATTTTGTTTAGCAGAATGGCCGGGATTTCTTTTAAGGGCCTACGAACGCCTTCTGTCCGCTTATATACATGTTGCGGATCCGGTGGCATTCTTCTTTATTGTCATTTGACACAATTCCTAGAGGAGATTTGCTCAATAGATGCTAGGAGATTGTGTTTTTGTTTGTAGGAGGATCACTTTGCTCGCTACAAGCTCCTCTATTCTATCCTTTAGGTGGACTAATTTGTTTGATACAAACTCCCTGCTCTTACCTGTAGGCTAGTTGTTGTGGGCACTACAAATACTTTGCTCCTGTTTACCGGTGAAGTGTATCATGTATTAGAAGTTTCTAACTACTTTGCTATTTTCTTCAGTACAAAATCCTAATGAGTTATGGAGATTATTAGTCTCCTAATGATTTTGATACTAACTTCAATCATTAATAGACTAATTTCTTCTAAGTTAAGAGACTTGTCTATGCACACTTGCACAATTTACATGCATTATACATCAAGTCATCTCCCTCGACACCAATGTTAGCATCTTGCTTTGTGCCCATATTTTGTTTTTACTACAGTAGTTTGTTACTTTATTTTCAGCACTTTATTTTTCCTGCAATAGTTAGTTTACTATTTTCAGCACTAATTTAATTATATTTATTGATGTGCTGACTTTTGACTGTTTGCTTGCAGGTGCTCGTAGCCAGCAGTCTAGAGGACTCTCAGGTAGATGCAACATAGACTACAATTGAAGATCTTAGTGAGCTTGAACTTGTTTGTTTGAGAGTTATTGGAGAGAGTTTCATTATTTGGAGAGCTGCCATTTGTTGGAGAGCATTAGTTTGTACTTAGGTTGATTGGATAGTGGAAAGCATTGATTTATGCATTTTATTATTTGATTTTAAATTACAGTTGGTTTGATTTGATTTTAAATTAGTTGCATTAATTAGTTATGTTAATTATGAATTAATTAAATGAACTTTAATTAAAGTTAAATGTTCAATTTATTAGTTAGGGTGTATTTTAAAATTATATAGATGTTAAATTTGATTCGAGATTAATTCAGCTAAGTTTATTTGCTCAATTGATTTAATTAAGGGTTTAATTTTTAAAAGAGTCTGTGATTTATTTTAGGTTAAACTTTTAAATTTGAATTGTATTTTTATCATTTTTTTAATTAAATGTTTCTTTAATTAACTGTTACTAAATTTGAGTTTCAATTAAAATTTTTATTAAAACTCGCATTGATTTAATTACTTAAATTTCTCTTAATTTTATTGATTTAAAAGTTTTCTTATTCAGGTTTTAGGCCCCAACAGTTAGTTAGATTACAATTTTAATCTTAATTGAGTTTTAAATTAATTATTTTTAGTTTAATTTAATTAGTTAATATTAAAAAGTTCTATTTAATTGAAGTTTTGATTTAAGTTTTAAATTTTGTCTGATTTTAAATTTCCGTTGGTTAATTAAGTCAAATTAGGTTATATTAGGTTATTTGTTTATCCAATTAAATTTATTGGTTAATTAATGTTGCAATTTAATCAATTTCAAATGAAATTTGTGTTTTCCAAAATCCACAAAAGTCCAAAAATTTTCTAAGTCCCGAATATTTGAGAAAAATTCGGCAGCCTCCCAGCGTCCCCTCCCCGGCGCCGGGAGGTAAGGGAGGGCTCGACTCGGCCGGAGCGAATCAACGGCGAGGAGATTTTGGCTCGACTCGGCCGGAGCGAATCAACGGCGAGGAGACTGAGTCTTCAAGTCTTCAATCCCTCGATCGGATTAGCTCGACGATCGAGGGCTTCGGGGGACCGAATCAAACCCCGGGACTTCCTTCAAGTCTTCAATTTGATCTCGTGCACCTGTTTGAAAATCCTCACACCTCTCTTTTCTTTTTTTTTAATTATTATTTTTTAAATAATTATATATTATATTACAATAAAATAAATATCATAATATAATATATAATACAATATAACATATTTATTATAATATAATACAACATTATATTATAATATTATAATGTTATATTAATGTAATATAACATTATATTACACGGTTACATTATACTATTATATTAATATATTAATATAATATAACATTTGTATATTATTATATATATTATATAATATATATAATATCAAACAAATATACAAAGAGGGAGTGAGGCGGAGGCAGCCCGATCGGGCTAGGGCCGGAGACCAGAGAGGCGGAACTCGATCCAACGGCACGGTAGCAGGTGGGTCGGAGTCGGGGCGGCCGGAGACAGGTCCGCCGGAGGCAGGTCGGCGGCAGCTTCGTCGGGTCGGGGTTTGGTCGCAATCCTTGATCGAAAGCTGGAGTTGGCAGTGCGGTGGAAGGTCAGGCCGGCGGTGCGAGTGCAGGTCGGCGGCCGGCGATGAGTTCTTCTGGTTCGACTTTGGGCTTGGACAAGGGAGAACGACCAGCCTGGTTCGGTTATAGCAGAAGGTGAAGTTTGCGGCCGGAGCAAGAGATGGAGGCGGTAGGTGGTCGGGCCGGACTTGGAGAAGGAAGCACGGCGGCGAAGGCCGACGGGCTTCAGCGATTTCGAGACGTCGGCGGGCTTTGACGGTAAAAGCTAAAGGTAAGTTTCAGAACTTGATTTCTTCCCTCTCTGTGTGCGTCTCTTTTTCCGGTTCTGAGAGCGTGTGTATGCGTGAGAGCGAATGAGGGAGGTTTCGTTATTTTGTGCCATAGAGGAGATCGTGGGGAGCGGTTTGTCCGATCGTGGCTGAGGTGGAGTCGGTCGAGAGCAGGAATCCTACGTGGATTACAGTTAGAGTCAACAAATGCCCCCCAATAAATATGATATGCGCCTTGTAGCAAATCATGTTTGTTGCAACTGGTTGACCTTACAGATCTCTAAAATTAGATTTAGATGTCACGTAGAGGGTCTTCTAGATATCCCTGATTTATCTTCTCAATTTGTCAGGCATAAAACATATCTTCTGCCCTAGCTTTGTGCTTTCTTGGGCTTGATGAAAAATCCATATCGGTGACCTATACACTTTTTAGATTTGTATTAGGTCGGTAGCCAATAGTCATCTGTCCAAGGCTTTATGCATGGCGGACTTTGATGATAGTAATATTCCCTTAGTTCAGCCTATGACTTTATTAGAACTGTGAGAAAACTTCTTCGATCCTGAGCTTTGTGCTTTATCGGATATGTTGAAGAAGAGAAGCTCCTTCGATCATAGCTTTGTGCTTGACAGATTTATTGAAGGAAATGCCTCTAACTTGACGATAATTTTCGTTGTGGCTTAGTGCCTTTGAACTGATTGACAATCTTATTCTGAATTTTGCCTCAATACGCTTGTTAGCTGAGGAAATCTTCTGAATCTGAACTGCTTTGATTTGTTAAATTTGGCAAATATCACACTTGATAGTATTTGTCATCGGGCTAACAAAATAGGTGCTTTCCTACTACGGCCTCTTATTATGGCTTATTGAGTAGGTAAAGCTGTCAGTGGCTCGGCCGCAGATTGGCTTATTGAGACTGATGTTATACCTGTTTGAGCACTGGACTTGTACTATAACAGCTTGTACTTGTTGAATTTGATTTGTTGAGGTTGTTAGATCAAAACATCTTCTCAATCTGAACTTCGAGATCCTGACAACTTCGAAGATGAATCTTCACTTTGCAATGATCATATATTTATTTGCTTTAAGGCACTAGCTTCTGCACTGTATTTATACAGTAATAGCATTCTGAATGATTTTAAATATTTATTTGGGGATCAATATTAACCCAAATAAATATTTAAAATGCCCCCTGTCTTGAAGGAAATTTTCAACTGTCACCAGATTTTTGGCATTTTTAAACTTAAAAATGCCCCCTGTATTGCGGGAGAATTTCTAAGATATCTTAGAAATGTATTCTGTCCTTGTGAGGCAGTGATCTTATCTTGCTTTCTTAAGAATGATATTTCTTCAAATATCTCCCATTGATCGGAGGCATGGGTCGTCGACCTTCCGTATCGATGAGTTGATAGGCTCCTCCATGGTACACCTTCTCGATGACAAAAGGACCTTCCCAGTTTGGCTCGAATTTACCACCAATTCTTCGGTGTGGGATAATTGGTCTTCTCAGCACCAGGACCAATTCTCCTTCTTGAAATGTTCGAGGGCGTACCATACGGTCAAAAGATTTTATCATTCTTGCTCGATAAATTTCTAAATTTTGTTGAGCTTGGAGCCGGACTTCATCCAGTGCGTCAAGCTCTTCCATCCGTAGGCGAGCATTTTGTTCTTCTGTGAGGTCGTACTGAACAGCTACTCGAAGTGACGGCAATTCAACTTCGAGTGGAAGTACTGCTTCAGCTCCAAATACCAGCGCATAAGGAGTTGCTTTTGTTGGTGTCTTATACGTAGTACGATATGCCCACAATACTTCTGTCATTTTAGTATGCCACTCCCTTTTATTTTTAGTGAGGATTTTCTTGATCAGCTTTACGAGTGTCTTGTTGAAGGCTTCTGCCAATCCATTTTCCCTTGGATTATAAATCGATGAATATCGCCAATCGATTTTATGTCGCTCAATGAATTTGTAAATTTTAGTACTTTTGAAGGCTGGACCATTGTCTGAGATAATGCGGCGCGGTACACCAAATCTGTAGATAACATTATGAGTAAAGAAGCTGATCACATGATGAGCAGTGACTTCTTTGAATGGTACCGCTTCAGCCCATTTAGAAAAATAATCTGTTGTAGCTAATATAAAACGGTGTCCAGCAGATGATGGTGGATCAATTGGCCCTATTACATCTGTCCCCCAGCATTCAAATGGTCAAGATGCTATAGTGGGATGTAAAGGATTTGGCGGTTGATGTATAATATTACCATGAATTTGACATTCATGACATATATCTGCATGATTGGTGCAATCCTTTACCATTGATGGCCAGTAATAACCCATTCTTTTAATTTTAATGGCCATTTTAGGACCTGATTGATGTGCGCCACATAGTCCTTCGTGAACTTCAGAGATAACTTTATCAGCTTCATCTCTCCCTAAATATCGTAGCCACATTTGATCGAACGAACTTCGATATAGTGTGTTGTTAACAAATGCATATCGCAACGCTCTCTTTTTGATCTGTGTAGCTAATGATTTATCTGTCGGGAGTTTGCCTTCTCTGAAGTAGTCGATGAAAGGCTGCCTCCAGTCATTTTGCTCTTCAACCTCTAGGCATTCAAGCCAGGATTCAGAGGTTCTGCCAAATCTTTTTCCTGTAAATATTGGAGGTTTATCTATTTGATTTTTGGGGATAATTTGTTGGGGAGGTTGAGGAACAATCAAAGTTGTATCCTGCTGGCTTAAATTTGTTGACCCCTCTGCCTGCGGGGAATATAAGATTGCTGGCTCAAGTACTCGATGAGTGTTAACACTGATTAGCACCGGCTCATTATTCATGCTCGCCATTTCTTTAGCAAGCTTTGTTAAAGAATCTGCTTTACTATTATGGGCTCTAGAAACTTGGATTAGTATAACATTTGTAATTTGCTTCATAAGCTCGAGAACTCGCCTATGATAGTAAATCAACCCGACTCTGCCGATTTTATAGATACCCAGTACTTGATTTATAATGAGCTGAGAATCACCAAAAATTTTGAGGTTTTGAATTTTCATTGAAATAGCGATCTCGAGACCCGCTATTAAAGCTTCATATTCTGCTTCGTTGTTGGTTCTGGGTTCAGTTAAACCAAATGAAAATCTCATTATCCCTCCATTAGGTGCTATGAAGATAAGACCGACACCAGCTCGAGCTTTTGGGAGGTTTGGAGGTTGGGCAGGTTTAATTGACGATGCACCATCAAAATACATCTCCCACATCTGTAACTTCTCTCCTTCTTGGACAACTAAAATTTATTCATCGGGTAGATCATCATTGAGTGATGAATCTGCAGGAACGGGATGTGCGGCAAGAAAATCTGCTAAAACTTGCCCTTTTACTGCCTTTTGTGGAAGATATGTGATATCAAACTGCAGAAGTATCACTGCCCACCTGGCAAGTCGACCTGTCAACACTGGTCTTGTCATCAAGAACTTCAGCGGATCGATCTTTGATATCAGTGTAATTTTATGAGATAGCATATAGTGGCGGAGTTTTTGAACTGCGAAAATCAGTGCCAGATAATGCTTCTCAATTGGGGAGTAACGTATCTCTGCTCCAATCAATCTTCGACTGATGTAGTAGAGTGCATTTTCTTTGCCTTCTTCATTGTGCTGAGCTAGCAATGCCCCAAGGGATTCTTCCAACGCTGCGGTGTATAGAATAAGAGGTTTCCCTGAAATTGGTGCTGCAAGAATTGGCGGGCTTAATAGATATCTCTTGATACTGTCAAAAGCTTCTTGACATTCATCATCCCATTTGAAATGAACATCTTTCTTCATCAGCTTTACAAATGGTTGACATCTGCCGGATAGATTTGAGATAAACCGACGTATGAATGCAAGTTATCCTTGTAAAGAACGGAGTTGGCGAAGACTTTTTGGAGGCGGCATTTTTATAATTGCCTTGACTTTGTTAGGATCAACCTCAATCCCTCCATGTCGTACCACATACCCAAGAAACTTTCCTGAAAAAACTCCGAAGGCACATTTGAGCGGGTTCATTTTGAGATTGAATTTTCTGATCCTCTCGAATACAATTCTCAAATCTTCAAAATGATCTTTTCGATCTATACTTTTGACAACAAGATCATCCACATAGCATTCAACTTTTTGGTGGATGAGGTCATCAAATATATGTGTCATAGCTCTTTGGTATGTAACTCCAGCATTTTTCAAGCCAAAGGGCATAACTATGTAGCAGAATATGCCGATGGGAGTCCTAAAAGATGTATGTTTCTCATCTTCAGGTGCCATTCTGATTTGGTTGTAGCCCGACGATCCATCCATAAATGAGAATATGTCGTAGTTAGACGTATTGTCAACCAGCAATTCTGATATTGGAAGTGGAAAGTCATCTTTTGGACACGCCTTATTCAGGTCTCGATAGTCAATACATATACGAATTTGTCCGTTCTTCTTTTTCACTGGGACAATATTGGCTATCCAATCAGTATACTTCTCTTCTCGAATAAAACCTGCTTCGATAAGCTTCTTGGTTTCTGCAATCACTTGCTCTTTAATCTCTAGCCTCATTCGCCTTGGAGCTTGCTTAACAGGTATTGCACCTGGTTTAATGGCTAGTTTATGAACAGCTATATCAGGGGATAAGCCTGGCATTTCATCGTATGTCCAAGCAAAGCAGTCCCTGAATTCATTGAGTAACGCTTTCATCTTTTCAACTTTATTCTTAGATAGAAGAGCACTGATAAAGGTCGGGCGAGGGTCCTCATCAGTTCCCAAGTTTATTTCTTTCAGTTCATCCATGGTAGCGGCCTGTCCACCATCTTCAAGTTTTTCTGGTGCAGGTTTAGCTTCCACATCTTTCTCTTCATTTGTATCTGTATCTTCAGTAATCAGATGTTTATCTTTTACTGCATAGCATGTATTTCTCTGAGCATGTTCTGCTATGATAAATCCGAGGCCTTTTGTATCACGACTACCCATCTTTGATAGTTCTTGACACCACATTCTTTGAAAGAAACGTGCTCGTCGCCAAGTAACCATATTATGAATTCCAGCTTTCCGTATCATCTGCTGAATTCTTTTGGGACAATATCTGGGCATTTCTGTAGGAATTATCTCTACATCTTCATTGAAATTCCCATGCTCATTGAGATTTTCTTCTTGATATTCTCCAAATTTATAAAATAAGCTTCTCGGTCCTCTACTTCTGTGTAGGGGAGGTACATAAAATGTTTTAAGCTCTTCAACATTATGAACCTCACGGGATACTATTTCTCTGAAATGTTGTGGAGGGATTAATGTAACTACAAAAGTATTTTCCTTTGGCTTTTCGTTAACCAAAGGTTTGTAGGTTTCAGAGATGCCATCCTCTTCCTCCGTGTCACTTCCTAAATGAAGTACAACTTTATTTGATTTAGGCAATGTATTAGTCTTTTTAGGAAAATTGGGTAACACGCCCTTCCTTCTTGTCTGCTTTTCTTCAACTTCTTTGGGTTGTTTTGTACTCCTTGAGGTCGATGCTTTAACTTCTGGAGATTGTATTGGCTTTATTTCATTTGGAATGAAGTATTTTGCATCATCATAAATTTTCACTTCGTGGACTGCAAAGGGTTGTATATCTCCAGAGATCCGAAACTCTTCTCCATCCTTTAGATATTTCATACATTGGTGCATAGTTGATGGAACCAGACCATTCTCATGAAGCCAAGGTCTACCCAAAAGTGCCTTGAATGAAGTGTCTGCATCGATAATATGAAATTTGGCTTCTGTGCATAGCTCTCCAAATTTAAGGGGAAGGACAAATGACCCGATAGTTTTTTGCCCTTTCTCGTTGAAACCGTGCACCATAAGTTTATCTGGCCCGAGATGTTGAATATCTAGGGATAGTGATCTTAGTGTACGCAAGCTCATGAGATTTATTGAAGACCCGGGGTCAATCAAGATTCGCTTGATTATGATGCCATCACTTTCTGCCGTAACATATAAAGGACGATTATGTTCTGTAGTCCCCAACATGAGATCTTCTTCAGAGAATGTAACAACAGGTTCATTCCTGGCATGAAGGACTTCGCTCAAACATCTTTCTGCGAAATACGCCTCATATCTTTCTGGATTTTTCAGAGCCTGTATCAAGGTTTCTCGAAGCTCTCTTGACATTAGAAGAGCTTCATAGATGCTGAGCTGTGCTGGAATTTTTCTCAAATGGGAAATGATATTATACTCTATCCCCTTATTTGTATCATATTTCTTCTTATGATCTTTAGGGATGATTTCTTCATTGATGATTATATCTTTTCCTTTGTCTTTGCTTGATGATCCCTTTTTTAGTGGTGGAGGCAGTACTTTGCCACTTCTCAATTGTACTTGAGCCACCTCATTTGACTCAGCCTTTTCTGATGAAGATTTTGCATTTTTAGAGTCTTCATTCAACTTTACACGCTCCATTTGCGAAGCCATTTGTTGATCTGACTCATCGTCACTTGGAAAACATAACTCTTCTTCTGAGTTACAATCTGTCTGTAGCACCATCAGACAAGACTCAGATGTTCTTTTATCAGTCATTTTTGTAGAAGACATTGCTATCTGGACTCCATCATGACCTTTAAAAGAGTCTCGTTAGCATGTAGTTGATGCTACTGAGATGACTCGGCATGTTTCTAAATGGAGTGATTCTTCATCTTCTTGTTCATCATCTTCTACTTTTGATTGGTCTATTTGAAGCTCAGACATAAAATCTGCAAGTGTTATGGGCCGTCTCAACGGTTGACGATAATCCTCCAAATTGTTGATAATCTTTTGAAGCACGGTCCTCTTCTTCTTTAGCCTATTACGCTTATTTGAGCTGTCAGACTTCTTAGAGGATGTTTTATAGAACCGCTTAGTATTAGAACGTCTTCGAGTTGATGACCTGGAAGTGGATGCACCTGAATTTCGATTTCCTTTCAATTCAAGCACTGGTTCCGTAGAGGATTTCCATTCTACACCAGGAACTCCTTCCAGTTGCTTAATCATCTTCTTTGTCTTCTTGGAGATTGCAGTCTGCCATTCATCTTTTTCTGGCATCATTTTTCCCTTCATTTTGTCTCCTTCATTCATTGGAGGTATAGGAGAAGACACAATCACCTTCACAGATTCCTTCTTTGGGTGAACTAGAACGCTATTTGATAGCGTGAACTCACCATCTCTATATTTCTTTTCAAGCCAGTCTTTGAAGACATAACAATCTTCAATAGGGTGGCTGATAACTCGGTGATACGGGCAATAATTTGGATTATCTTTCTGCTCAGCTTCTTCTGGTCTTTTACACTCAGGTAATTCAAGACCAGCATTAAGCGCTTGCTTGAATAACTTTGCCACACTTTCCCTATTAAAAGAATATTCTCTATTCATTTTCTCTTTAAGGGATGTGATTCGATCATCAGTTCTTGGCTTCGAACGTTCTCCTCCATCACGAAAAGTTTGAGACCTGTTGTTTCCTCCCAATACTAGTTTTGGCTGGGGTTTAGAATACTGTCTTCCTTTATCATTTTTAGGAGTAGATTGTTTTTCTTTATCGATCCTTAAAGATGATGCAGAATAGATCTCATCCCTTCTAGTATCTGCAACTTTATTTCTTCTGGGTCTATCTGAATAATTTTCAGACTTGGACAGGTTCAACTTTTCAAACTTAGCTACTCTGTCCAGTAGCTCTTGATAAGTGCTGATAGAGGCCATACATAAAAATGGCAACATCTTATCATCGATGTTTCCCAAAAGTAGTTGAACAGCATGCTCCTCTTCTAACTGTTGTTCGCATTTCATACTCATATTACGCCAACGAGTGATGTACTTTGTCACTGACTCACCCTTTTTTCGTTTCTCTAAGGCAAGGTCAGCGATAGTAGTCTTCTCCGTAGCACTGGCGAACCTTTTTACAAGCATATTCTCTAGTTCTGAAAATGTCTTAACAGAATCATTGGGCAGCTCAGTGTACCATTCAAAAGCAGTTGCAGTCAAACTACTAATGAATTGGCGGAAGAGCAGAGCATCAACGCCCCCAGTATTTTCACATGTTGCTTTAAACTGAGCCAAGTGTTGTTTAGGATTGCCGGTGCCATTAAAAGTATTAAACTTAGGCACTGAATAGCCTTTAGGGTAGGGCACCTGATCATACTCGGCCGGATATGGGCGACCCTTGCTCACAAACTTCTCTACCTGCTCTGAGGCAATGACAGCCTTAATCTTTTCATTGATTATTGATTCTAGTTGCGGAGTCATCACTGGCTCAGATGTATTTGCAACATCGTGGTGAGTTTGCAGATGAACAAGTCGATCAGCCTCATTTCCTCCTTCAGGTGTGATTCGAATTTCAGACACCTGAGGTATTGGGTCGGTTGGCAAATTAGTAGGAACACTATTGGATATCTGCTGATTAACGGGCTGACCCGATGTATGATGGTCAGTTGGTTGAGGAAATGCAGAGTAGTAATGATGTTCTTCTGCATTAACTGCATCATCGCAGTCATCTGTGCCATCATTTCTGTCATCTTACTATTCAGATCGGATATCTCCTTATCTTTTTCTTTCATCTGGAGTTTCAAACGCCTTTGTGCTTGTGCTAATGTCTCATCAAGCACTTCTTTGTCTTGATCATCATTTTGTCCATCGCCCGAGGGGACTTCTTCTTCTTCTAATTGCTCGTCCTGAGCTTGATCTTCTTGGGATGTTGTTGTTTTAGAAGAAGTGGGCCCTGCTTCATTACGTCGTCGGTAGCCGCGTGTTTGATGTGGCTCATCACCATGCCCCACCATGTAAACTACCTCGACTTCCATGGTGTCTTCATCTTCATCGTCATCATTTTCTTGTACTTGAATCTCAGAGCGACGCTTCCACTAGATCTCTGGCTCTGCATGTGGTACAGGAACTTCTTCAATTGGAGGAGTACGGTCAAAATTGACCTCTTTCCGAGAGGCTGAAGTTGGCTGGCAATAGGATTCCTTGGAAAATTTTCCAAGGTGTCGACTATTACAAGTGTCAGTAATAGGAACCTTTTCCTTAGGTACCCATTGTTGACGATTCTTATTAAAGGCGGATCTATGGGAGGCTGCACCAGATGTCACGCCTATATTGACTTTCTTTTGCAGTGATCTTTTTTCAGGAGATCTCGGCCTCCAAATTTCTTTTCCCTTCCACTGGGATCTTTTGATAGCGGAATCCTGAACACGAGGTCTAGGATTCACGCTCCAATGTTCACCGCGTGGAGTTGATCTCGATTTCTCCTGAGCTATCGTGGCAGTTGGTATATCTCTTTGTGGGATCCTCCTATCCTTAAATGTCGATGGCCTTTGATATTTCTTCCTTATCAGGCCATTTTCTTTTGCAACTTTCAAAACTCTGTGCACCCTGGCGGACAGAGTTTCATGCTTCTTCGTTTGAGGAATAGGGGTTTGGGGCTGCTGATCCCAAAATGACTGTTTCAACTCGCCAGTAGGGCTGTTCCTCTTCACCCATTTTAGATTTGTAAACTTGTTATGGGTGGGAACGTTAACCTCTGGTTCCAAGGCTGGGAGTGTTGATGGATGCACTGGCAGTGGTTGTTGAGCTCGTAGTTTGGCATTTAACTTTCTCCTTTGCCTTCTTGTGAGCCTTCCTCCAGATGAGGAGGCTTCAGCATCATCCTTTCCAGGTGCAGATAACACGGTTGGCAGAGTGGTGGCCCTAGTAGGTACCACGGATATTCTTCCTCCAGTTACGACCCTCTCTGTGGTTGGGGCCTTGGGCTGCGATAATCTTTCGAAGACAGAGGTTCTATTTTGTTGAACTGCTTTAGCAGTAGCAGTTCTAGCAGCTCGTGGTTGTTGCACGGAATAGGCACGTCGTGCATAAGTTTCAGCAGAGTCAGGCCTCGCAGAATGGCCTTGAACAGTCATGCCGTGAATAGGTACGGCGGCAGCCATTGCAGTAGCTGCAGAGAACTCTAAACTTCCAAATCGGATAGTGGCTTCAGAGTCTCCGGTGTTAATGACGGCATTCGCTAGCTGGATGCTAGCGCCTCGTCCCAGTTGGACGGTAAAGGGAGTATTCTGTAGTTCCATTCTGCACAAAAGAAAGGTAAGGGTTAGTAGTCAAAAATTGATACATCACCCCACACTTTCAAAATGCAGAGACTAGACAGAATAAAATATTATATATATAAATATATATATAATAAATTTTATTTGATTACATTATTTCAAAACCCTAATTTTAACAAATTTATTAGAATTTCAACATTTTTGTTGCTATTGTAGTTTATGTATATCTAGCCAAAGATGGAAAGAGAAACCAGTCCCCAGCGGAGTCGCCAGAAATCTGTGGGCTCCGAAAATTCCATTGATTGCGTTCCCGGCCTCTCCTCCGTCATCGGTCTATTTTTCTTGTTTGTTTAATGATGATGATGGCGAAGAGTTTTAACGAGATTAGGTTCCGGGTGAATTTTCAGAAGGCAGATTAGGTTTTAGATAAGACACTACCCAGAGATTTCGCCCTCATTTTGTGAGGACTTTATGATCTGAGTTCTGGTTTCCTATAGGCGCAAGCCCCTATAGTTAATTACCCCTCCCGATAACGAGAGAGAACTTTCGATTAAGGCTAGTCGTTACGGAGATCGTATGGATCTTAAGTCAAGTGTATAATAGCAACAATTGTAGGGTTTGAATTTGAGATTTGAATTTATGATTTAGAAATTATCACCACGAACTTAAAACTGGTGGTGGGGGGGAATGAAGACGAGCCCGATCAAGATCCCATGGTTCCGTCATCCCGGGCTGTCATGATCCCTGGTCTACTTAGTTAGAGGAGGTAGTCGACCCAACCTGACAGAAGGCACCTTACCGGCAGCTATGGGTTGCTTCGTCCAAGAATACCTTGTAGACCTGGGTTGGTGTTTGTCTAAGGGGATATATCTGAATCCACCTTAGCTAACAGAGGGCTTTGTGCCTATCGACTATACCCTATGATTCATCACTCAAGGGTTTGACGCCTTTAGGGAACATACGGGCTTTGGCCGTGATCGTAATATAATGGTGCCATTTCGTGGCAAAACCACCCGATTAGAGGGCACGTGCCACGTCCCTATTGGCAAGAGACTGTTTGAGGATGAATCGTAGCGATACACCCGACACGCATTCGCTCTTTGTGAGCTGAGGTTAATTTCAAATTTATCACCCCCGATAAATAGTTGCGGAAGGTGGATGAATTTTAGTTTTAAGTTTTTAGGATGATCGATTTTGTTTTAAGAATTTTTGACTTTTATTGAATTTGAGATTTGACCCCTCCGGTTGAGATTTTGTGTCAACGCGGCCATCATCGGGGTGAGTTTAAAGTCACTAGTGTTTTCGTAGGATTTTGGGAGATATTTTGTGATTTAAGTCATGTCGACTCCAGTCCTTTCGAGGAGGAGGATGAGACTTGAATTTAAACCCGCGGAGCATTCTCAGACCATTAGATTTTGAAATCATATGTGGTGGTCGGAGTACATGCGGGTTGTAGTATTTGACCCTGCGCAGCATTCTCGAACATTTGTGTTTGTAACTTTAAAATGTTAACCGGAGCACATGCAGGGGGCTTTTAAAATATTTAAATATAATCCATTTGTGCAAATGATTTTGTTTAGCAGAATGGCCGGGATTTCTTTTAAGGGCCTACGAACGCCTTCTGTCCGCTTATATACATGTTGCGGATCCGGTGGCGTTCTTCTTTATTGTCATTTGACACAATTCCTAAAGGAGATTTGCTCAATAGATGCAAGGAGATTGTGTTTTTGTTTGTAGGAGGATCACTTTGCTCGCTACAAGCTCCTCTATTCTATCCTTTAGGTGGATTAATTTGTTTGATACAAACTCCCTGCTCTTACCTGTAGGCTAGTTGTTGTGGGCACTACAAATACTTTGCTCCTGTTTACCGGTGAAGTGTATCATGTATTAGAAGTTTCTAACTACTTTGCTATTTTCTTCAGTACAAAATCCTAATGAGTTATGGAGATTATTAGTCTCCTAATGATTTTGATACTAACTTCAATCATTAATAGACTAATTTCTTCTAAGTTAAGAGACTTGTCTATGCACACTTGCACAATTTACATGCATTATACATCAAGTTATCTCCCTCAACACCAATGTTAGCATCTTGCTTTGTGCCCATATTTTGTTTTTACTATAGTAGTTTGTTACTTTATTTTCAGCACTTTATTTTTCCTGCAATAGTTAGTTTACTATTTTCAGCACTAATTTAATTATATTTATTGATGTGCTGACTTTTGACTGTTTGCTTGCAGGTGCTCGTAGCCAGCAGTCTAGAGGACTCTCAGGTAGATGCAACATAGACTACAATTGAAGATCTTAGTGAGCTTGAACTTGTTTGTTTGAGAGTTATTGGAGAGAGTTTCATTATTTGGAGAGCTGCCATTTGTTGGAGAGCATTAGTTTGTACTTAGGTTGATTGGATAGTGGAAAGCATTGATTTATGCATTTTATTATTTGATTTTAAATTACAGTTGGTTTGATTTGATTTTAAATTAGTTGCATTAATTAGTTATGTTAATTATGAATTAATTAAATGAACTTTAATTAAAGTTAAATGTTCAATTTATTAGTTAGGGTGTATTTTAAAATTATATAGATGTTAAATTTGATTTGAGATTAATTCAGTTAAGTTTATTTGCTCAATTGATTTAATTAAGGGTTTAATTTTTAAAAGAGTGTGATTTATTTTAGGTTAAACTTTTAAATTTGAATTGTATTTTTATCATTTTTTTAATTAAATGTTTCTTTAATTAATTGTTACTAAATTTGAGTTTCAATTAAAATTTTTATTAAAACTCGCATTGATTTAATTACTTAAATTTCTCTTAATTTTATTGATTTAAAAGTTTTCTTATTCAGGTTTTAGGCCCCAACAGTTAGTTAGATTACAATTTTAATCTTAATTGAGTTTTAAATTAGTTATTTTTAGTTTAATTTAATTAGTTAATATTAAAAAGTTTTATTTAATTGAAGTTTTGATTTAAGTTTTAAATTTTGTCTGATTTTAAATTTCCGTTGGTTAATTAAGTCAAATTAGGTTATATTAGGTTATTTGTTTATCCAATTAAATTTATTGGTTAATTAATGTTGCAATTTAATCAATTTCAAATGAAATTTGTGTTTTCCAAAATCCACAAAAGTCCAAAAATTTTCTAAGTCCCGAATATTTGAGAAAAATTCGGCAGCCTCCCGGCGTCCCCTCCCCGGCGCCGGGAGGTAAGGGAGGGCTCGACTCGGCCGGAGCGAATCAACGGCGAGGAGATTTTGGCTCGACTCGGCCGGAGCGAATCAACGGCGAGGAGATTTAGTCTTCAAGTCTTCAATCCCTCGATCGGATTAGCTCGACGATCAAGGGCTTCGGGGGACCGATCAAACCCCGGGACTTCCTTCAAGTCTTCAATTTGATCTCATGCACCTGTTTGAAAATCCTCACACCTCTCTTTTCTTTTTTTTTTTAATTATTATTTTTTAAATAATTATATATTATATTACAATAAAATAAATATCATAATATAATATATAATACAATATAACATATTTATTATAATATAATACAACATTATATTATAATATTATAATGTTATATTAATGTAATATAACATTATATTATACTGTTACATTATACTATTATATTAATATATTAATATAATATAACATTTGTATATTATTATATATATTATATAATATATATAATATCAAACAAATATACAAAGAGGGAGTGAGGCGGAGGCAGCCCGATCGGGCTAGGGCCGGAGACCAGAGAGGCGGAACTCGATCCAACGGCACGGTAGCAGGTGGGTCGGAGTCGGGGCGGCCGGAGACAGGTCCGCCGGAGGCAGGTCGGCGGCGGCTTCGTCGGGTCGGGGTTTGGTCGCAATCCTTGATCGAAAGCTGGAGTTGGCAGTGCGGTGGAAGGTCAGGCCGGCGGTGCGAGTGCAGGTCGGCGGCCGGCAATGAGTTCTTCTGGTTCGACTTCGGGCTTGGACAAGGGAGAACGACCAGCCTGGTTCGGTTAGAGCAGAAGGTGAAGTTTGCGGCCGGAGCAAGAGATGGAGGCGGTAGGTGGTCGGGCCGGACTTGGAGAAGGAAGCACGGCGGCGAAGGCCGACGGGCTTCAGCGATTTCGAGACGTCGGCGGGCTTTGACGGTAAAAGCTAAAGGTAAGTTTCAGAACTTGATTTCTTCTCTCTCTGTGTGCGTCTCTTTTTCCGGTTCTGAGAGCGTGTGTATGCGTGAGAGCGAATGAGGGAGGTTTTGTTATTTTGTGCCATAGAGGAGATCGTGGGGAGCGGTTTGTCCGATCGTGGCTGAGGTGGAGTCGGTCGAGAGCGGGAATCCTACGTGGATTACAGTTAGAGTCAACAGAACTGAACATCAATCACAACTGGTTCCGAGGCAGTGAACAAAGCATAATCCAGGCGAATATTCATCGGATCGCTGGCATAAGCAAAATATGGATACACGTTTACAAGAAGGGGAGCTCCATTGTTTGCAAAGAACTGCAATATTGGTCCCATGAAAGGCTGTGAAGCAGAAGAGAAAGCACCAGCTGAAGGAGGATAAGAAACACCAAGAACTGCCTGCGAGACTGAAGTAGTCACTTTTATCTTATTCTGAAGGCCAGTTGATGATAATGCATTCTGAATGTTTGTCATGGCAAAGAGAACAAACTGTGATAGAGGCCCAGGGATAACTTCGTTGCCGACGGCTATGTATCGAAAATCAATGTCTGAAAATGCGATAATGTTTGATTGGATCCAGGCATTGGCTGCATTTGTATCTGATGCAAATGGTTGCAGAAGTTCATCAGGTAGATCAAGCAAGAGTGAAATATTGGAGCCTTTGAGAGCTTGGAGAGCATCTTGGTTTGGATCATATAGTCTCATTGATCCAATATTATTTGTTTTGTAAAGCTGGATGATCGTCGCCTGAGCCCTCTCAAGTTCAACCTGAAGACGATCTATTTGCTGGTTTTGGAGGGATACCGATTGTACTATATTTGCCAGCTCGGTCCTACACCCGCACAGCTCCTCCTCCAGCACCTTGGCCTCCCTAGTCTTCTGGTCGTACTTCCGCTTGAATTCTCCCTAAAGATACTTGATCTTCACAAATTCAGCATTCCATTCATTCAGGGCCCCCGTTAGCTCGGTATCGAGCTCTGTACACCGTGACAACTGAAATAAGAGGGAAGAGGGGAATTGGAAGCCATTCCAGAATAAAAAGAAAAAGAAATACTAAAAAAGAGTTCCTTACCAGGTCATCAGCTTTGCGACGTCCGACACATTGATGGCTCAAGACATCCCCAGGAACACGAATCTTGACAGGGGAAGAAACAGGTGCAACCTTGCCCGTGTTCGCCGCAACCCTCTCCAACTTCTTCTTCTTCAGCAAAACCTGGGGATCTTCACCTCCCACTTGTCGCTTAGAGGCAGCCTTTGGAACTGGGACAGGTGGCTCAGGAACCTTGGAAGTCGGCTTCAACATCTGAGCATCCGACCTCCCGGGGTGAAAGGACAGGCCAACCTTGAATAGAAACTCTTCTTCTATATACTTATTTAAATAACGAACCTCATATAGAAGATGCTCGACATTGGGGACCTTCAGAAGCCTCATTATGTCCTCCTCTCCGACGTGCAAAGGAGCTGGCAAGTCCCTCATCTTCCCCCACTTCTCAAGTAGGCCCCAGTCATTCTTCACAAAAAAGTAGGAACTGGACCAGCTCTTTGCAGGGTCCCGGGTGCGCATGTCTAACCATTTGCATCTAAAAGTCACACGCCCATGCATGTCACTGGTAAGTCGTCTCATCTGTGAAAGGTGCTCAGGTGTCAGCACAGCCCCCCGGTCTCTAAAAAGGGCAATCAGTCTCACTGTCACCGACATGGCTCTATAAGAAAACTGCGACAAGCACACTCCACATCTCTTCAAAATCTCGACCAGTTCAGCGGAAGGTGGAAAGCGCAGTCCTGCTCGCAGACTGGTCTCGCTGACAGTAAGGTACCCGGGAGGAGGAAGACTGGCCCGATCAGACCTCTTCGGAACCGTCGTCACCACATCATTCGGGATGTGAAAATTCTTGTGGAGAAGCATCAGAAGATCGCCCGTAATGGTGGATGTAACATCAACCACCTTCGCTCCTTTAGTGGACCTCTGCTCTCCATCAGGCAGCGCGGCTGACTTTCTCTCGACCGCGGGATCACTCGAGGGAATGTGGTCACCCGACATGACCTCTGAATAAGGAGGGGCCCTGCCGTAGGATAAGGGATACCACCTATCCAAAGGCAGGGGAAGACCTCCCGTATAGAAAGAGGGCAGACAGGCAAGGGGGCGGAGGGGAAGGAGTCTCTTTCTCGCAGCAAGGGGCTCTGGGCCTGGACGAGGGATGCCACCCGTTCAGGGCAAGGGGAGGGCCTTACGTGAAAGAAAAGAGAGGGGAAGGGGGGAAAGGTGCAAGGGTTAACGGCCTAAGGGGGGATATTTATAGGTGGGGAGGGGGAGTGAGGGAAGTTATGAAAAAAAAAAAATTCCGGCAACCGCCGGCGGTTGCCGGTCAAACTGGCTGACCAGGCCTGTCTGCCACGACCGGCCAAGAAGCCCTGCCGACGGGCAGGGCGCGGGCCCAGGCGCGGGTCGCAGCGCGGGCCCAGGCGGGCCAGCAGGTCGACGGGCCAGGCAAACGGGCCAGCAGGCCATCCACTCGCGGGCAAGGCGCGGGCCAGCGGGCCGGCAAGACAGTCGCGTGCGGGCCAGGCGCGAGCCAGCGGGCCGGCAGGCCAGCGGCGCGGCAGCAAAGGTGGCGGTGCGCGCGCAGGTCCGGCAGCGGAGGCGGCGACCGCCGGCAGCGGCTGGGCCGCCCCAGCTCCTTTCTGGGCCCAATTTCGGGCCCGGAAAGATCAAATCGGACATTTTTGGGGTCCCCGGAGCCGTTTTTCGACATTTCGGACTCAATTTTGGCACTTTTAAGGCCATTCGAGACCTCTACACCCAAGATCGGATTTTTGCAAACTTCAAATTACACGAAAAAATTCCCCAAAGATTGAAATGCGTATTTTCAGACTTCTGGAGCTTTAACGTCCAAAAATAGGGGGGAAACTGATACATCCTCAAAAAAATTATCTTAATCGGGCACGAATCTCGAGGCAAAAACAAGTTGGAGGCTTTCGAAATTAATTTTGGGACCATCCGAACTCCGATTCCAGTAAACTTACAGTCGAACTTAGCGTCTCGGAAATACGAACCCAACGACACCAAATTCAACCCAATCTGAGCCCAAATGGGTCCAAATCAAGGGTCTGAAGCGCTGTTGGAAAGTTCAAATCATAATTTGGATTACCAAACGGTCTCCAAATGTGACATGCTTATAGTCTAATTGAGCGTCTCGACGAGACGAATCCAACGACCTCAAGATCACCAAATTCCGACACCATTAAGACCTTCAAATGTCCAGCGAACGGTCTTTGATCAAGGGATTCAATATCGGCCATCCATTCAACCACTCCCTAACTACCCTTGATCTTCCACCTATTTACGGGCCATGCCACTCACGAAAATCTATAAATAGAGACCTCATTTCTCATGAAAGGGGACACCTAATTCTAAGGAGAAAAAGAGAGAGCTCTTGTCCCCTTGCTCCTCCTCGACCATCGCCGGACCACCTAAGGCCCTGCACTTCGCCGGACCACCACCTGAGGCCCTACTCTTCGGGGACCACCACCTGAGGCCCTGCTCTTCGCCGGACCACCACCTGAGGCCTTGCACTTCGTCGAACAACCACCTGAGGCCCTGCACTTCACCGGACCACCAGTTGAGGCCCTGCTCTTCGCCGGACCACCACCTGAGGCCCTGCACTTCGCTGGACCACCACCTGATGCCCTGCACTTCGCCGAACCACCACTTGAGGCCCTGCTCTTCGCCGGACCACCACCTGAGGCCCTGCACTTCGCCGGACCACCCTGCACTTCGCCGGACCACCACCTGAGGCCCTGCTCTTCGCCGGACCACCACCTGAGGCCCTGCTCTTCGCCAAACCACCACCTGAGGCCCTGCTCTTTGCCGGACCACCACCTGAGGCTCTGCTCTTCGCCGGACCACCACCTGAGGCTCTGCTCTTCACCGGACCACCGCC
This sequence comes from Dendrobium chrysotoxum, assembly GCA_019925795.1. NCBI lineage: Eukaryota > Viridiplantae > Streptophyta > Magnoliopsida > Asparagales > Orchidaceae > Dendrobium > Dendrobium chrysotoxum. Next base: position 38,880,831 of record CM034311.1, on the reverse strand, counting down.
TGATGCCCAAGTTTCGTCGGACCACCATTTAACGTTCTCAACTCTGCCCGACAACTACCTAGGGACCAAAATTCTGCCAGACCACCGGGTGACCCTGAAGTTCTGCCAGCAAGACCTTAGGCCCTCTCAAGCTTCTAACTCCCATCCTACGGGTGATACTTGTAGTCTGATCGCTCTTGGAGGCGAGTCAACCCCCTGTAATCTATTCAAGTTCTAGTGAAATCATTTCAACTGGGCCAGGCCCCGTGGTTTTTCCCCTTTTCAGGATTTTTCACGTAAAAATCTTGTGTTCTCTGTGTGTGAGCTGGATATCCGTACAACGCTAAGACATAATATTTTAACTCTATCGCCGCGTATATTCTAGCCCACAACAATACTAACTAATCCTCAGATAACGAAAGAACGAGCCCTTTTAATGGGTTAAATAAGCATTCATAAGCTTATTTTGGTAATATGGCATCAATGGAATTTAGGCAAAACGTCTAAATTTATTCCTTGATTTAGCTACATAGAAAAATAAACTACAAACAACACAGATCCTGAATAAATAACATTTATTTCATATTTACAATCTAACAAGTTATATAACTACACATAAATGAAGCAATCATTCATTTAAATGTTTTGTTACCATTCAAAAAAAAAAAAAAAATCGCCAGCATTTACCAAATCGAGCTGCTTCTCTTGATTTCCTTGCATAAAGGAATTTAAACAAAATAGGCAAAAAACTAAATGCTATGGATTTGTAATTACTTGCAAGGATTGAAAAATGAAAAATAATTTGCGTGGTTGCCCAATTAGTATATATGTAATTCAATCCTCTCTCTCTCTCTCTCTCTCTCTCTCTCTCTCTCTCTCTCTCTCTCTCTCTCTCTCTCTCTCTCTCCTTTTTTATGACATATTTGAGGGGCAATACAACAAATTTCTTTGAATGTAGCAGCAAGTTACATCAGGCAGGCTCAATGAAACTGAAACGCACATAATATTAGAATTTGATACAGCTTTTTTATTGCTTCTTAAAAACAGTTTTTTTGTTAAAAAATTAAAAATTTTATACTTGAAAGTTGCTTTAAGAAACAGTAAGAAAGCCATTCCAAACGGAGAAGCCTAATTAAATATTACTATATTTTTATTTAACATTTTTTTTTACTTTTTAGCCCTACAGAACTTAATATTTACTACTAAAATTTAAAATCGGACTTCAATGTTAATTTTTGTTTTAATAGTTTATAAGGAGTTTTTCCCTTTTAGTAGATTCTATGATCACCTTTTGTCAAATTAATAAATCTTTTTGTGCTAATAATATTAAATGTTTATTAATTTAATTAAATAGAAAATTTTGTATGGCTGATATTTAAATTTAAGATATTTACATATATAGCATCTAATATTTTCTATTTATTAATCTAACACTCAATTTTTTGAAACAATACAAGAAAATACCAATCTTCATATTCTGCCAATAAATTAGCGTTATATAGGTAAATATCATTTAAATACATCATTTAAAAAAAATATTTTGAGTAATCAAATTTTTAATACAAAACAACTCATTCATTCTAAATTTAAGCTAAATTGGATAGTGCCACATCTTTCTTGCTCTTTTCGCTTTAAATATATATAAATTACTCAGTTCAAAAGTCCGGAGACCAATCAGAATGCACCATATCAGCGATAGCGAGCCGTGGTACTGAGCAATACCGAGCTATGGTACCGAGCGAAGAGGTGACATGGCGCATTCTGATTGATCTTCAAATGACATTTGGCGTCTGCACAGAATAATTAATCCCGCTTGTAAGGATCATAAATTTCAGTCTTTGAGATCTTCGAGTTTAATCCCCATACATATAGAGGCAGAGTCGGTAAATTTTATAAAATATTATATGTTCGACTTAACTTAAAAGCCACAGATATAAATTCTCAAACCTGATAGTCTGCGAGAAGAAAATGAGCAGATAAAGCTCAAAAATATAAAATGTTAAATAATTTTATCTTAGAAACCGAAATAAAACAATTAATCATGCTTGATATCTTCAACTAGTCACAAATTTTACTGTTTATATTACAATTCTTAAATAAATAAGAAATAAATATTTTATACTTATTCTGCATATTCTATGGTGCACTGCAAATAGCACTACAAACAAGCCGAGCCGAATATGTACACTATCATGTTTAAGTTCGTTTATTATCAGCTTGTTCAAATTCATTTCGAGTTTGATTTGAGCTTTTTTGTTTATGTTCAGCTTGTTCATGTTTGATTCATGAACATAAACGAACCGAACGCTGATTGTTCAAACTCGTTTATTTAACTATCGAATATTTATCAAAAGTGTCAAAGCTTATTCATTTACCTTATCAAACGAATATGAACGATCTCTTATCGAACCGAGGCACAAGTAGCTCGTCGAAAGCTCGGTTGATTTGCAGCCCTAAAGCCTGCACAGAAAAATTCTTTTTTCTTTTATTTTTTATAATGGTAGAGCCTGCACTCAACTGCATCAACAAAAGAGTCTATTACATAATATTAGATTGGTTTTTGAGATGCAACCAATCATGGAGGGAGCGAAACCAACCTATCAAAATAGGATTGTAAAATATATAATTTTATTTATGAAATAAAAAAAATCTTAACATTCGATCAATTATATTTATTGAAGATGCGCAAAAGAATTAAAATACTAATTCTTTTAAGCAAAAAATAATTCAAAAAGCCAAGGGCTTGCCATTTGAAGCATCTGCAGCTCTCTAGGAAAGCTGTTGTAAATAATTATAAAATATAAATTCTCATATATATATATATATATATATAATTTTTTCTATTAAAATAATTCAGATCACAAATAATTTTATTATAGCTACAACATATAAATTTAATTATAAAAAAATATTTCAAAATTGTGAAAAAAAATGTCCCAAATAAACCCTTAAGAGTATATAGGCAATCAGAACATCAAAATGAACTCTTCCAAAACCAAAACAGCAAATTGCAGCCAAAGCAAGAGGATCAAGCAAGAAAGATTTCCACAGAGTCCATATGTTACTAACAATAAAAAAATACATACAAAAACAGTATAAACCAGGAAACAAAACTGAGGATCAAATATTTAATCGAGAGATCTGAAACCAAATTTCCAAAAATCAAGCAACTCATAAACCTGTGATGGCTAGCTTTCCTTCCATTTCATCTTCCTCATTTTATAGCAAATTTGCATTTTAACTTCAACAGCATAGATTTTATTGTAGGAAATTGATTCTCAACAACAACAACATCAAGCCTTTATCCCACTATATGGGGTCGGCTACATGAATCCTTTTTCTCCATTGTGTCATGTGAAAAATTTAATTCTCATTTAAATCTAATAAAGAAAGATCATTTCTAATATTTTCTAACCAAGTCTTTTTAGATCTACCTCTACCTTTCTTAACATAAGTCAAATTTAATACATTTACTTTACTAACGGGATCATCAGCAGGCCTCCGTTTTATGTGACCAAACCAACTAAGGCGACTCTCTAATCTTATCTTCCACTGGAGCTACTCCAACATTTTCATGAATATGCTCATTTCGTATCATGTCTATAAGAGTAAAGACACTCATACACCTGAGCATCCTCATCTTTGCAACACTTAATATTATGCTTCTCTTTTAATGGCCAACATTCTGCACCATAAAACATTGCAGGTCTAACCGCCATCTTATAGAATTTTCCCTTGCCAATATTATGATTCTCAACAACAACAAAAAAACTAAAAATAACAAAAAAATTAGAAAAAATTCAAAATATGACAACAATTTAAAAGTAAAAAGTATAAAAAAGGTGCCACATAAAGACGGTGTCCTTCTTGCTCAAGCATTCCTTTAATACAGATTCTTCAAAGCAATGGTTTCTAACAGAACGCATCCTGCCACAATAACTTCCAAACGACAAAACAGTGAAGCACCCCCTCTTCTATGGCAATCAATTGGCTCTTAAGATATAATATCCTGCAATAAGCGTCGTCAACCTATATAAAGCTGTTGAAGCCATCTTTCATCTATGGAAGCTTCTGTCTCTATTCTCTCCTAATTTAAGAAAGTAGCACCACACGCTATAGTTAAAATTGTAACGCCTGGATGGCAAGCGCAAGTTAACAGATAGATGAAGAATAGCTATAACTTATTTTGTGAATTGGAATAAAGCTTGAAGATATCTTGCAAAGTGGGGTGGCAATTATCAAATGGAGAATATCAAAACACGATTCGGGAGCAAAGCAAATGTCATACAATTATATAACTCAAACTTGAAACAATTTGTCTCACTATTGATCATTCATAGCGTGAAGCCGGAATTTGGTAAAAGGGCATTCAAAGAGGACTGTTCAGTTGAGAATAAGATGTGCAGCTAGGCTTATTGTAGGAGAACATGCAAAAATGTGATGCGGCTTTAGAAAAAGAAGAAACAGCTGTGCTACCCTGAGATAATTAGGATGCTAGTTCCTTGGTTTTGAAGCGTGGGTGATGCTTCAGAAAAATTGGGTGTCCATTATGGTAATAAACCCGAATTGGGTACAACACCATACGAATTGATAGACTTGTCATATTCTTACTCAAAACAGAATTTGAAGAACCATTTTACAAATGAAAATGATTGCTTGATTCTCTATCTCCTAGAAAGCATGATCTGGTGAACACAAACACATGACCAATTTTTCCATTAAAATAGAGCTTGACGAATGTTTCTATTATCAAGGAACAAATCTTACCGTATATCTTTTTTCCTTTCCGATGCTTCTCTTTAGAGTAATAATTTTGTCACGTTCGCCATGAAAGTAAAATACTTACCCGGAATAAGGAATTAGGTGTTAAAAATGGTACTAAGCCAGAATTAGGTTCTATACTGATACAAAACCCTAAGAACAAACAGATAGCATTGCCCTATCCTTCTTCGAAAAGCAATTGAGGGAATAAATAAGCGGGATAAAGATGACAGCTTGATTCTCCATCTCTTAAAAAGATTGATCAGTTACAGCATATAAGTACATCTTTCCATTGCTACAAAGCCTGACTAGTTATTCCATTATGTTCTTGCGCTCTACCGTTAACAAGAGAAAGAAAATCAAATTATAGTTTTTTTTTTTTTACTTTTATGTAAAAACAGTTGAGTCACATTTACAGTGAAAGTAAAAAAGTTTCATGCCCCCTAAACCAAAAACTTCCCATCCCAATACATGGTCTGTACCAAGCATGCTCTCATTCTTCTTTCCCTTTTTTTATCTTTGTTTTTTGGGCATGTGGTGCCTAGATGGGGTGGGAGCTTAGGATTGCATTTACAAAATCCTTGTCCTGAGATGATTTTCCCATCTCAAAGATCCGTGTGCTCTGATTAGTCAGGTTTTGTCTGCTTTAATTATTTCCTTAATTCTAGGACTACTAAATGGTTCTGTTTAGCTCCTAGAAATATGTAACAATTCTTATAGTTTGGAATAACAAATTCAATTGATGCTTTTGTTCTATTTCTCTCTTATTTTTTAATATGACATCAAAGCGATTAGTATCAGCTCCATGTCCCTCGGGCCAAAGCTACTCATTTCAGAATTCAATATCCCAAAATTTTCAAAATCGCCAAATTTTTGTTCCAAAATTCATGTGATTTCTGCCTCATTACACAATCAAAGTGATGTTCACATGATTTCTTGCTCTGATTTGATTCCTCACAATTCAGTTTCACGACTTGATGAATAGTTGAACTTGGCATGGATTTTATTCCTTGCCCTCTTGCGATCCCTTTGAAGAAATCAACATATTCACCCTCGTTCAAGGAGGACGATCAACTTCACATGCAAATCTATGGTATTTTTCATAGACTCGCAAGCTCCTAAGAAAATCACCGAGAGTTAGCTTATCTCACCTTGTGAGTCCACTTCCATCCAAGTAACTCTGATTTGATTCCTTTCTAGACCATAACAACGATTAAACACGGAATGGCCTACATAAAAAATTTTGCCTCTGCGACCACCTCCACTTATGAACAAATTATTCATGGTCACATCAATAATCATTAAAGCTTCTCAAATCTACCACTCATTTGACACAAACTAAATAGGCAAAACAATCTCTAATGGGCCCAATCAGTTATGATGTTCATAAGTAGAAACGATAAGAATGATAATCATAGGGGTGCAATCATTCTTCCCCTAAAGGAAGATCAAGCTTTAAAAACTTGGCGATATGAGAATAATATGATAATGTACTGGCACATTAACATCATGAAAAATAAATTGGCTAAATTTCATGTTCTATGGAACTACAAAAGAAATTTGGGATGCTACAAAACAGACTTATTCAGACAATGAGAATATTGCTAAATTACTAGAAATCAAGAGCCCCCCCACGATATGAGTATTTTAAACTATGGACATTTCAACTGCATGATGACTGTCCACCTCAATGATCCGTGTGCTTAGATTATTCATGTTTTGTCTACTTTAATTATTTTCTTAATTCTAGGACCAGTAATTGATTATGTTTTGTTTGTATAAATATGTAACAATTATGGAATAAAAAATTCAATTGAAGCTTCTCTCCTATTTTTCTCTTATTTATATATATATATATATATATATATGTATGTGTGTGTGTGTAAGAACTATTCTTGAGTTGGGATCAAATAGACTTGAGATTGATTCATTAACAGAAATATGAGATGCAAATGAGTTCGTTTTGAACATGACCATCAACCATTCAACAAAGATGCACCATTACATCAATACCCTGCCAAGACCTTACATTAATAAGAGCACAGGATGCCCTATTTGAGAAAACATCATTAATGCCTCTTTGAGATTTGTAGAGTGAAAATAGTGTGAGTGGAGCAAACAGAGATCAGTGTAAGAATACTTGAGCCCATAAAGTGGAATCTAATAAGACCAATACCATGAAAGTAGAAGATGTGCTAGCCATTTGGGAATTTTTCTCTTATGATTTGATTTTTAAAGTATAAATGATGTGAAGCCCAACATCGCTACATATAAAGTGGAATGGGAATTAAGTACCTAATTTTGGCGTCTTTCCTATGTTGACAAGAAAACATACTTCTAGGGCTTCTTAAGCTGAACAATTAGAATTTATACCAATTTTTTCACCTTGAGTTGGCTTAGAATCTTGATGCGTCGAAATAAAATTGCAGAAATCAAATATTATAACTGATTTTTGGATTATTTCTTCAATGATACTGAAAGATACAAGTGATCTACTATTCAAGAGATAGATCAACTCTCCTATAAACCCTAGACGCCGCTATGAAACTCACAACAAACCCTAGAATAAACTTTAGCAAAACATAATATCCAAACCCAAGACAAAACTCCCCCTTAAATAGCCCTAACACACAATACACACAATTAAACTCTTTCTAAACAGCATAAACACAATTAGGAAATCTTCTTAAATGACTCCCCTTTGATTAGGAACCTTCCTAAATAGCTTCCCATTAATTAGGAACATTCCTAAACAGCTCCCCCTTTAATTAGGAACCTTCTTAAACAGCTTCCCATTGATTAGGAACCTTCCTAAATAGCTCCCCCTTGATTAGGAACCATCCTAAAAAACTCCCCCTATTAGGAACCATTCTGAAACAGCTCCCCCTTGATTCCTCCTTCTTTCATTGCGAATATTAACTCCCCTGGGTCCCACAAGCGTATCAATACTCCCACCCAAAGACGCATCTTATCCTTAAGGTGGAAGGATGGGAAATGTCTCCTGATCATCTCATATAGCTCTCATGTGCCTTTGTACTCCGACAAATCTTTCCAATTGATAAACCTTTTGAACAATAAACCTAGGATGCTGATAACGAATTGGCCGCTTTTTGTTAAGGGGAACAAAATGCACGACGCACTTGTGCATAACAGACTCGACTGGGATATCATTTCAATGGAAGTTGTAAAAGAGCTCTCTAGTATCTCTAGCCTGCCAGTTTCCCCCACCTTTTTTCTTAGCTTCTTCAGCTACAACCTTTATTAACTCATTGATAGCAATCCTTTTAGAATCGTATGGACCAGAACAGTCCAGACAAAGCAAGTCAGCTGTACAAAGAACCCATGATCCTCTTCGCATAAACCACCAAGATCATTACCTTCAACTATCTGTTTGTCAAATCTTACACCAATTTGGGATGATTCATTTTCTTCGAATGTCAGAATTACTTTACCACGAAAGCCATAATGTGGACCTCTCTGAGCTGGAAAAGGTCGTCAAGAAGAATGCATCCTACCTACATATTTTACTCTATCACCTTCTTTGAATGTGCAAGTCTTTGAAGAAGATGTTGAGGACTTCTGCTTTGGCAAGGAATGACAATTCAAATTAGAAATTCCCACAATATCAGCTTCCACATTGAAAGCTGGTCTTCTAATATGAAAAGTGTCAGCTAATGTAGACTTCTGCTTAGTAAATTCACCCGACTTCTTCCTTGCAGGGACATTATCCTCTAACTTGTCAATTCGTACATGCAGAGAAACTTGATTGGATGGCATTGCAGGAGAATCTTCAACAACTGCATGGCTTTTGGGAGACCTATATGGCGATGGACTATCAATATATGTATCTTCAACATCTTCCTCCCCTTGCACTACTTCAACAGAAGAAACTCAAATGGCCATGTTTTTGCTGCTTTGTTCCTTCTTTTGTGATAGAATTGCAATCAAATTGGATAAATAGTTCTTTCTTTCAGCTTTGGTTTCGTCAAATTTCAGTAAGCCATTGCCAATAGTTACACATCATGGTTTATTTCATCTGAAACTTTGAGTTCTAGAGCAATTTCAACAAGAGAATCTTCTGGTTTGTCAAGTGGAGAAACATAAATCTATCCATACGCTGAAGCAGTACCTGCAAATTGAGCAGGAATATCTTCATGTCTTTCACCACCTTGTAGATCGTCCTTTGATGAAGTAAATGGCATTTCCATCTGGCCTAGTGCTTGCCATTTCTCTTCAGTAGTCAAACCAAACTAAGAATCTGTACTCATTCCAAAAATTTGTAAATCAGCATCATTTTTTCCCAGTTCTTTTATTATTCTACTTCTAGTTTCTTTCAGCTTTTCTAATGTTGGCATATGTTCTAAAGGTTTCGAAGTGCCGTTGAGATGAAAACAGATAGAAGCAGATGAAGTACCTTCTCCAAATGCCTGCTTTGAATTTTGTTTAATTGCAACTTTCACTGGTTCCTTAATCTTAGTATCCATTATCACTTTATCATTTCCTTGCAAAACAAAAGCCTGTAACTTTTCTCAATTGGACTTTGTGAGGCTGCACCAATCTTCTGTGGATATGAACTGCATGGTTTCCGTTTAGGCCTTGGGGGAGGAATTTCTGTCATGAGGATGTTTAGGTGACATGCTTCTAGTATTTTCCTCCAACTGAATATCATCCTTTGAATCTTCCGGCTTAATCAATTCGAAGTAAACTTTGTTCTTTGAGAACTCTGTATTAGCTGCATCTAGTATCTCAGCCTCAACATTTCTATCTTTAAAAATACACATACCAGTAGAAACCAAAGGTGCTTCCACTGGTTTTCTTTCATTCTCAGATGTTGGCTTGGTTTCAGTATCTTTCCCATCTTCGTTTTTGGATTCTAAAAACACAGGTTCTTAAGATGTAGATGTCTCGGAATAATCACTTTGCACAAGACATAGGTTTTGATCAATACCATCATTTTGGCTTTACAAGTTTATTTCTTTGCCCTCTTCATTCACATTTTTCTCCTTGTCGATCAGTTTATCCTTGAAAGGAACTTGTGTATCACCTATTGAACTCTCACTCTTTTTCTCCTCAATCATTCACATCTTCAACTTTCTTATCCTAAGATCATCACCGCCCCAATAGCTTCTTCCTCCTCCAGTGTAGCGGTTGTCGTGATCCCTCCATGTTTCCCCCATGTATCGAGGGTGGGAATCCCACATTTCTGCCATTCTCCTTGCATAATCTAATCCCCATGGCTAGCTCGACCCCCTCCATCTCTGGTCCCCCACTCTCCTGAAAGTTTGTGAAGGTTGTTAAATGTCTAAGAACTAGCTTGAGGCTAACCAAGAAGAGGGTGAATTGGTCATTTTAAAAATTCTTTAATAAAAGGAAAATCCCTTGATGCGAAAGCAAATCAATTTCACAACAATAAAATCAGAGTTTTCAACCACACAAAAAATCACAGAAAAGTGCGGAAATTAAAATGCGAAAAAGTAAAAGAACGAGCACACCAGATTTTATAGAGGTTCGGACAAATCTGACCTACGTTCACTCTCCGGAGGCCTCCGCTCCGAGTATTGCACTAAACCTTTTAGTGTCTCTCCTTTAGCCCCCACAGCTGGACGGAGAAGCCCTTACAAAATCACTTTCACCTTCCCGGTGTGGCGGAGAATCAAAAGCTTTTACACCCTCCCAATGATGACAGCGAACCTTGAATCTTTTACACCCTCCAAGTGATGGCAGAGAATCACGAATCCTTTTGCTCCCTACTGGAGTTGGCAGAGAACCACGAATCCTTTTACTCCCTCCTGGAGTTGGCAAAGAACCACGACCTTAAGCTGTAGAATGTCTCCCCGGAGCCACCACAGAATCAAGAAGAAACTTGAAGAAGACAAGTAGGAACCTTGCTTGGAGTAACCTTATGACTCCCTCACAACTCTCCCTCACACAAGCTCTTCCTCTCTTCTCTCCCAAATCTCTCCTTAACTTCTTCTCTAAGCTCTCTCTCAGACACCCTCTGCAGCAAAAGCTTTTTCTCAAGACAATATTAGAGCTTAGATAGAGAGCCTCCAAAGAAGCCCTAATTTTAAATATGGCACTTCTGATCGTTCAGTACGATCATGAGATCGTCCTGTACGATTAGTACATAACAGAACGTTCAGACAGTACGAACTGCATTGTCCTCTACGATCAATTCAAGTATTTGTACATATCGTCCCGTACAATCCTATGGTCCGATTAGTTCAAGGGATTGAATAGATCGTCCAATACTATAGCTGGCGATTAAATATCGTACCATGAAGAGATCAGTTTGTACCGTACGAAGTTTGGGGATCGTCCTGTACGATTAGTGAAAAATTATGGTATTTTCGTCTAGGACGATGGGCAACGATTAATTATCGTCCCATGCAGAGCTCGGATCGTATCGTACGATCGTCTCCAATCGTCCAGTACGATTTGATCGAGCAATCTAACCATAATTATCCCCTTAATCATAGGATCATTTTAGGCATGATTGTCATAGATCGTCCAGCATGATGTATATCGTACAGTACGATCAGACTAGAAGTTGAATATTAAAATATTGCCTAAATTGTGATTGGCGATTGTTTTGCTGATTATAATTGATCATCTTGTACGATCTATATCGTCCAGTATGATGAGCTTAATCAATCTTGATTAACTGAGGTGTCCTAATTAGGGTTTTCTATTTTAACATATCATCCAGTATGATCTAAATCGTACTGTACGATTAGTTTAAAAAACAAAAAATTTTCTTACTCACTTCCTTAAGTGTGTGTGTGTGTGTGTGTGCAATGTTACTTAGTTTAGTATCCACCATATACTTTACTTGACACAAGAAAGGTAAAAGTACATTGAAATTGAAATTACAATCCGACTCAACTCTAGTCTATCCAATCTTGAGCTATTTTAAAGTTGCAAATGAACGGTGGACCTGAAATGTCAGTGAGCAGGGCAACATAACAGATGTGCAATAAATAGCAGCAAGAGAACAATAATATTTGTTATCATCAAAATCACAGTACTTGGGCCCAGATTTGCAACATCTCCTTACTTGAAATGTCTCCCATAATGGTCGGCCACCCCACCATCTTCACCACAAAATTCCCTCCTTGCTAACCCCCCATCCAAAAACCCTGATCCGCCCCTTATCAGAGCCCTAGGAGGTGGCTCTTGATAATATAAACTCTCCTTATCTAACTCCTATCCGATCTCCTTTCCCTTGGATTCAGCCAAGGGAATGTCAGTCAAATCTTGGTTATGATAAGCAATCGGAATCGCCGGTGGAGTTTTGGATTGCATCTCCATGAGCTTCCTCATCATCTCCTTCAACCCTTCAAATTGGCTCTTCATCCGATTCTCCATGGCTAAAAATCTTCCTTCGATGGTTGAGAACTTCTCCTTCATTCGGGATTTATATTTGCTCCACTTTTCCTTCCAACGCATATACCTTCTTTGTTGTCATCTCTCCAAAATCTCGCTCTGATACCAATTTGATGTGTCTTGGAAGTAAAAATAGCAAGTAGATAGAAAGAAAATTGCATGAATCAACTATTATGACCGATTTTTGAATTGTATCTTTAATAATAATGAAAAATATAAGTGAGCTACTATTAGCGAGATAGATCAGCTCTTCCACAAACCCTAGACACCACTAGGAAACTCACAACAAAGCCTAGAATAAGCTTCAGCAAAACGTAAGATCCAAACCCTAGACAAAACTCCCCCTTAAATAGCTCTAACACACAATACACATAATTAAACCCTTCCTAAACAGCATAAACACAATTAGAAAACCTTCATAATGACTTCCCCTTGATTAGGAACTTTCCTTAACAGCTCCCCATCGATTAAGAACCTTTCTAAACAGTTCCCTCTTAATTAGGAACCTTTTTAAACAGCTCTTCATTTATTAGGAACCTTTATAAACAGCTCCCTCTTGATTAAAAACATTCCTAAATAATTTCCCCTTGATTACATAGCGAATATTAACTCTCCTGGGCCTCACAAGCATATCAAATCTATTATTGATAGTTATGAATGGGCCAATGGGTTACTGAAATGGTGGATAATGCAGGAAATAAACAATTTAATTATGAACTAACATGATGGAATTGAGGCAATTACTAGTTTAGAAATAGACTGAGCAATCGAAGAATAATAGTTCCTTATATTCTAGGTCATGTAAAACGGCGGCCTTCCGATGATCCTATTAGAAGAGTAGATGTATTGGATTTGGTCAATGTTAAGAAAGGTAGAGGTAGACCTAAAAAGACTTGCTTAGAAAATATTGGAAATAAAAGAATTTGACTCTTAACAAGACACAATGGAGAAAAAGGATTCATATAGCCAACCCCACATAGTGGGATAAAGGTTTGATGTCGTTGTTGTTGTTATATTCTAGGTCTAATAAAATCAAATCAATCTCAAACGGTTGCTTTGGAAACAGCCTCAACTTCAAGGTCAATAATTACAATTACAAGGTCATCAACGTCATCTCGTGAAATGACAACCAAGGATCAAGAAGAAGATGATTTTGAAGATGGAGGATTTTCTGCTGATATATTGATTAAGACAAGGGAAAAAGAATTTGGTGTAGAAAGGCAGGAGGAGCAACAGTGGTTGTCGAAAGACTTTTCTTTGGTGACTCAAACGCATTAGATAAATATTTGGAGTTGAGACTACTTATTAAATATTCTCTCATAGAAAAACATTTATTTATATTCTGGATCTAAAAAAAATAAAACAATCTCAAAGGGTTACTACGGAAATGGCTTCAAATTTGACGTCAATAATTACAATTACAAGGTCATCAAAATCAACATCATCACCTGAAATGATAACCAACCTGAAATGATAACCAGGATTAAGAAAAACATGAATTTTAAGATGGTGGGTTTTCAGCTGATCTATATGATTAAGATTTTGTTTGGGACAACTTTCTTAGTGCTTCTTAAAATAACTTTTAGTTATAAAAAAATAAAAATTTTGTACTAAAAAGTTACTTTAAGAAGTAGTAAGAAAGCCGACCCAAATGAAGCCTAGGACAATGGGAAACAAGGATTTAGTAGCAAAAGGCAAGAGGAAGAACGGTGGTTGTCGTAAGACTTCTCTTTGGTGACTTGAGAGCATTAGATAAATATTTGGACTAAAGACAACTTATTGAATATTCTCTCATCTTTCACAAGTATTTACTTATTAGTGATACGATTTTCTTTAGTAAAGTGTTCGCTGAACAATTTTTCATGAATTTCATTTATGGACATCTCACAATCTAAATTTGTTTCAACTAACTCTACTGATTATTCATAATGATGAGCAGCAAACATCTTTGAATAACAATATTTAAACTGCTTACTGTAGTAAAGGAAACTTATCGTATAAAGTTTGGAAATGAGAGAAGTAGCGTGCTGACTCCCAAACAGGGGTTGAAGACAAATGACTGATCCTTGTAAACATTTTCAATTTAAAATAGTGTAAATCTTTTCATAATTTTACTGTGCTATAATGATTAGATAAAACAAATATTGAAGGATTAGGAAAAAAAGAGAAGACGTGAAACGAAACATAATAGGAAAAGAAAGATTGATTGGCAAAAAATGAAGTTGACATCTCATTTAGCACTCAACAAAAAATGAATAAAGAGAGATTCACAAAGCTATGATCCTCGTTGGGAAAAAAGGACTTGTTGGGATCATAAAATTCATATTTGACCAAGCATTATTTCTACTGTGACGTATAGGTCTTAAGGTGTCCCGGTAGGAACAAACTGAAGCATTTGACTTGATTCGATTGAAAAAATGCACAGATAAGCTCAAAATGGCATAATCAACATCCAGTAGAACTCTGGAACATCACGTCAAGTCAGTGAATGCTTGAACCAATCAACGTAGGTCTCACTTAGACCTAAAATTTTCCCAACCAGTCCAAATCGGGACTAGTTTGGTTGAGTTAGGATTCCTTTCTTGGGAGAAGAAATCTCCCAACTAATGTTCTTGTTTATGCTTCATTTTCTGACATTCTTATGTATTATATGAGTTAGTGCTCATGAGTCACCACTTCTTCGATGGTGATTTTTTTAGGAAAAAAATATGAGTTAGTTGCTATGATTTCTTAGCTTGGAAATCAAACTACTACCTTTTATTGATCATCATCTTTAATCGTTTTACAATTTTATTTTGTATGTAAAGGTATTTTGCTATTTATAAGCAAGGATGTCACAGAATTTTTGCATATTGATAAAGATAGGCATTCAAAAGATGCGGTGGATTCACATAATTTTTAGATTTTGTTATTGTTCAAAATTAACATCATCCTGGTTTGAGTGCCAAGTAGATGTTTAATCATGATGAAATGGATGAAGATATTGGTTAAGTTTCTGCTTTCCTGCATTTAAAAATTGTTAGCTTTATGAATATGGCACCAAAGTGAGCCACAATACAGGGAGCACAGTCTCAAGAGGACCACCTTCAATGGCTCAAAGAACAAGTGTGATCTGTCACATGTCCCCACTCACACCAAAGCCCTCTCATGCCATTCATAATCATAACGGGATGCAATCAGCAAAGAGGAAAGCAAGGAAATAGTAATGGATATATATATATATATATATATATATATATATATATATATATATATATATATATATATATATATATATATATTCGCCTGTGTTTTTGAGTGCAAACTATGTTATTACCAGGGCACATAAACTGCTGACCTGCTGAGCTTTTCAAGTGCATTTTTCATGTATATCCTTCCATCAGGCCATAATTAAAAAAATGCAACTAGAAGTACAAAATTACAACAACAGTCATGAAAAATATCCTTAGAATTTCCCAAAAAAAATATATATCCTTAGCTTTGCAACAGATTAAAATTAGAATAAAAGCAGTGTAGAGTAACAACCCAAGCAAGCAGCTACATTTGTCATACGAGAAGGTACCTGAATGAAGCTGACTATGTTAAAACAGTGACATCATCTGCACATGGCATGTATCTAATGGTCCCATTAAATACCAGTAAATGAGTTGATCTATCTAGGCTGAACTAAGTAATTTTGCCGCTTAGAAGTTTGAGTACCAATCATTCTATTTCAATTGATTTGCTCTCGAAGGAGACTTCAGGCGCATTTAAGAGCAGGAAACATGTTCTGCCGATTCACCCATCTTCTGCTCTTTTTCAAACAACTGGTTCTTTAACCAGTTAACAAGTTCCTCCGTAACATCACTATTTTCTGCCAGAAAACATTCAACTTCTTGCTTATGTTTAAAGAATTTTCGCTTAATCCAATACCCACCTCCTTTTCTTATTATTATTCCATGATCTAAAGCCATTGCTAAAATCTCAGCTTCACTCCGAAAACCCCTACCAAATTCTATCTCTAAATCAACCTTCTTCAAAGCAGGTGCCATTTTATTTTTAATGATCTCAATAGATATGCCAATGCCAGTAATCTGAAAAAAAATTGTGGAGGCCATGAATAGCACAAAAAACTATCTTTACTAAAATATCTAAGAAAAGAGTACTGAAAAATTGAAATTAAGGAAAGAAATGTGATTGGGCCTAGCATCAATGATAGAGATCGTATAGTTAATTACATCTTCAGCAGTCTTGGCTCTGCTCAGCACAAATAGTCAAGTTGAGCATCTTTGATCAGATTTGTTAAATAATTTGAACGTTAACATTTTTTTAGAATAAATATAAACGAATAAATGTAAATTGCGTAAACATGCTTAATGATTATTATTTTGGTTAAAAGCTAATATCTAAAAGATACTCTCTTAAAAAATTTAGCAGAATTGAACCAAAGTTTTGTTACTATTTAAAGTACCAATGTAGAAAAAGTAGTGTTGATGGTATTAGAAGTAATACGAGTAATAACTACAACGCAGATGGAGGTTGTAAAAATCTTAAATTAACTTTCAGTATAATATATTTTCGTAATCTAAAACCACCAAAGCTATAATAACCCAAATTCCATGTAAGATTACAAAATTTTTTTTTGCTTAATTAAATTATCCATGAATTGTTAACTTCTATTAAAATTTCTAACAAATTTACTTTCCTAAAATTTTAACTTATAAATACTTTTAATTATGATTAGCAATTAATTATTGGTAACAAATAGATTCTTGTTCTGTTAATTAATGCTAATGGTTATTGTTAAGGAATTAAGTAATTAAAAGTTACTGTTAATATCAATAAATTATAGTTAATGTTTAAACTGCTGTTAATTAAAATATGTTATGTTAATTAAAATATGTTAATTAGGCCTCTAATAGGATTCCCGTACTCCACTAGCACTAATATTATATTAGTTAATATATGCTTATACTCAGGCACTTCTAAACAGTGCATGCATCAGTTCAGATGGCGGGGAAGGGATTAGCATTCACATACAGAGAAATCCCATAATTTGTTATTCCATTCGGTCGTTCAAGCTGCAGTTAGCGGGAGAAGTTTTGTTGCGTGGGAAGTGAAGGTGGAGAGGAGCACTAGAGCGGAAGCAGTGATCGGGTGAAAGCGGTAGCAGGGATCTATAACGGGTCGTGGGAGCGGCTTCTGCTAACGAAGAAGTTTGTTTGTGGCTAAGCACTATAACTCGGCAAGTGTTTACCTGAAATGGAAGTAAGGGCAGCAGTGGATGAAGAGTGAATTTTCAGAAGAAATCGAGGTAAGCAATTTGATTATATTAAATTGGTCTGATAGATTTCCAAAGATTAGTACAAATTTCTAAAGAAGACTACGCCCAAATGTAGGAATTATTTGGTATATGAGAGGAGAGAAACTGATTTTGAGGTAAATTGTTATGTTAGTATAAGTTGGTTAAATTTATTTGAGTAATAAATTGTGGAATTTATAAAATTAGAGAGATGAATTATAGATAACTTACAATCGAACAAGAATACGAGGCGAAGGATTTGAGGAGACCGCTCTTCAAGGAGGTAAGTGAAGCAATTCTAATTAAAAATGCAATTGCTTTCATTAATAAGCATGGAGATTTGATTTTGAATTCCTTGAAGGAAAGAGGGACATTAAGCTTATTCAATGTATTGAAAATGAGTATACATCCAAGTTTTCATGTATGAATAACTACTTGTATATTTGAATCATTGGAGTTTTAAATAAGATTTAATATGTTTGTTTAAAGGTTTTCTAGTTAGTAATATTTTGGAAAGAAGTCCAATTCTTTATAAATTGCATACACATTCTCTTTATGCAAATGGTATGATGGATATATTGTTATAAAAGTATGCAACCATACAAAACAAGTATGAATTATGAATATTTGAAGTCTACTGAATATCAAATTATGAAAGGTTAGCTATGAAATGATATGATACTTGCGTTGTAGGTGAGGCAAAAGGGACCACAGATATGATACATGCATAGCAGGTGGAGCAAAAGAAACCCCTAAAGAGACAAAAGGGGCCTCTATATAGTTTAATAGCGATAATGTTAGGTTTACATGGGTTCCATTAAACATCATTATGAAAGTTAACTATATGAGAATGATAGCCAAATCCTGAGAAGACTTATTATGATACTCTGTACAAACTTTAAATGAATTAAAGGATGATCCTAAATATGATTTTTATGTTATTTTGTAAATGTTTTTGAGTTGATTTAATTATATTATTTATTATAATCTTGCATTTAATTTTTATTTAAATTACATAACTTTATGAGCCTCACAGCTCACCAATTTTTATATTGGTTGTTACAGTGAAGGGCAAGGAGAAAGTTGAGATTGATTAGGCAAGTTATGAAATATTTAAGTTTTCTGTTTAGTAGTGTTTGTGATATCTTCTTTTGAGGTATATAAGCTATCTAAATGTGATGATGCATTCTGTTTTTGTTAGTGGCTCTGTAAGTAGTTGTGTGATATAATTAGGACTATTAGATGTTTCTGTATATTCAGTAAATATATGTCAGTAGATTTTTTTATAAAAGTATGCAAATGATGAGAAATACTAAATTTAGAGAATGAATGTTATGTTCAATTCTATGACACTCTATGTTACTGGTTAGGGGTATTGTGGGGTGTTACAAAAGTTGTGATAGCTAAGTAATTGCTAACTAATAACAAATAAAAAGTTCAAAACCTCTTGGTTTTATGAGGCTGTTATAAAAAAAAATAAGGCCTAAAAAATTGTAATCAATTAGAAAGCACATTCCAAGAGAACTGAACAGGGTCCTGTAACACCCATTTGTATGATCGAACAGTCAAGTGTTGTGTGAATAACAAACAAAAACTTCATAATCTCTAGGACTTCAAACTGGGCTAAAATTAGTAAATAATGGAAGGCTGGCAATATAAAAGTTGAAAATTGGATTACAGCATACTTTATCACTAATTACATTGCAGTAGAGATTACTTAAGTCGAGCAATTAGCATCATAATGGAAATATGCTACTATTGCCGTGTAAAGATGAATTTATTAGCCTAACTTATTGCTATTATCAATACAGAAAAAAGTATTTGACTCTACAAAGATAATTTATGAAAAATTTTATAGTTTAGTGAGCATTGCAGGACGTACACTCTAGTATAACTAATTATTCAGCAGTTGGGAAGAATGACCTACTTATTGTTTGGCCGGACAATATATAGAAGAATCCATAAAGTTGCATTCGTATGTTTGATTAAAAAATCATTTCATAATTCCTTTTCATACTAAACACCTCTAATTCCAAAGAATAATCCCCTTGCAATGGAATGTCTAGTCAGGTGAACATTAGATTATCCTTTTGGCCCTTCATCTCACTATTTCGATCTGGTTAGATGAGTGTTGGGACATCCTTCTTCACTGTTTCGATCAGGTCAGGTGAAGCATGGACACTTTCTTTTCTCTGTTGCTTTGCTGCTTCGATCTGGTCAGGCCAACATTAGACATTTAGGTTGGTTGCTCGACATGCGATCCAGCAATTACACCATACCTCTTTCACTCATCAACTCACAATGTCGATCTAATCAAGTGAGTGTCAAGTTGTCTTCCGTTGTTTCGAACCGGTCAGGCAAATATTAGATTATTCTTTTGACCCTTCATCTCACTGTTTCGATCTGGTCATGTGAGTGTCGGGTCGTCCTTCTTCACTGTTTTGATCTGGTCAATTGAAAAATGGACACTTTCTTTCCTCTTTTGCTTCATTGTTTTGATCGGGTCAAACGAGCATTAGAGTTACGGTTGGTTACTCGGCGTGCAATTCGGCGGGTACACTATACCCCTCTCTCTTCATCTCACTACTTAAATCTAGTCAAGTGAGTATTGAGTTGTCCTCCTTCGTTATTTCGATCTGATCAAGCAAAGGTTGGCCCCCTTCCTTCTCTTTTATCCCATTGTTTCGAGCTGGTCAGATAGACATTAGATTATCCTTTTAACCCTTCATCTCACTGTTTCAATTTGGACAGGTAAGTGTCGGGTCATCCTTCTTCACTGTTTCAATCTGGTTGGATGAATAATAGAAACTTTCATCCCTTTTTTGCTTTGTTATTTCAATATAGTTAAACGAGCATTAAATTCCTACCTCATGTTTGCTCTGCATCACACCATTCTAATTTAATTGGACACATTCTGAGCATTTTCGCTTCACTGTTTTGATTTGGTTAGGTGTATCTTATGCCGCTTTGCATTATGTATCATGCCATTTTGATTTGGTAAGGCAGACACCCTTTCCTTTTGTGTTATTTGGTCTTAGCAAGATCAATATACCACTGTCATTCCCTATTGTATCTAAGGCAGTTTTCTTTCTCCTAAATGATTGGAGGGTCAATGCCAACATGTGCGGCTGTCTCAGTGCTCACTACACCTATTAAGGATACTATGGGCTTCGAAAATTCGCGCCCCAGCCTCCCCGCTTTGGGGGAGTTTTAACGGATTAGATTCCGGGGTAAATTTTCAGAAGGCATATTGGGTTTATAAATAAGACACTACCCAAAGATTTTGCCATCATTTTGCAAGGACTTTATTAACTGAGTTATGATTTCTTATAGGAGCAAGCCCCTATATAGTTAATTACCCCTCCCGATAACGAGAGAGAACTTTCAATTAAGGCTAGTCATCGATCAGATACATAGAGAATATATGGTATCTGGCGTAAAGTAGCAGCATGGGTTGGTATTTGAGAATTAATATTTAAAAATGAAAATTTCACCACCTTGCACTTAAAGTAGATGGTGAGGAAATGATGATGAACCCGATCAAGATCCTATGGTTCCGTCGTCTCGGGTCTTATCTACTCGCATAGGAGGATCGTGATCAAACTTGGATTTATCATTTGACCCGCACAGCATCCTCAGACATAACATATTGCCAATAACATGCTCGTCGGGGTCCATGCAAGTGTACGATTGCATATATGTTTTCTTTGTGTTTGTGTGTACACATTGCAGTGCATGTGTAGGGGTATTTTTGAAATATTTGATGCTGGTCAACTGTGCAGACAATTGTCATTTGAATGCATGCGACGCTCTATTTGAGAGCTTGTAGATGTCTTATGTCTGTTTGTACGAGTGTTGCGGATCCGGTGGCATGGCGTCACAGGTTGAGTTTCATTTGTTTCTTTAGACAGGTAGGCTGTCGTACACTAACGAACCTCCTGGTATTGCTTGTAGATGCTACATGTCTTGCATTTCTGATTACAGATAATATATGGTGCATAGAGCGGGTCTCCTACAGCAGCCCGTAAGAGCTTGCATTTATCCCCAATCTCTTCATACATATTGACCGTGAGGGCATCTTTACAATCATTGCATGCTGCTCACCAAGACTTGTAGGGTTTGGTGTATTTGCTTAATAAGCACTCATCTTTAGTCGCCAGGATGACTCGGTACTGCACACTGTTTACTGCCACACGCATGTAGACTACTATACGCATAATGAATCTTCTACATTTGCTTGTGGATTCTTGCATTCATTGTATGCCGCACTACGTGTGTTTGCAAGAAAATTCATTATCCGCACATGAGTTGGTGTATTCATCTGCATACTGATGCTGACCACCAAGTGAGTTGCAATCACTACTGATTTTCCCACACATATTAATTGGCAGGTTGCTATATTTGCTTGCATGCTGGCTATTGTTGTCCATAGGGAACTACTATATTCATCCGCAAATGATAGACATTGATTGAAAGGATATTGTAGCATTCATTGCATATCCCGCAAATTCATTTGCAGTTTGGCGAGTATATTGCATCCGTTTGTATATATTTCGTTGTTGTTCACAAACACCCACAAGTCTTATATAGATGCTTATGGATGGGCTGTTGTGTGTCTTTGCATTTGTTGCATTCATTATGCGTTTTGTCATGGTCTTTGGTCCTTGCAATACATTCTCTACTGTTACTTGTAGGCAGGTAGATGTATTCATTCATAGATTAAAGTTGACTAAAGAATGCTACATTTACTGAAGTCTCTTTGCATCTACCCATATGTGGCATGTAGTGCGTGCATCTGTATTCGTAGAGGACCCGTACGTATTGCAGATCTTTTAATGTTGCTTGTAGGGTACTAATGTACTCACTGCATAAACATCCTAGCGTTTACCACATGTTGTGATTGTATGTTTGCACGAGACTTTGATGTTCACAAGCAAATTAACACGTTCATTTGTGTGTCACACTGTGCATGTTTGTTAGAGGGCCCTTGGATACACCCTAGCTAACAAGTCATTGTGTTCATCGTATGTCAGCCTCCTTTGCTTGCAGAAGGTTAGTGTGTTTGCTTGCATAATTGGTATGAGTGCTACACATCAATGTTTATCATCTATAGATGATTTACAGTGTGCCAAGGACTTTACATGCTTGCTTGCAATCAGATTACTTATTCTCTTCATTTCTGTCATTTGCAAGTGAATCATGTTGGCAATTGCAAGCTTCATATTGCTTATGTGTAAGTTGAAGATCCTGTAGTATTATTTGCAATTAAATTATAGGTTTACAATGATTGTTACCCGTGGTGAGTTCTATTTGCTCGAAGTCTCATATGCTACCAGTCTTATGTTTGCTTGCAAGCTCTTTATCCACCATAAGCTCCATATTCATTTGTATTTAATTCATACAGGTTATTATTTTAATTTGAACACTTAAATCTGAGTCCCTGCTTATGGTTCAACTTCAAATTTAGATCGTCGTCATTTGATTCAAGTCCAGGTCCTCTGTGTTCTTTGTTCAAGTCCTCTTGTTATTTTGTTCAGTTCAAGTTTGCAAGTTCCTGTTAATTGTTCAAGTTTTGTTCAAATAAGGTCCCCTGTCAGTGCAATTTTTGGCAACCTCCCAGCGTCTATCCCATTTAGGGGAAATTTTAGGAGTCTTAGTCTTCCCACCACATTAATAAAGACGTGCACGGTCAGTGTCTGGTGACACTGCGACCGTAGTCTTCAATCCTACCACGTCAAGAAAGGCGTACATAGGTCGTCAAGGGTACCCGTTTGAAAACGCACGGTTGTTTCCCCACCGGCACTGAGGCGCGTACGGGTACTTAAATTTTGCCCCTCTATACTAAGAAAAGAGCACACGAGGCTTGCCCGCCTCGGCGTAAGTGCCGCACCGGATTTCCTCCCACCACATTAAGAAAAGCGTGCATATGGGGTCCCCCAACTCGCCGCAAACGCCGAGAATGAGACTTGAGTTATAGAGATTATACCTTTGCACATAACGCTAGCGACGAGACACCGGTGGCGGTGTAAATGCACTCAACCAACTCTTTCTTTCTTTTTTTTTTTTTTTTTGGAGAGGCATCAAACCCTCAATTTCTTAATTGAGCTTCTGACAGCTGGTCTGAACTGACATATAGCTTGGGCCCCATAGCTTGGGCCCCATCAAGCTAAACTGAAGTGGAGGGCACACTGGCTCCTTCCTCAGATGACCAGGAATATTATCTTGAGCCGGAGCCCAGACTCGAAAATCCAAGAAATACTGCAGCTCCTCTATAGGCGGTTTGAACTCCAAATACAGATCAATTGCACGAGCTAGATATTTTGTTGCAGGCAGTTCATCCAGTAGTGAAACTATGGGAATGAAAGTCAGGTTAATAACATCTGGCACAAAAGCAACAGTTTTTGCCCAATCAATATGATTCTGAACAAGGTCATCGCCATCTCTCCTTCTAAATATTACTGTAACATCCTCTTTCCCACTTAGATGTGGAATGTCAGATGGCTGAGTTCGAGTCTCAGGGCTATTCTGCAGTGATAACTCACCAAGCTGATTCTCCAGGAGTAAAAATCTTTGATCTCCAATACCATTTACATATCTCTCAATTTCTGATGGAGGCAAAAGAGATGATCGGTGCTGCTTGATAAATATTTCATCTCTACCACCAATAGTCACGGAGGTGATAATATGTGTCCCAAATTAAGTTTTCAATGAGACTGGCCAACGAGGAAGGCTCCCAAGCACGTGGAACAGCACGCTTCACATCATCTTGTAAAACTAATTGAGAATTAACCAATTTAGCTTTAAAAAGTGGGATTTAATAACCCACCACTGCCAGGGATTTTATTGCTGCTGCATCAGTTTTCCATGAACCCGTTAAACTGAACATACAATTAAAGCTTCCAAGAGGTATTGATTCTGTCAGTGATGACTTGTTGAAATGAATTACCATCTCTCGGAAGCTACAGACTGGAGTTGTCTCCCACCCCGGCCTTGGGGCCTTCCTCTAACGATATCCACATCAGCAGGAACACCAGCAAGACCAACACCAAATTCGGAGACGACGAAATCCAAGGATACGGCTTCGTCGAGCCGAACGAGGCGGAATCCCGGTGCGCCCTTGCTACAGCAGTCGTGATTCTGCAGTGACGTCGAAGCCCTGTCCAAGGGCCTCAATGGCATTGGACAGAGTCGCGATCAAAGCAGCCGGCTGCTTCGGATGCGCCATCAGCCGTGGCTCACCCATGCTAACTCTAGCGATGTAGCTTCCAAACACAGATGCGGCAACAACCGGTTACAGTCCATGGCGAAGAAGTTGGGGAAGATGAACGATCCCTTCTCATCTCATTGTTGGTTTAGAAGAGCTCTGTCTCTCCGTCTCTCTCACTGCTGTGTTCTTGTCTGCTTCTTTAGGTTTCGGCAACATAAGCATCAAAGTCTGGTTTTCGTGCTTCAATGCTTACTTTAATGCTTTCAAGGCTATGTCCACGCTCTGCCACGTATCTCTGAATTTTCCATGCAAATTTATCCTCATTGCTGATGTCCAAGTAAATACTGAAATCCAACAGATCCCTCACACGAGCATCATACATTGGATGCAAACCTTCAATAACTAAAATCTTTGGTGGCTTAATAAGCTCGGGAGGATCAAGCAACCCACTGACATGATTATATATAGGTTTCTCAACAGCTTTTCCTTCCTTCAAAGCCTTAACTTGCTGATACATAAGATCAAAATCATTTGCTCTTGGATCCAAAGCAGTCACTCCTTTCTCCTTCCTCCCTGGTCTATCCAAAGAATGGTAATCATCAAGGCAAATTACAGTGGTAGTGTCACTTATCAGAGTGTTAGAATCTGGATTCCCCCCTTTGGCGGCTCAGCTGCTCCTCCAAAGACACTTGTAAGTCTCCTCATGAAAGTACTTTTTCCACATCCTGAGTGAGCTGCAAGGCCAATAACTACTGTGTTGGTTTCTGAAGAGCATGAGATTTCTCCTCTTACTCTTCTGCAGTTGGATCTGCAACTAGTGGAGAGGAAGAAGTGATGATGGCTTTTTGAGGAGTTTGAGATTGGATATGGAGAGTGGAGGGAAGGAGTTCTGTGTGCTGGCTTAGAACAGGGACAACGAACAGGGCGAGAGATAGGAGGTGGAACAGGAAAGTGAAGTTTGAAGATTTCTTGCGATTGCTTAGCAGCCAAAGCAATTTGTTTTATTTCACTTTTAACGACGACGCCAACGAGACCTGTCCAAGGTAATCCACGAAATTTACAGGAAGCAACGCGGAGTTCAGCGGAAAATCAGGGATTAGGCAGAGTTTCGCCAGTATACGAGGTAATGCATTAATTTTGATTTAATTTGATCTGATTTTCAAAAAAAAATTATTGAATTAATAATATTATTAATAATAATTTATTATTACTACTATTAATTTAAAACAACAGCAATCAGTCAAATTCCCAAAATTCCTCGATCCACGCACAATTTCCTCGGAACTCGTGCTATTTTGCGTGCGCGATTTTCGTTCGGCAAACTTATGGTTGATCTCGAGCAATGTCGATGTTCCGGAAGCAACAACGAAGGATGTTTTGCGATCGGACATCGTTTAGGCAAAGTCGTGCATTATTTTCCTCGTTTGCCTGCATTGGCTCGAGATGCATGCCGATCTTCTCGCACGACTTTAATTGATCAAATTGACTCACTTTTGG
Source organism: Dendrobium chrysotoxum (assembly GCA_019925795.1). NCBI lineage: Eukaryota > Viridiplantae > Streptophyta > Magnoliopsida > Asparagales > Orchidaceae > Dendrobium > Dendrobium chrysotoxum. The sequence goes on along the minus strand of CM034311.1, from coordinate 38,854,720 downwards.
GTATTAACGACGTTCTGTACACAACGACGAATTCTGTTTTGCGATCAGACGTCATTCGAGCGATGTCGCACGTCAATTTTCTCGATTTGCGCTTTGTCTCCTCAGGATTCGTGTTGTTTCGCCGGCCGATTCCAATTAAACAAGTTGATAGTGATTTTTAGGTGTCGACGATGTTCCGAACGCAACGGCGAAATCCGTTGTGATTTCGGGTGTCGATCGTCCCTTTGGACTGATCCATCCAATTTGATTGTGAGGTGTCCTCTCTCAGGCGAACTCAACGTCCTTATTACATCGACGCAGTCCGTTTGGCAATCAAAAGTCGTTTAGCCATTCAAGTGATACGTCACATCAATGCGCGCATTGCTTGATTCGTCGGTTGTTCCCCTTTAGCGCATGGTTTGATGTGTAGGGGCCAACAAATGCCCCCCAACAAATGTGATATGCGTTTAGAGCGAACTACGTTTGTTGTATGCTGATTGACCCTGTGGATATCCAAATATTTATTATGGATGTCACACCGAGGGTTTTCATTTTGCGGATCTCCATGAGCTTGTTTAGATGACATGTTGAATGTCTTTCTTAGCTAGTTTCCATTTGTATACATGGATGTTGATGCAAAGGAGTCAAGTGTTAAATTTGAACATCTTCCGGCTCAATTTATGATAGTTTGTTGAGTCAATAGATGTTGTCATCAGTCTTATCAATAGAGAATGGCCGGCACAAAATTAACTCGTCTCATTTTCCTAAAAGTGAACTATAATGCTCCTACATGGACAAAATGATTTAGTTGAAATGAAAAAAATCTCAAAATAGTTATATTAAAGATATTACTTTCTTAAAAGTACGCGCAGAGAAAAACCAGCATATTTTTAACAGTCTTGAAGCTTATAGTTGAAACAATGGAAGGCTCAAAACTACCGAGCAATCAAATAATAATAGCATATTCAAATGCTTGTAATATTAAAAATTTGGCAGTGTGAGCACTATTCTGAGTAGATACATCAAGACGATAGTATTGGTCCTGAAAAATGACAAGAAATTGAAATGCCCATAACCAAAAGAGATAATTATTAAAATTAATTAACCATTCATTACTCACTATATAAGAAGGTACCTTCCTAAAAAAATTCCAATACTAACAAATAACAAACATTATTCATTTACTTATTTGTCCTTCAAGAAGGTACCTTATCCTGGCAATGTAGTAGTTCCTTTCTTGTAATTCTCATCCGAACAGCTGCATAGAATTTCAAGGCATTTCCACCGCACGTTACCTCATTTGCCTCGTCAAAGCCTTTGCTAGACTTCATTCTAACCTAGGAAAAAAGATACAACTAATTCAATTCAACAAATTAATAAATCTAGAAGCTTAATCATAATAGAAAAGCCAATCAAATCCGTGGAAATTAAATGAAAGTCAAAGAAAGACTGGAAGATAAAAAGTACAAAAATTAGATTATATTGTCTCAAAAGATAGAGCCCAATGTTTTCAATAACAAAAAATGATATTATACTACGTGATCAGCATTTGACAATACGGATGTAACTGCCCAAAATATTTGTATTGTCCAAATCAGACATGTTATGTTGAGTGGGACCAAGTATTGGGAAACAACGAATCAGTGAAACAAAATTAGAAAGACAGGAGAATGCTCTTATAGATATTTGGTAAGACAAAAGGATAGAATGCGAATAGCCATACTGGGGAAAATGTAAATGTAGAACCTATTAAAGAACAATTTCATTCTTTCCAAGGTACGATTATTAAAACAGTAAGGTAAAATGGTAAAACAAGTATTTAAGGAAAATGTAGGCAACTGGGAAGATCTATAATAGTGAGATGCAAGTTAAGGAAATATAAAACTCGTGTAAACTAGAATTAATGCCACATGCAACAAGCAAGAGGAATGACAAGCGTAGGATTCATAGGACAGACCAAAACAGCAAGATAGGGGTAAGGTGATGAATATGAGAATGGTGATGGTGTCTAAACAATAAACTATCTGAAAACTCTAGAAATCATCTTCTAGCAGATTTTCTAATAAGCTAGTGGTGATGAGGACATCCAACCGTGAAAGTTTATCAGAAGAGGAGCCAAAGATCGACAGCCATGATTGTACCATTTATTTTGAGTTATTATTTGTATTTTGATTTATTTATGCATTTTTCCGCTTTTACCTTCACTTGAGGGAGTAGGCATATGTGACCCCACGGGACACTTTTGTCATTTGTCTTATTATTGTATTTTGGCTATTTATAGCCCCCTCCTCTTCTTTTTGAGGGATGGATGATTATTAAGAGAAAATTTTGCACTTTTGTTCTTAAGAGCTTTAAGAGTTCTTATGAGAGTTGAAGTCCCTAGCTGAGGGCAACATACTACTCACCAGCCACAGGAAGCGTACGGGCTCGTGGTTTGAAGTCCCTAGGTGAGGGAAAAGTATTACTCATCAGCCGTAGGAAGCGTCCGGGCTTGTGGTTTATCTTCTCCACCAACTCTCTCTCCTCCTCCCCTAACCGCCACCTTCATCTCGCTCTGATACCATTCCTCTTCTCTCAGTCCTTCTCCACCTCTCGGCCCAACCACCTCCACTAAGACACCGGCCTCCACTTTCCCCAGCCTTTGGCCGAACCCTTCCCCCACCCAACCACCGGCCCCACTGCCTTCCTAGCCGCCAGCCACCCACCCCCCCCCCCCCCCCCCCCGCCTCCAAAATTTCAAAACCAAGCATTCATTACTTTCCCAATTTAAATTCTTGTAAATTTGGAAAGTCAAAAAATTTCAAATTTAAATAATTTTGAATTTGAAATCTCTTTCCTAAAAGAAAAGAGTTATGTTTGGAAAGCTCCTCCAATCATACTATTTTAAATTCAAATAGATAATTATCATGATGTCTTTCTCTAATTAATATTCCAAGATTGGCAAGTCATTAAACACCCCACCTCTCCCCTTTGATTTCAAATTTTAAATTTCAAACGCATAGTCACTACTTTCCATAATTAGCACATTTTAAATTAGGAAGATTTTCAAATCAGATTTTAATTTATTTAAAATCTGAAATCCCTTTCCTAAAATAACATGAGCTATATTAAGAAACCTCCTCCAATCATGCCAATTTAAATTTAATGGGAGATTACCCTTAATTTCCCCTCCCATAATTGATAGCCTAAGATTGGAAAGTCATAAAACACTCCAATCAAGTCCCCATAAAAGGGGCCGGCCCCTCCCTCTCTCCCTTTCCCCTTTTGCTCCTCCCAATTAAGTCTCTCAATCAATTACTCCAAATTAACTTCAGATTTGGGATTTGATTTAATTCTTATTTCTTTAATTGAGAGATCATAATTGACAACTCTAGTAAATCAATAATCCCACCCCAATCATGACTACCTTGGTTCTACATCAAGTGGTCCCCCAAAAGTGGAACTAAAACAACTTTAGTGGTGACTGAAAGAACAATTTTGTAACATTAGTGATGAATATAAAATTCACATAACTACAGCCATGAAAAGTATAAAAAGCATGAACTATATTGTCAGATTATATGTTTTCACAAGCTATATTAATTCAAGACGATAAAGAGGTTCACATAATGAAGTGAAAAGAACTTCGAAGGATACATCTTCCAACTCGCACAAAATCCAAAGTACTTTATACTAGGCCACAGTACGTGGCAGGCGTGAAATGGAAACTTCCCATCTCGCAATGCCACATTGACAATACCAAAAGAATAAGTGCTTTGATTAAGATCAAAAAACAATAGGCACTTAAAAGAAACTCTCAACCATTGTTATTTGACAGCTAGAGCACCCGTAGATTTCTAAGAAAATTTGTTTAATCCACCATCACCTTCTCCAATGCTGTCCTGGCAGTCAATCTGACCAAAATATTTCAAGTACTGAGAAGAAAGGAGTTCAAGGTGTTTTCCAATTCAGCTAGCTGTGGGCACAGCATGTATCATGCATATTGTCAAGTCACCCAGAAGCATAGTAGTGCGTTTTATGCCCCAGACAATGATAGCAAGCTAAGCACATACATGTACATCATAAAGGAATTACAGCTTAAGTACAATAGAAGTTCGAAAAAAATGAAACTAAAATCTTATTCAGAGATGAAAGAAATCAAAAGCTTTCCCGAATAAAGAAAAGATAATCCCTTGACTAATTGCCTACAAAGTGATCATAGAGAAAAACTATGTGCGAGTAACTAAAAACTCAATTCAGCAGATGCAAGACTCAATTCAGTAGGTACAAGAATAAATTTCAGCTACATTAATATGTATACTACACGATACAATAAATATTCATCTGAGGTAGCATGTTGTTTCATTAATATTTATCTGTTTCGACACACTAAATTTCCTGTATCTCATTAATACCTACCAAGAAAAAAGTTTCGCAGTCAAATTATGGGTTACATCTTTAATGAAAATATAGAATACTTTCCACTATGATGCACCAAAACTCATCCATAATAACGTATGCAGTGTTGGACATGTTTAGGACATGGACAAGCGCCCAACACAGCTGGGATCCGTGTCGAACATGGCAAAAATGTGTCAGAATTAAATAAAATTTTAGAAAAATTGCACACGTGTGTCCGACTATTTCTTAATAATTTTTTTAAATATACTTCTCTAAATATTTTAAGTTAAACTTTTTAAAAATATATATTTTATTATCTAATAAAAACTCAAAATAGCCGCATCAGCCCTACTCCTATCCCTAGCCGCTCAATCCTCGCTCCATCTCGATCTGCAAATGAAGGCACAACCACAGCTAGGGCAGTTAGCTCGATTTGGGTGAACAATTGGAAGTCGGCGACGAGGAAGACGCAAGCCAGGGAAAATTTCCCACTCCATTCACGATCTAGACGTCAAATAGCTCTAGCAACAACGGGCGGCAACGAGAAATCGGCTCCCCAACATTCTTAGGTTAGCCCGCATGTCCTTCATTTCACGAGAAACTTCAGCAGCAAGGCAATCACCAATCATATAAGGTAATATGCATTTTATGTTTTTCTAGGGTGAAATACTACTAGATTTTCTTAGGGCACATAAAGACATGCAAGTTAGACTTTCTTTTTTTATTTTTCTTAATGAAATATTTATTAATCTCAATATGTTTTGTTATATGAAATTATGTCGGATTATGAGCAATGTTTATTATTGAAGTTATCACTTATCACAATACAATTTCATAAGCTCTTTTCATTTGAGTTTTAAATAATCCAAGATGATTTTTAAGCTTTAAGATTTAGGTTTAAACTCAACGAATGTATATGAACTAGCTTCTTTCATTTCTTACTAGTTTAATATAATATAGGAATGTATTGTGAACTCTAAATCTATCTATACAAAAGATTTCAAGTTTGTATTAGAAAACTAAATTAGAATATTGAATTGAATGTTTTCTTAATTTCTAATCACTATTAAAAAAATTATAATGCCATGTATGCGCTGTACATGTGTCCTATATTTTAAGTAATTGATTTGTTCCTTATCCGTGTCGTGTCGTGTCCATGTCGTCATGTCTGTGCCATTACAACATAGACTTTTCATAATTGTATCACAAGAATTCTAGGAACATCGACCTTTTACATACATTTGAAATAAAAGAATTAGCAGGCACTGTGTCATTTTTGAAGTATTTGATGGTCATAGACTGATAATTCCACCAATTAATGACTAAACTTTCAATATTAACAATTTTTTTTACTTCAAACTACCAAAAATCGTATGCAATAAGCACAAATTTTCATAAACACAAAAACAGTCTAGTATATAGTTTTCCTTAGATCAGCATCTAAAGTCGTTAAACCAATAATTTTCTAACATAAACGCAAAAGCCACAAATATGATTCTGTGAATATTGCAAGCTCCACTCCAGTATGTTTAAGAAAATGTGGTTACCTGATTAACAAAAATTACAAGAGCTTGGGACAGACATAAAGAGTGTTGAATCTTGCGAAGTGCTTGGGTCATCAATTGTGATTGCATGTCAACAGATTTAGAATCTATCATACCAAGAAGTTCACATTCAGGAACAAGAGCAGCTACCTGGCATATATTTAAGACAAACGCAAGTTACAAATAGATATATTAAGACTATGTTAGAATGCTAAGAATTTGAGGAAAACAAAAAAAAAGGAATGAAAAGCTTTTGGGAGATTTCATTTCGTTTAGCTTTCTTTCAATCCACACAAGTCTAAATAACTGAAAAAAATACAAATAAAATCATATTGCAGAGATATGCATCAGACAAAGGATTGTCCCACAATTATTTGCATTCATTATAAACATAAGAAGGTCATAGTAATGCATGATGCTCCCGCAAATGTGAGGCACGTCGAGAGATTGATGCACATGAAATTGCACTTCAATTTTAGAAACTCTTTTTGATATTTGAATCAAAATCTTTAGCTCATAAAAAAGGCGACCTAGCCATTTTCTAGGTTCACCCTCCATTCACAATCAACAAGAAAAGAAGCAAAACAATAACTGAAAAAATCTTGAAATATAGCTCATAAAAGTCAATAAATTCGGACAGAAGAACATTCCTACATATGATTTTGATTTCTAATGCAATTTCATTGGAAGATTGTGCATCATCCTGCTCAATAAAAAAATTATAGGAAGTGACAATAATAAATATGAAAAGCTTGTAACAGAGAGCTTCCCTAATTCAATACCACAAAAATATTAACAAATATCATTTAAAAAGTTGTCTAGTAGGTGTGACTTGATGAATATTTTTTACAAATGATATAATTCTAATTTATAAGAGATCAATTGAAATAAATGAAAAATTAGAATAATTAGCGAAATATTTAGAAGATAGAAGATTGAGAATTAATAGAACAAAGAATGAGTATATGATTTGCTATTTTAGTGGGTGTACTATTAATAATTATTTAATATTATTTAAAAATAAGATGATAGCTAATATTCTAGGTTTAAATATCTTGAATCTATTATATAAAAGAATAAAGATAAAGATCATGGTATCTTCTAGAGCTAAGACTAGATGGCTAAAATGAAAATATACCTCATGAAGTTAGGCAGCAAGATGACATCATGGAGACATAAATTTTTTAAAATTGGAATTAGCTTGACGATACTGTAGATATGAATACTAGGAAGTAAAATAATCATTGAAATCTCTGTTAAATGGGTCAAAAATGCGAATGTTAAAATAGATATGTGGCAAACCTAGAAATGGTAAAGTAAGGAATAATTATATTAGAGGAAAGAGTGAAATCTACTAACAATAAGGTAATTGAAAGTATACAAAAGTAGCTTGGAAACATATAACAAAGGATAGAAAAAGTATAATGGAGATTTGCATGCCTACACTTGGCAGAAATGTCAAGAAAATATGTGACTTGAGCAAGTTTTATTTAAGTTTCCTTTATTTGGTAGCTTTATTTTATTTTGTAATTTTCAATTACAACTTAATTTGAGCATACATGAGATAATGTGCTTATGAGAATGGGTTGTGTTCTCTATAGTTAAGATGGTTCACGGTATGGTTGACTGCTAGCTTAGTTTAGTTTTATAATACTCGGGTTGGCTATTAGCTTAGCTTAGTTTTATAATACTTGGGTGGGTTTGACTCTTGGTTATGCAGCAGGACAAGCAACAATATTGATTCTCTGTAATTGTATTTCCAAATCAATATTGATTCTCCGTAATTTTATTTTGGGTTTCAACGGGCTTGTGGGATGATAACTTCAAGAGACTTATGAGAATTAGAAGGGTGTAAGATTCATGTGGTTGTTCTATGCATTGCTGAAAACAGCCTGGTTGAAAAAGAAATCCTAGATCCTTGAGCGTCCTACAATGCGCCCATTAGACCAGTAAATAAAATTAATGTCATATGATTAGGAAGCATAAGGAGAAGATCTAAGTTTAGAAATAAAAAGTGGTGGATGACTAGGAACTAAATACTTCTAAATGTCAATATAAGAAGCACATAAAAACATTTTTGATTGAATAAATTTCATATCCAATTCTCAATCTTATGTGTGTGTATTGAATGTGTGATTCCTTGATTGTGGTACAAATAAAAATACTTAATTTAAGTGAAAGTCATTTCCTTGTACTGATATGAAGTTTAAATTTCTTCACAATGGTGATCACTTATTGAGAGGTTTAATGGAGAAATATAGAGAGAATACGAAAGATCTACATATGATATTTATTGATTTAGAGAAAGCATATGATAAAGTTCCAAGAGAAGTGCTATGGAGAGTTCTTGAAAAGAAAGGAGTTAATAACGCTTATATTCAAATCATTAAAGATATGTATGCAGGAGATATTACTTGTGTTCAAACACAAGGTGGTTTTACCAAGTATTTTCCTATTTCAGTTGGATTATATCAAGGATCAGCCTTAAGCCCATATCTTTTTTCTTTAGTCATGGATGTTCTCACTAGACATTTGCAAGAGGATGTATCTTGGTGTATGCTTTTTGCTGATGATATTCTTCTTATTGATAAGACTAGAGAGGGAGTTGAAGATAAACTTGAATTATGGAGGTCAACCTTAGAGTCTAAAGGTTTTCGCTTGAGTAGATCTAAAACGGAATATATGGAGTGTAATTTTAGTAGTGATAGACCTAGTGAGGGGATTGTGACTTTGGGCGACCAAGTCATTAATTAGAGTACACGTTTTAGATATCTTGGATCTATTGATCAAAGTGATGGTGAAATAGATGGGAAGAATTCAAGTTGGATGGTTGAAGTGGAGGAATGCATCGGGCTTGTTGTGTGATAGAAAAGTCCCCCTCAAACTTAAGGGAAAATTTTATAAGATGGTGGTGAGACCTGCAATGCTTTATGGTGCCGAATGTTGGCCATTAAAAGAGAAGCATAATACTAAGTTAAGTGTTACAGAGATGAGGATGCTCAGGTGGATGAGTGGCTTTACCCTTAGAGATAAGATAAGAAATGAGCATATACATGAAAAGGTTGGAGTAGCTCCAGTGGAAGATAAGATTAGAGAGAGTCACCTTAGATGGTTTGGTCGCATAAAATGACGGCCTCCCGATGACCCGGTTAGGAAAGTAAAGATATTAGATTTGACTTATGTTAAGAAAGGTAGAGGTAGACCTAAAAAGACTTGGTTAGAAAATATTAGAAATAATCTTTCTTTATTAGATTTAAACGAGAATTTGACTCTTAACAGGACACAATGGAGACAAAGGATTCATGTAGCCGACCCCACGTAGTGGGACAAAGGCTTGATGTTGTTGTTGTTGTTGGTGGTGGTGGTGATCGCTTCCCTTTGTCTAGTTTCTTCTAAATTTTTTGTTCTTTCCTTGCTAGAGTTCTTGATTTTGATCAAATTCGATAAAATTCAAATTTTTATCCAACCCCACATAGTGGGATAAAGTTTAGAAATTTGATTGTTGTAGTTGTTGTCCGATAAAACTCAAATTTTAATTATAACAAGAAAAATTTATTTGCTTCCTTATTTTTCAAGGTTTGAATTTGTGATTTAAATTATAATACTTTATAATTGCAGCTAAATAAAGCTAGTTTTTTTGTGGATTTAGTAATCTTTGATCAGTCAGCCCTAATTTTATTTTTGTGATCTAAATCCATGGCAACATCCTATTTGCATAAAAACCCTAGATCCTTCAACACATCCTAAATCAACTTACCTATTAGACAAGTAGATTAAATTAATGTCATAGAATTAAGAAGCATTAGGGGTAGATCTCAGCTTCCATGGATATGTAGAATTTTCATGACGCTGATTAAACTAGGACGCTTGCAATAATTGTAAACCTAAAAACTAAATAAAAATACGTGAGACACAACCCACTCTCAATAGGATGAACACCATAAATATGTTTTGTAATAGAATGAATTTGGAAATAAAACAACCGCAATACACTTGACTGATAATTCCAATCAATGAAGACTTCTAGATTTGCCTCATAAAATGCCACTTCTGTCTCTTATAATCTCCATCGCAAGTACATTCTTTCCAACTCTATTATCTATCCCAAATGCATTGCTAAAATAAGCTTTTGGATTCTGGATTTGTTACATTTTTTTAGTAGCAATCGACATCCCATCGGAAATCAAAAACAAATACAAAAAAAAAATCCATTTGTTTGTTGCTTGTTGTACACCTAACAACCAATTGAACATCTATCAAACTGATTATTACTTATGCATTTATAAATATTATAAGCAATTATTATAAAAATTTCTCCGTGTGGTAGGATAAAGGCTTGATGTTGTTGTTGTTGATTGAAAACAAGGATTAAAAAGATGAGCCCAACTAGTTGAAGCAACTCAGCAAGGATTATGATGATGATGATGTTCTGAATTACAATGAAGAACTTGTATGCTTGAGTAAATTATGGGGATGTGATACTATATTTACTTACACTATCCACCACAATAACATCCACAGATCTGCTATTAACAAGAGTGTTTACTATGCTCAATGTGTTTTCAGCTGAGTTAGGACGAGCAACAAGAAGATTTTCCGTATCAACACCCATTGCTTCCACCAGTGACGGATCTATCAAATTCTCAACAGCAAGATATGCACAGTATCCTGTAAGAGAAGACAAGGTCATGATTAATAGTGGCAAAACCCTCACAGTAGATGCTAAAGATATGTGCCAAAGCCCAACATACATTCAAAAGAATCAAAATGTCATAAAACAAGTTATAAAAGATTTAAAGGAGATGATAAACACAGGAATCACACATCTCCCCAAAGTCTCGGAAAATTAAGATGGGATAAAATTGTTGCAAGCGTTCGAAGGATTCCGCGTAACATTGAATATGCTTAAATTTAAAATTATAAATATATATAAACATTATTCATAGGTATTAATTATATTTAAACATATAATATAAATTAGAAATTTTATATATATTAATTTTATATTAAATATGAATTAAATTTAAAGATTGAATATGCTTAAATTTAAAATTATAAATATTTATGACATTATCCAGTTCAACCCCGGTCGAATAGTTGAACCTTGAACCCTCATTATTCTGGTTTTATGTCTGATCCGATTTTCACAACCTTGGGATACCGCAGAAAATCAGCATAAGCACCAACATTAAGGGACTAATTATAAATCTCATAATGCAAATATACAAATACTTTTGGCATATACTTTTCAACAACCAATATATATATATATATATACACACACACACACAAAGCTTTTATTAAGATACCAAAAAAATTTAATATCCCAATGAATGGAGTCAATGTCTTCAATTTAATCACACGACCACAAAGTTCAACTCTCAAATGGTTATTATAAGTCTAGATTCGAATAATTTTATTTTGTAACTTTGGGTGACCTTGCATTCGTGAATGTGCTTGATAGCAATCTAGCAAGTCAACAATTTCAAAGGATAGTTACAACCCCAGAAAACAAAGACTTCATTGGGGCATATATTTTTAACATGTAACATTCAAAGGAACATTAGGTATAAGTCAACTGATAGAAAATTGACAATTTACATCAACTAAAACAGCATCAGACATAAAGAAATAAGGACAATTTTGACTTACCGTAAAGTGTTCACAATTAAAACAGAGAACTGCAAGCCTAAGACTATGTTTAAAAGTAGTCATTTCATTCAAGTATAGAGCATTTTTTTTTCAACTCATTATTGGATTAATCTAAAAGGCTTTAGTTTCCTATAACGCTTTCCTTCTTTTCTCTGAGAAGCGTTGTTATGAATTTTGAAGAAATTGTCTAGGGGAAATTGAGTTCAAATTTTATTCCTCGGAATCATTACATATATATACACTCTAGGAGAATAAATAAATAAAAGGAAGATATTTAATCTAATCAATTATAATAATCAGAAGAGAAAAGTCATAATCTAATTGATTATAATAATTATATCCCACGGATCTTGGAATCAATTCCACAGATCTTGGTGTTAGAAGAGGAAATCTCCTACTGCAGCCCATTGTTGGAGCCCATGAATTGCTGACATGTTAAAGCCGTGGGCCCCCTCCTTGCCGTGTGATTCAACACTCCCCCTCAAGTTGGGTTATACAGGTTATACAATCCTAACTTGCAAACAAACTTATCAAGTAGAGAGCTAGGTATTGCCTTTGTTAGAACATCAACAAGTTGTTCATGAGTTGGGGTATATACTACTTCAATTTCTGAGTTCTCTATTTTCTCATATATAAAGTGTCTATCAATGATAACATATTTTGTTCTATTGTGATGTACTGGATCCTTGTCCATACTGATTGCAGCTTGATTGTCACATTTCAACTTTATCGTGGCTTCAATCTTTATTCACAGTTAAATCAATACTTATCTTATCCAAATATCTTCACAAATAGTAACTGCTAATGCTCTCAATTCAAATTTCGCACTGCTTCTGGAAATAACAGATTGTTTCCTGCTCCTCATGTCACTAGATTCCGCCACACAAATAAACAATATCATGTGATCGATCGACTGTCAACCTGACTTCTTGCCCAATCTGCATCAGAATAAATGATCAATTTCTTATCTTCATTTTTTTTTAATAATAGCCTATCCAGGAGTGCTCTTGAGATATCTCAAGATTTGATATATTGCCTCCATGTGCTCCTTCATAGGATTACTCATATATTGGCTCATCATGCTCCCAGCAAACCCAATATCTAGATGGGTGTGGGAGAGGTATATAAGATTTCCTACCAGACGTTGATATCTTCTTTTATCTACTGGAACCCCTTCCTTTTCTACCCCAAGTTTCTCCTTAGGATCCATAGGTGTAATGGCTGGTCTACATCCCAGCAGGCCGATCTCCTTCAGTGGGTCTAAGGTATACTTGCATTGAGAAACAATATACCTTTGCTTGATCAAGCTACCTCCATAACAAGAAAGTATCTAAGTGATCCTAGATCTTTAACTTCAAACTCCTTGGACAGAGCCTGTTTGATCTTCATTATTTACTCTATATCATTTCCAGTAAGAATGATGCCATCCACATATACAATCAGTACTACTACCTTATTTCTTTCTGACTGCTTCACAAACAAGGTATGATCTGCTTGGCATTGTCTAAAACCATGGTCTTTTACATACTTTGATAATCTTCTAAACCATGCTCTACGAGACTACTTTAATCCATATAAGGATTTCAGCAGTTTACACACTCTCTTCCATAAGACTTCTAAATCCCCATTGGAATCTCCTTATAGACTTCTTTTAGGTTCTCATTCAAGAATGCATTCTTGATATCTAGTTGATGTATGGGCCAATCTAAATTTGTTGCTAAGGAAAGAAGAATCCTGATGGTTGTGAGCATTGCAACAAGGACAGAAGTTTCCTGATAGTCTATTCCATAATACTGAGTGAATCCTCTTGCAACCAGTCTAGCTTTCAGCCTCTCAACACTACCATCCTCCTCATGCTTTACGGTGCACACCCATTTGTAGGTCACAACTTTCTTTTTAGGTGGGAGATTCGTAATTACCCATGTTTGATTTTTCTCCAAGGCCATAATTTCATTTTTAACAGCCTGTCTCCATCCTGGTTGATTCAAAGCTTCCTGAATATTGGTCGGAATATGCACATCATCCAACCTAGAAAGGAAAACTTGATAAGTATCTGATAATCTGCAATAGGAGAGAAAATTTTCGATTGGATGCCTGGTGCGTGATTCTTTCTAGCTATTTGATGACTTTATCTCCTTTTGAACTTCCTCATTTTTCTCCTTTATGAAGCTCTACAGTTGTTGGATCCATTTAAAGAGATTTGACATGTGCAAGGTGTGTCTCACTACTTTGCATATGCTGATTTTTCTTTCTTTTTCTTGAGTATACACATTGTTGCTCCGTAATTGATGCTCTTTGCAGGGATTAATTAGGACTTATGGGTGGAGGTAATAGGTCTGAAGGTGGAGGTTGAGATATAGGAGATATACCTTAGGAAATACTCAAGGTTTGGATTTCATGTGATGTTTGTTGATTTTGACTGAACCCTGTTTTGTCATATAATAAGGAATTCCACTCTCAAGTTTAAAATTCTCCTTCACTCTCCCCCTAAATTTCAAAACTAGTGAAGTATGGGTTGTTTTTAAAAAAGGTGACATCCATGATTTCAAATACCTTCCTAGAAGTAGGGCAAAAGCATTTGTAACCACTTTTTGTTAGGGAATAGCCAATAAAGATGCATTTTTTTATCTTAGGTCAAACTTGCTCCTATCTTGTGAATAGATATGAACAAAGACAGAACACCCAAAACTTATAGGTGAAAGATTTGATGATATGAACCGAGCATGAGGATAAGCTTTGAGCATAGTTTGTCTAGATGTTTTAAATTTTATACCCAAGTAGGTAACCTATTTATTAGGTATGCAACAGTAAGAATGGCTTCCCCCCATAAATATTTTGGTACTTTTGTAAATAGCATAATAGTTCTGGCAACTTCCAGGAGTTGTCTATTTTTCCTCTCAACTACCCCATTTTGTTGAGTTGTATACACACATAAACTTACTTGGATTATCCATTAGCTTGATAGGTATTCTCTCATGATAGAATAAAAGTACTATCTCCCATTGTCTGACTTTAAGATTTAAATTTTTGTATCAAACTGATTTTGAATCATCAGTTGAAATGATTTGAATATTCTTTCAATTTCATATTTTTTTCATTAAATAAACCCAAGTGAGTTTAGTATGTTCATCAACAAATATTACAAACCACCTTGCACCACTTATATTTTTAACCTTTGAGGGTCCCCAAATTTCACTATGAATCAAGGCAAAGGATTTAGAATGTTGGTAAGGAACAATTGGGTAAGATGATCTGATATGTTTAGCCAATTGGCAAGTTTCACATTTGAACAAATTTGAATTTTTATTAATAAATAAATGGGAAAAAAGCTTTTAAAGATACATGAAATTTGGATGACCTAACCTATAATGCCACATAATAATCTTTATATCTTGATTAACTATAGAATGACTCAACAAACTGACCCACAATAGGATGATTCTTAGCGGCAATTAAAGATTTGGGTGCTTGATGTAGTATAACCCAGAACACATCTCAACACTGCCAATCTTCTTCTCCGAATCAAATTCCTAATAAATACATACATTATTGGAGAAAATTGTTAAACAATTACTATCACGAGTTAATTTACTAATGAAAATCAAATTGCACTCAAGATCGGGCACAAAAAGTGTGATAGCTTCAGTGACAAAAGCGAAACCGGTTCCCCAAACTTTGGATGTTGAGCCATCAGCAACCTTAACTACTCGATTTGAATGATAAGGTTGATAGTCATGAACTAGTGTAATATCTCCTGTCATGAGATCTAATGCTCCTGAGTCAAAAACCCAAAGTTTTGACTGTTTTATACCTGAGTGGGTGTGTAGACTGGTTGCAGGTTCTGGAGACTGTTGGTTTGTGATGTTGTTAAGCAGCAACTTCAGCATCTCTAAATGCTCCTTGGTGAAAGGAATGGCTTTAACTTTGATGGATTGATCTTGCGTGGTGTTGACAGAATTTGCCTTGCTTTCTTGTACTGATTTGTTTGCCTTCCAATCAGCTAGTTTTCCCTAAATCTTCCAATATGTCTTCTTTTATGTCCTGGTTTGGCACGGTGATCACACCATGGTCTTCCTCCCTTCTTTTGAAGTCAATTTTCAACATGTGAAGGGTTTCGATTGCTGCGGACAGTAAGAGCATTTCCTTCTTCAACCTTTGGAGATCCTTGTAGGCCTCCCAACATGACCTTTCTTCTGCTCTCTTCCCTTCGAACTTCAGAAAAGGCCTCTTAGAGATTTGGAAGATGTTTGGTTCCCATGATCCGTCCTCTAAAGCCATCCAAGTTCTTGTTCAAATCCATCAAGAATTTGAATATTCTTTTTGCCTCAACAATCTTCCGGTGAAGTGCATGATCTTCCAAGCATTTCCATTGATACTATTCAAACATATCTAATTGTTATCAATAACAGATTAGAGTATTAATATATTGAGTTACTGTCAGGTCCTCTTGTTTGCAGTCGAAAGGATGGTCTCAATTTTGAATAGCTCGGAAGTGTTGTCGGAACTGGAGTAGGTCTCTTTAACGGCCTCCCATATTTCTTGGGTCGTCTCATAAAGAAGAAAGTTCTCACTGATTTCTACATTCATGGAGTTGATGAGCCAAGACATGATCTGATGATTCTCTACTTTCCATTTTCTATAGAGAAGATCGGTTTGCGCTAGTATAGGGGCTTCACCAATCAAATAGTCATCTTTTGCTCTCCCGCAAATAAATATTCTCACCGATTGAGACCATAGCAAAAAATTTTGCCCATTAAATATGTGGTTTGTGATGAGAGGAGGAAGAGGATAAGAGTTGTCTGCAGATCCAAAGTTTCTGGTGTTTAAACCGGTAATATTTGGGTAGGAGGATGAGATCCCGCTATCCATGGACATGGCTGGGTTTCCTCGGATGAAGGAGAAGATGAATTTTGGGCAAGGGCTACCGGTGTTTGAATAGAGGCTATCGGCAGGATGATGGAGAGTTATCGGCGGCTGAAGGTTGGAAGAAAGGGAGGAAGGTTTGCCTCCGACACTCAGAAAAGACTTCGGATTTTCCTAAGCTTTGATATCATGAAGAAATTGTATAGGGGAAATTGAATTCATATTTTATTCCTTTGAATCATTACATATATATACATTCTAGGAGAATAAACAAAAAAAAAGACATTTAATCTAATCAATTATAATAAACATAAGAGGAAAGTCATTTAATCTAATTGATTCTAATAATTATATCCCATGAATCTTGGTGTCAGAAGAGGAAATCTTCAACTGCAGCCCATGGATTGTTGACCTGTCAAAGCCATGGCCCCCTCCTTGCCATGTGATTCAACAAATTTAAAGATGGAATAGTTTCTTACTTGCATGGAGTATGTTTCTGCACATAAGACAAGTCTCAATGCCTAACACATAAAACCAAAAAACGCCTAACACATAAAACCAAAAAACTTTTTTAACCTTTAAATTCAGCTCTCATAAAAAATATAAATAAAAAAGCAAGATATTAACATTTGAAATACTTGCCTTTACTATATTCATATTTATAGGATGGGTAACAACTGGAGGGAAGATCATGTAGTCAAGAAAGGAAACAAAGAGGTATCACAAGAGAATGACTCCATTTCAAATGGCGCTAAAAAAGTAGATCCAGTATCCATGAAACCTAAAGTCAATGGGACAATGGGACATGGGATAGCCTAACACTACATTCAATAATGTTTGCCCATGCGGAGTAAATGAGGTAATCAAAAGAAAATACTGGGCGAAAATCATGAGTTCATGACTAGTCATGCAATAAAAGGTGAGACTTGAAAGCAAATAAGCATGCTGTATTTTGGACATGCTACCAGGAAACAACCTCCATACAGGACTACATGAGGCAATTAAGTGGCACTCATAGAATTTGCAGAGATGAATTGAAAATTTGTACTAGACTTAAAAGTAAGTTTTATAAAATTATAATCAAGATGGATGGCTACAACAACAACAAGCCTTTGTCCCACTACGTGGGGTCGGCTACATGAATCCTTTTTCTCTATTGTGTCTTTTTAAAAGTCATATTCTCGTTTAAATCTAATAAAGAAAGATCATTTCTAATATTTTCTAACCAAGTCTTTTTAGGTCTACCTCTACCTTTCTTAACATAAGTCAAATCTAATACCTCTACTTTCTTAACCGGGTCATCGGGAGGCCGTCGTTTTATGTGACCAATCAAGATGGATGGCTATGTTGAAAAATCCCAAATGTCGATCAATAAAAAAAGTTGTTAATGGCTAACCTGAGTATGGTGAAAATAAAAATGTTAAGATAGATTTGTGATAATTATGATAGATAAATTAAGTCATAGTTTTATAAGAGGGACAATTGGTGTCACATCTATTGATTATAAAATGCTTAATAGACTTAATTGGTTTTGATATATTCAAAAAAGGGTAAAATAAATAAATCAATTAGACGGGTAGGCAAAATTTGTTTTAAAAGAAAAATGGGTAGACCTAAAACAATGTAAATAGAAGTTGTTCAAAGTAATTTGCATCTCAAGGAACACCAAGAAGGAACAAATGAAAGATGAGAATTTATAGAACCAACTTCAAATAGGTGGCATAAGGCTAATCATGATGACAATGCAGTTTTTTTTAACACATGTTACTTAGTAAAGCAGACCTCTACTAAAAACACAACATCTTCATAAGCTTACATATCATGAAAGATTACCAGGAGTTAATGGTTTCCAATTGCAAATTAAATAAAAGAATAGAAGAAATAACACCAAAGGATAAAAAATATGTCAATTAGATGGGTAGACAAAATTAGCTCAGGACAAAAGAATAGATAGACCTAAAATAATATAAACAGAAGTTGTTCAAAATAATTTAAAAAAATTAACATTTCAAGCAATTCTAAGTAGGAACAAATGAAAAATGAGAATCCATAAAGACAATCTCAAATAGTAGAGACAAGGCTAATAATGATGATGATGATGATGTGGATTATAATCGTGTACTTGTTTTAACCCATCTTGTTAGTAAAGTAAACCTCCACTAAGAACACAATATTTTCATATGGTTACATATCATAAAAAGTACCAACAGCTAATGGCATGCGGTTACAAGTTAATTAAAATAATAGAAGAAAGAACAAAAAACCTCCAAGCTTCTGTGCCTCCTTCACAATATGAAGTGCAAGTGTTGTTTTTCCAGATGCCTCTTTTCCATATATTTCAACTATCCTTCCCTGCACTACATGACATTACACAAATTAATTTAATATGAGATTTTCCATATAACTTACAATTAGATCAGAAGTTAATAACCTTTCAGAAAGGAAAAGAAAGGACTCCACTCCAATAGTAGATGAGGGAATGACTGTGGTATGTTGGGGATTTAACGATTAGAAACTATCCAAGTAATCTTTGTACCAACTCTGAAAAAATAAAAGGGAATAAAATGTAAAAAATGACCAGGGGGCGGGGGTTGTTTTGGAGGTTTAAGAAAATTTATATAGCTTAAAAATTAGATATTGTAACTAACAAGTAATTTTGTAAAACTATAACAAAACCAAACCCTAAAGTTTCTCATTCTTTTTTTTTTTAAGAAATTGTACTTTATACCACTTTTTGTCTAAAATGGGAGGAAAAAAAAATTAATCAATCAGATTTTAAATGGAGCTCAATTTTGAAGTTGGATAGTCCTATCCCAAAATAAGGTTTTTTTGTAGGTTCTATCATTAGAAACTCGCTCTCTTTCAGAATTAATAAATAAATACTGATAACAGGGAGAATTGTTTTTGCAAAACTTTCCCTATTACAATAGTATAGGTATAAATATAAAGATTTCTCACTTTATTGATGTTTACTTTCCTAAAAGGATTTTAGCTGACTCTCACTCTGTTCTTTGTCCCTACGATTCTACATAGAAAGAGTAAAGTTGAGATTCAGAGCAGCATGATTTCTTTAGAAAGATTATTAAAAAAATAGGATATAGTGCAATTTTTCCACGGAATAAATTTAAAAACAAGAAAATGAAGAACTGAAAACATTGGACAAAAAGGTTCAGTTACTATAGATCTCAATCAATATATACACATAAACTCAGCATCGGAGCGAACCACATTTTGATCCAACTAACCCGGTTCATAGTATCAAATGTCAAAGCCCAACCCTGGAGTCGAAGTACTAAGTCCAGAAAAAATAATCGAATGAAAGTTGGAAGCTTGCTATACTTTAAAAGGAAATAATACAATTTAAACCAAACTTTATTTTCCTTTACATAAGACTCAAAATATCATAAAAGAGTCGTTAAACCAAAAAAAATTTGATTTACATAAAATTTTCACATACAATCTAAAATAATATATTTTGCATATAATTAAAAACGTAAGAGAAAATATCTAAATTGTTCTAAACTTCTCTCATAACTAGACATGTATCTAAACGTAGGTGCTTTTCACCTATTGTAAGCAAAATCTCTTCAAATATCTAACAATTATTATTAATCATTAATATTAGTAAATATGACTCTAAATAAATAATTATTTATTCAGGTATATCAAGAAAATGGCAACAATTGTGCTTTGATGTGTCACAGCATGTACTAAAGCCTTCCATTTTACTTGAGACTGTGAGGATGGAAAGAAAATCCACCATCTATAATAGAGGATTCATTGGGAGTTTGCCCAGAAATTAGACATTTTGAAAAAAAAAAAAGAATAATAAGCATATATACAATGATAATAAATAATAATACATAACAATAATAAATAGTACGATTTATGTAAACATACTAAAATATACATAATAAAGTTTTTAAAGAGTATAATGTGCATATTAAAATAAGAAAGAAAAAGACGAATAATGTAACATTAAAAGTTTTTAAAAAAAATTCTCTCACTTTCCGTGCTCCCATACCCTATAAATGAGCTCTCCCTCCTATAAATGAGCTCTCCCTCCTTTCTCTCCTACTACAATCTCCCTTTACAACGGAAAATTATTAGGTCCGGTCACCGGACCTATCTCTGCGTTCGGCCTCCAATAAAAAGTGGACATGTGGATGAATAAACGTGCAATTCTTTTAATATAAATTTTTTGCTTTATATCTTGTCAGCCTGATCGACCCGACCCACTAACCCGGAGATGGTTCGAATTCAGGAATATAAGAATGGAAACCAAGCGTTTTTACTTTTCACCCGACATTTTCACTTCTCTCTCACTCTCTGCCCTCAAACTCGTGTGGTTCTTCAATCCTTTGGCATTCTCGGCGGTAGACGACGATGTTGGAGTACTTCTGCATTTAAGAAAAGATAATGTTGTGCCTTTGTTGTGCCTATATTGCGCTTTCGTTGCGCTTTATGTGATATTTTAATTTTTAGGATTTAGTGTTAATTTCATACATGCTAATTTGTTCAATGTGATCTTAAAATGTTTATGTTCTGTATTTCAACCTTCTTCATAAATGAAATAAATCTTATGATGCAAAAGCTTTATTTGCGCTCTTCGTAATTCTCTTTTATAATTCTTTTTTTTTCAGATGTTGTATCAAAGGCCAGTTACTTCTCGATGCTATGTTACAACTTTCAGAAAAATTTGTGATGATTTTATCGAGATAATTGACGAAGAAATTGAGCAAAATTTTCGAAATTTGAACATTTATCAATTTTTGAAGTTTCCACTTTCCAGCATTCCAACAGAGTATACCACTTTTATATGAGATTCTAAAATTTTGGAATTCTGCTGATGAAGGCTTCGTTGTGAATGGACATTTACTTAAATTCACTTCTGATGAGGTTACTTTGCTGACATGTAAGATTTTGAATAAAGAATTATTGATATATTTTTTTACTTTAAATGTATTATGTTTGGCTAATTAAACAAAAATTTTCTGACAGGTTTGCCAAACAGAGGTAATGATATCAAATGGAAGATTGATCCCCTCACTGGACCTCTATCAACTGAAATAAAAACTGAAATGACAAAATTAGATAGATTAACTGATAATACTACTAAGCTAAAGACCTTTATAATGTTTTTATTATCTAATCTTTTTTTCCACTAAATAATCATAAAACCCCTATAAGGCTCATATCTGTAACAAATAATGTAAATGAGTTCTCTTCTATCAATTGGGCTTTATGTATAAGGAATTTCATGATCGATAAATTCGATAAAATTGTTGACAAATTTGAAATGGAAAAACCATTAGGTTACATCAATGATTTTTTTCCTCAACTACTAGTAAGTTTCCTCTACTACTTTTATTTCCTCTCATTAAGGTTTTTAATGTTAATTTATAATATTTTATGTATGATATTATACAGATTTGATTTTTGGAATACTTTTTCTTTAATAAACCATCCAATCCAGAATTAAAACCGCATTTTTTGAGATGGGAGGAGAATACTGAAATATTCTATACCCAAGACAGTGCTACCACCTTATTTAAATTTTTGAGAAAAAAAAAGGTACGTTTAAGACTAAATTTAAATTATTTATTTTTTTAATTCCAAGTGCACCTAAAGCGCATTTAAAGCGCACATAAAACGGACCTAAAGCGCAACTAAAGAACAAAAGCGCAACCAGATATTTACTAATATTAGTTTTAAATTTTTTACAGATTTATCTTGTTCTACAAAATGTTACAAACGAAGAATCAAAAAAATTCTGGGCAGACTTAAATGTTATTCAAAATCTGAAAATCTGTCCTCATCACTATCCCCGCAAAATTCATTCACCACAACAACAAAAAATTCACACCCTCACCTCCCTCTCCGCATTCTTCTCATCAAGAACCACCTTAAAGTTCTTAGCCGCATATTCAACCTTCTACTCAACCTACTACTCGACCTCCTAGTGAACCACCTCTTGCAAAAGTTGAAGATTAGTCTACTGTTCAGAATAAACTACTGGAATCATTGCAAAACATGTGCAATAAAATTGAATATAATTTGGGCAGAATAGTGAATCGACTTGAAGACAATTTAGAAAAACTTGAAGCAACTGTAGATTCTCTGCAATACAAATTCATCCACCATCTTGCCCAATGTAAATATGATCCTGATAAATCTTCTATATCTTCATCTTTCTCAAATAACCAATCTGTAAAGAAAACTAAAATTTCTCCACCACCACCACCATCACCCGCTACAGAAGTTGCTTCACCACCACCCACTTCAGAAGTTATTCCACCACCACCACCCACTAAACCTCCAGCCAGCAATCCGGAGATCATCAAGTACAAACAACATAAACTAAAAAGAAAAAGAGATAAAAAAAATATTCTGAAAGACTAGAGAAACCAAAGCCGAACCAAGAAGTGATTTCGGTCGATAAAATAGATGTATTACCTCGCTTTGCGGACATTAAAATGGAACATACCGGGAAGGATTTCCTTATAAAAGAACAACAAACATTCATGAATAATTGTTTCAAAAAGATTAATAAAAAGTAAATTATACTATTCTTTTTCTGCTCTTTGAATTCGTTTTACTTGCGCTTTTCATGCACTTTATATATGCTAAGCATGTGCTTTACATGCGCTTTTCATACGCTTTTTTTTTTGTTATTTGCAGGACGACATTATTTTTAAATCTGGTAACATAGTAATTACCATAGCTGATATTGATGATCTGCTGAGAAATGAATATTTAGGTGATCACCATGTAGATGCATTTGTTTTTTTGTTATCTGAAAAGAGTAGGATTATGACAGATAAACTTCAACCCTACCTATATATTTCTCCATTATACAGGGTTAGTAAAATTTACACTCATCTTATATAATTTATTAATCACATTATTTTTGTCTAAGATTCAACTTATATTTAATTATTGCAGGTATATAAAGATTACAAACAACCCAGAGTTGAATCTTTGTAACATTTTGTAGAACAAGATAAATCTGTAAAAAATTTAAAACTAATATTAGTATATATCTGGTTGCGCTTTAGTTGCGCTTTAGTTGCGCTTTAGTTGCGTTTTAGTTGCACTTTATGTGCGCTTTAGGTGCGCTTTAGTTGCACTTTAAATGCGCTTTAGGTGCGTTTGAAATTAAAAAAATAAACAATTTAAATTTAGTCTTAAAACGTACCTCATTTTTTCTTAAAAATGTAAATAAGGTGGTAGCACTGTCTTGGGTATAGAATATTTCAGTATTCCCCTCCCATCTGAAAAAATGTGTCTTAATTCTGGATTGGATGGTTTATTAAAGGAAAAGTGTTCCAAAAATCAAATATGTATAATACCACACATAAAATATTATAAATTAACATTAAAAATCTTAATGAGAGGAAATAAAAGTAGTAGAGGAAACTTACAAGTAGTAGAGAAAAAAAACCATTGATGTAACCCAATGATTTTTCCATTGCAAACTTGTCAATAATTTAATCGAATTCATCGACCATGAAATTTCTTATACATGAAGCCTAATTGATACAAGAGAACTCATTTATATTATTTGCTACAAATATGAGCCTTCTAGGGGTTTTATAATTATTTAGTGAAAAAAATAGATAACAAAAATATTATAAAGGTCTTTAACTTAATAGCATTATCAGTTAATCTATCTAATTTTGTCATTTCAATTTTCATTTCAGTTGATAGAGGTTCAGTGAGGGGATCAATCTTCCATTTGATATCATCACCTCTGTTAGGCAAACCTGTAAGAAAATTTTTGTTTAATTAGCCAAACATAATACATTTAAAGTAAAAAAATATATCAATAATTCTTTATTCAAAATCTTACACGTCAGCAAAACAACCTCATCAGAGTGAATTTAAGTAAATGACCATTCACAACGAAATCTTCATTAGCAGAATCCCAAAATTTCAAAATCTCATATAAAAGTAGTGTACACTGCTGGAATGTCATATAAAGTAGTGTACACTGCTGGAATGTTGGAAACTTCAAAAATTAGTAAATGTTCAAATTCTGAAAAGTCTGTTCAATTTATTCGTCAATTATCTCAATAAAAGCATCGCAAATTTTTCTGAAAGTTGTAACATAGCATCGAGAAGTAACTGGCCTTTAATACGACATCTGAAAAAAAAAGAATTATAAAAGAGAATTACGAAGAGCGCAACTAAAGCTTTCGTATCATAAGATATATTTTATTTATGAAGAAGGTTGAAATACATAACATAAATATTTTAAGATCACATTGAACAAACTAGTATGCATGAAATTAACACTAAACCCTAAAAATTAAAATATCGCATAAAGCGCAATATAAGCGCAACAAAGGCGCAGCATTACATTTTCTTAAATGCAGAAGTACTCCAACGTCGTCATCTACCTCCGGAAATGCCAAAGGATTGAAAAACCACACGAGTCCAAGGGCAGAGAGTGAGAGAGAAGTGAAAATGTCGTGTGAAAAGTAAAAACGCTTGGTTTCCATTCTTGTATTCCTGAATTTGAACCATCTCCGGGTTAGTGGGTCGGGTCGATCGAGCTGACAAGATATAAAGCAAAAAATTTATATTAAAAAAATTGCACGTTTATTCATCCACATGTCCACTTTTTATTGGCGTCCGAACGCAGAGATAGGTCCGATGACCGGACCTAATAATTTTCCCTTTACAACACACGCACTCTCAATCCCTTCCGAGGACAAGCAAAACATGAGGAAAAGATTTGGGCAACTTATGTGCGACCATTCAAACCATTTTAACACAATGATGAGAATGTTCTTGGGTAGATTTTAGGTGATGCTGCACAAACACATTCGTACAAAACACTCCAAAGCACATTTATTGGTGTGCTAGGATGACTTTTCATAGGTTGTCATGCCTTTTGCAGGGAACGCAATACATCCTTATTGACATGGAAAGATGGTTTACTTCCATTACTCTGTGCAAGTACCGACATAGCTTGGCAATAATTTGCCTAAAATTTAGACGCAAAAAAAATGCTAAAACAACAAGGATGGAAAAACAAAGACAAGTTCGTGAACAAAAAAAAGGAAAAAATGGTGGATCGACAAGTTTGCAACAAAATAATGGCCATAACTAATTTTCTTTTCTGTCTTTCCTTTGAAGAAAGAAGACCTCCCTGGGGTGATTCTTAAGCCTTCCCACTCATGTATTAGTTCTTGCATTCTATGGCCGTTTGAGAAAGATAACTGATTGGAAACCAGCAGAATTTATTTGCAATTCAAAAATAAAATCCGATGGTGTGCTTCATCAATATTTGTATCTTCCCAAGATTTATTCGCAACATAATCAATTTACATCAGTACTCTATGGTATACTCTGCACAGACTGTCTTTGACATTTCCTCAAAATATATCACTTCTACCAATCTTCGCATCAACTTCTTGAACATTCCTCAAGCCGACACTTGATGGTCATTTATCTTTACCTTTTTTTTTATTAAGTGCCATTCATCATTACTTGGGCATTTCACTGCATCAGTGCACAATGTCTTAAATTGCACGAAGGAAACCTTATCATGCATATTATAGCTTACAAGTTGAGGTAAGGCTGCAACTGGTCGATCCATGCATCCCAACTATTAGGCATTAACCTTCTAATAATATATAATAAACTTCACTTTTAACTTTTTCTTCTTGATTGGGATTTTCACCTAGAATCAACCCATCAGCAACCCTTCTTTCACAGCACTGTCACGGATTTCATTTCCCTAGGAAACGAAACAGCTCTTCCTAATTGCCCAGCTCCTCTTGGCCATCATGCAACCATCAAGGAGTGAAAGTTTTCAACAGCAGGACCGCAATAGCAGATCTCCCAGAGGAAATAGCAGTTCTTCATTCAACGGCAACAACAATTTTTTCTCTTCAGCCTTGCCTCCCTCTTCCAGGGATGTGATTAGAGAACAACAACAGCTTTATCCTCACGGTTCCTAAGGAAGAAGAACCCAACAAACTGGGAAGGGAAAAGAAAACAAAAACAACGGGAAGGAGAGAAAGAAAAGAAGAGGAGAAGAAATTCTCTAGAAAAAAAAAATGAATGGACTGTCATTACAACAAAGATTGAGGGTGTATCTATGGTCACAACTCAAAATAATTGTGTAAATTGAAACTTACACAAATTACCCCCAAAACAAAGAAACTATCAATAGCTCTGACAAACTAACGAATTAAATGACCAGTACAACAGTTGTCAACATGATAGATGATGTTTCTTGACTTCTTATAAAACACAGCAAGCTACACCCTTAAATTTTGACTCTCCTTCAGATTACAACAAATCACTATTTTTGTACGAATAGCACATAAAATGGAGATAAAAGCCTTATTTTTTCCTATGTCGAATTGCTGTACCAGCGATTTCTCACCCTCTGTTAACTCATGTAGATCATGGCTAGCCTTGGAAAGAATGAAAATGGGAAATTCGGCTTCAAAGAGTTACAGCAATAGTATGTGATGGTTTTTGGCAAGGTTTGGCTTAAGGAAGTTCTGAGAAAGTAGGCATCCAACAAATTCAAGTTCTCACCTAAGGCAACAAGATATTGTGTCTCGTACTACAATAAAAGACCGAAGAATCAGAGGGACATGTGGCTTCAGTGAGGCTGGTTGCTAGGAAAAAAGGAGGGAAAAGATTAAAAAAAAAAAGAGAGAAAAATGGAACATTTGAGAGAGTTTCT
Source organism: Dendrobium chrysotoxum (assembly GCA_019925795.1). Classification (NCBI taxonomy): domain Eukaryota; kingdom Viridiplantae; phylum Streptophyta; class Magnoliopsida; order Asparagales; family Orchidaceae; genus Dendrobium; species Dendrobium chrysotoxum. The sequence goes on along the minus strand of CM034311.1, from coordinate 38,827,591 downwards.
AATTTTCACTTGATTTCATTGTAGGAACTAAGGCTATTACAGTAGAGAATAAAATCAAAACTATTCCTGAACAAATTTTACAAGAGGAAACCTTGCCTATAATAATAAACTAGATAAGTTAAATCAGAAGGAAGAATTATCTAATCCATGAAATTAAAAATTCAAAAATAAGTTTATCCAAATAATTTTATAAATTCATCATCATGTAATTCTAATATGTGTTTTAGTCTAATTGTTCAGCTTTTGGGAACTTGATCTTCCTCATATGACATTTAATTGATGATCTAATAATTCATATAGACTTACCGCAAAATCTACTCCAATTTCGACAATGTAATCTAAAAATAACTACAATCGATGATTTTCATCAACAACTCAAACGTTTGATATCTACTGTATAGATCTCTTGATCACGTCATGATCTTATGCCTAAATTGTGATGGTAGCTTCAAATTATATACTTCTTTGAAGTAGAAAGTAGGCTTTATCATCCCCTTCATGATCAAATCTCCACATCTCGTAAGGATGCAACACAGCATGGGTTGAAGATATTCTAAAGATATATTAATGTTAAACAAGTCATGAACAAGCTGCAATGTATCACCTAGGAGGTTTCAAATATACACATATGAATACTTCACCTTAGGAAGCTTATACGGTGATGCTTCACTCCTTACACGTCATACAAATCATCAAAGAATATTAAACTAGATATGCAAGATGAAAGCCTGAATTCATTTTACACCACAATATTAAGAAAATGCACCATCGCATCTTGGAGAATTTTACTTGACATTTTAATTGATAAAGGTGCCAAACTTCTTTATTTTTAGTAGAATTCCTATGATTTTGACATGTTTAGATCAGGATGACCCCCTTGCAAACTTCAAAAAGATTTTGATATGCATATGAAATAGTACTGATGTAGAACGAAGGGAGGGGGGTCTTAATTTCAGGTTTTGAATTTTGAAATTAGGAGGGAAACAATTCAAAATGCTGAAATTAATTTAGCCATAGAGGTGGAAGTAATTGGTGAAATTGAATGCTTAATTGGGGGAGCATTAATGGGCCTATTAATTAGATGAGAGAGAGGTAGAGGGGCCGGCCAAAAGGAAGGAGGGAAAGGGTGTCCTCATTCGATGTATGTGGATCCTTACATTAATTGTTGATTGGAGGAATTAAATCTGAATTAATTTCAGATTTATGGTAATTGAGAAACTTCCTAAAATATGAAATATTAATAAGGAAAGAATTCGAAATTCAAATTTCTTTGAATTCGAATTAGAATACTTTCCAAATCAATAGTGGGCTAATTTAGGAAGGAGGATTAAAAGCAAATCTATTCCTAATTCAAATTCAAATTCAAATGGGCTTGATTGAGGGGCTTTCCTAAATTAAATCACCTTAATTTAGGAAGAAAAATTCAATTTCAGATAATTGAAAATCTGAAATTAAAACCTTCCTAATTTAGAGATGTCATAAAAGGAAAGCATTAATTTTGTGATTTGAAGTTTGGAGGCAAAGGAGGACGATGGGGTGAGAGGATCGGCGCCTTGATGGAGGGCTTGAGGAGGTGACGGTTTAGGGAAATAAGGAAAAATAAAATAGAAAAAAAAAAAGATAGAACTACGAGCCTTGGACTCTTCCGAAGACTAACGGGTGATACGATGCTCTTTACCAAGCGACTTCAAGCCACGAGCCCGGACCCATCCTGCGGCTGGTGGAAACCACGGTTCCCTCCATAGGGATTCTCACTAACGTTCTCCCCAAGAACAAGAATGCAGAACAATTTTTTTTTATTAATAATCCATCCTAATACAAGAGCAAGGGCCTCTATATATAGGCCTTAAAATAAAAGAAACTAAAAAGACAACATTGCCCTTTGGGCTTACATAAGACAAGACTCTTAAATAAGAGTAAAAACGAAAATGCATAATTAAAATCAAAAATACAATTAATAAACTAAGATAAAAATGGAGTGATCTCGGCCGTCGATCTTCGTCTCTTCCTTTGATTAATGTCCACCGTTAGATGTCCGCATCATTCTCCCAGGGTGGAAAAGAGCTCGACTCCGTCGAGTCCGCATCCTGGGCAACCATGCTCTAATACCAAACTGATGTTGAATGGATATGGGGGGAAGGGGGGTCATTTGAAATTTGAATTTCAAATTAAATGGGAAAGGGTGGAATATGGAAAAGGGAGGGGAACAAAGGGCCGACGGCCTCCCTGGGTTGGATGAACTAGCGGCCACGTGGGAAAGGTTGAGGACGAACGGTGGCGTGGGGCTTTGGGGTGAGAGGAAATTTAAGGAGCCAAGGGAGGAAAGAAGGTGGTTGGCGGCTATCGAGATATTAGGGTTATGGTTTGTGAGAGCGTTGGCGGTTTGGAGTGGGGGAAAGCTAGTCAGTTAGGCTTAGGATGGGGATGGGGAATTTCGGTGGGGAAGAAGAGGGGATTGTGGGAAGAGGCAGGCGGGTTTGGGTGGAGGATGGGATGAAGAAGGCGGGATTGGAGGGAGGATGGAGATGGAGATTAGGAAAATAAGGAGAAAACAAAGCAAAGAAAAAAAGATAGAACCGTGAGCCTTGGACTCTTCCGAAGACTGACGGATGATACGATGCCCTTGGCCAAGGGACTTCAAGCCACGAGCCCGGACCCATCCTGCGGCTGGTGAAAACTACGATTCCCTCTCATAGGGATCTCACCTAAGTCCTCTCAAGGAACAAAAGTGCAAAACAATTTTTTTATTAAAACTCCATCATACCTAATGAAAGAGCAAGGGCCTCTATATATAGGCCTTAAAATTAAAGAAACTAAAAAAACAACTTTACCCTTTGGGCTTACATAAGACAAGACTCTTAAATAAGGGTAAAAACAGAAAATGCATAATTAAAATAAAAAATACAATTAATAAACTAAGATAAAAATGGAGTGATCTCGGCCGTCGATCTTCGTCTCTTCCTTTGATTAACGTCCACCGTCAGATGTCCGCATCAAGTACATTAGCCCTTGTTTAGTTAAATAGCTCACAAAAACGTCAAAAAACAAGACCTTCACATTTATATCCGAAAGTTTCCACAAACTAATCTGAACAAAAAGCTCATAACTCTTAGGATCTATCTTAAATTACTTCACTGCAAATCAAACTCTTCGAATACATTAGAAAATATTGATAACCATGTTAACACCATTTCATGATTGAGACAACAATTAAGAAATATTAAAGTTAAAATTATTATTTTTTTAATTTAGAGGCATTAAACTTAGACCATTCAACATAAGGGGAAAAAAAGAACATTGAACCATCTTCATCTAAGAGCACCAAATAATCACCTTTGGTAGTCCTCCAATTCCAAGGGCCTGATCAAGCTTCAAAGAGCCTGTAGGAATCACTGGTGCCCATCTTGTGTTGAAGAAACGACGCATAGATAAATTAGAGTCTCTATCAAAATCAACAACAAGCTGGGACAAGGCAAGATGAAGGGTCGCATTCTTCTCCTCCACTTTTCCAACATCCCATTGTTGATCTCTCTCATATTCCAAAACACTATCCACTGCAATATTACAAGCTCATAAATAGGGCATAAGTATATAGGCTTAGTCGTTAAATGACATAAAAATATACATATGAAGGGGTGTCAAAACTTTATCAGTCCCAGGTCAAAAACTCTAACACAATTGAGTCTCATAAATGACACTCCTGACAGAGAGAACTAAATGAAAGCACTTACACTCCCGAAATCTATTTTATTATAGCAACCAAATATTCTTTCAAAATGGTTGTTCAATTTAAAACATCAAGATTTACCTTGCATCCATACCAGTATGAAAAAATATGTAATTGACAAATTTCAAGTAGTTCAAAAGGAAACTAAGGCTCAGGAATTTTTAAATTAGTCAACTATATGTTATTAATGTATATCAACATGAAAATATTGAAGAAACAATTCATACAGTTAACATATCTTCCATCTTAACATAAGATTTTAATTATTCAGATGCATGCTAACAATATACATCAAGATGAAAATATTGAAGAAACAATTCATACATTTAATTTATCTTCCATCTTACCCTAAATAAACCATAAAAGTTATCTCATATTTATGAGAAAATATGACCCTGAGTTTGCATAAATTCGTAAACATGAACCTCTTATAGAACATAAAAATATAAAATATAAAATATTTTAATAGAAAATAAAACTTCACTGTCATGCCTACTTTACTACTACAACAACAACATCAAGCCTTTATCCCACTATATAAGGTCGACTACATAAATCTTTTTTCTCCATTGTGTCTTGTTAAGAGTCAAATTCTTATTTAAATCTAATAAGGAAAGGTCATTTCTAATATTTTCTAACCAGGTCATTTTAGGTCTACCTCTAACTTTCTTAACATAAGCCAAATCTAATACATTTAGTTTCCTAATCGGGTCATCGGAAGGCAATCGTTTTATGTGACCAAACCATTTAAGGCAACTCTCTCTAATCTTATCTTCCACTGGAGCTACTACAACCTTTTCACGTATATGCTCATTACGCATTCTGTCTCTAAGAGTAAAGTCACTCATCCACTGAGCATCCTCATCTCTGCAACACTTAACTTAATGTTATGCTTCTCTTTTAATGGCCAACATTATGCCCCATAAAGCATTGCAGGTCTCATCACCATCTTATAGAATTTTTCCTTAAGTTTGAGGAGGACTTTTCTATCACACAACAAGCTCGATGCATTCCTCCACTTCAACCATCCAACTTGAATTCTACTAATAATATCCTCATATATTTCACCATCACTCTGAACAATAGAACCAATATATCTAAAATGTATACTCTTATTAATGACTTGGTCTCCCAAAGTCACAATCCCCCCATTAGATCTATTATTACTAAAATTACACTTCATATATTCAGTTTTAGATCTATCAAACGAAAGCCTTTAGACTCTAAGGTTGACCTCCATAATTCAAGTTTACCTTCAACTCCCTCTCTAGTCTTATCAACAAGAAGAATATCATCATCAAAAAGCATAAACCAGGGCACAACCTCTTGCAAATGTCTGGTGAGAACATCCATGACTAAAGCAAAAAGATATGAGCTTAAGGCTGATCCTTGATGTAATCCAACTGAAATAGGAAAATACTTGGTCCAACCACCTTGTATTTGAACACAAATAACAGCTCATGCATACATATCCTTAGTAACTTGAATATAAGCATTATTAATCTCTTTCTTTTCTAGAACTCTCCATAGAACTTCTCTTGAAACTTTATCATATAATTTCTCTAAATCAATAAATATCATATGTAGATCCTCCTTATTCTCTCTATACTTCTCCATTAAACCTCTCAATAAATGTAGAGCTTCCATAGTAGACCTACCCGGCATGAATCCAAATTGATTTTGTGAAACATTAGTATCACGCCACAACCTATGCTCCATAACTCTCTCCCATAATTTTAAAGTATGACACATAATTTAATTCATATATAATTCGCACAATCTTGTGCATCACTTTTTTTCTTAAAAATAAGAATCAACACACTTATTCTCCACTCATCTGACATCTTTTAAGTCTTCAAAATAATATTAAAAAGTTTAATAAGCCAAGAAATTCATTCATTCATCTCCTAAGCATTTTTACATCTCTATTGGAATACCATCAGGTCCAACAGCTTTCCACACTTCATTTTCTTTAAAGCCTCTCTAACTTCAGTTTTACTATTACATCGATAAAAACAAAAAACTTTATTTTCATTTAGGTTGCTAAGCTCACTAAAGTCAATCGCATTCTCACAATCCTCATTGAAAAGTTTAGTAAAATATCTCATACACCTTTGTTGAATATTCAAAGCTATTTTAGAAGCATAAGCACTTATAATATTAATAATCTTAGCATCAATAACAATCTTTAAAGAGATAATTCTATCTCTAATTCTATTAATTTTTACATCATTATCTTTCAAACTCTTATCTATAATCACACCTACATCATTTCTAGTACGACTCCTACCAGAATACCATAGTTTAAATCCTAATTTATCAATCTCCTTACCTTCTCTCCAACCTATTTAGTTTCCTAAATGTATAGAATATTTATTTTCATATGAATCATAATATCTATTAATTTCATTAATTTGCCTATAAGAGAATATATATTCTAAGCTCATATCCTAATTTAGTTTCATGGACTAACTTCTTTGCCCACATCCGTCCATGATATGGGAACTCTTGCCTATTTAACACTGCACCCGGGCGCCAGTACAGCGGCCCATGCACACTTGTCATTGTATTCAGGTCATACAGCGCGTCGCTTCCAGGAAATGTTCTAGCATTAATACAATATATTAAAGAATTCATGTCTTAATTATTTGACAAGTTTTATATTGGTTAACAACTACCTAACACAACCCTTCACTTTTCTCATCCAGTACTTGGGACCTGACAACGACAATGTTATATACCTACTTTACTACAACTAAACATTTTTAAGCAATGAAGCACTTGCTAAGACCTAAAAAGATTGGGTTAGAAAGTATTAGAATTGCCCTTTTTTATTATATTTAAATGAGAACTTGACTCTTAATAGGACACTATGAAGAAAAAGAACACATGTAGCCAACCTCACGTAGTGGGATAAAGGCTTGATGTTATTGTCTTCGTTGTTGAAGCACTTGCTAAAGAAAATTTGTTGCACATCATATAACCTCCCAAATCATGAGTTATATGATGAGTAATAGTTTTTAGTAACAATAAGAAATGGTAAATTATATTTAAATAACTTCAGACACAAAATAAATTTATGAAGCAAAATATGCCGCATTTGGTAATACTTTTTTTTTATATTGTCAGCTTTGCAACTTTAATGAAAGAATGGCATGGATAATTTTGAAATGGCATATAAAAATGCAGAGCATTTTGGAAGGCATAAAAAATTCAAATCACATTGAAGATAGAAATGCAAGATAGTATAGTGAGCAGTTATAACTATTAATCAAGCAACGAAAGTTAGCAGTTATTCCACCAACCAACTCTAAAGCAATGGTTAATGAGCACATATAGAAGCATAAATATTATGAATTAAAATGGGTCCCTATAAAAATAACCACAAATGATAATATATGCAAAGAGGTTCGGAGTTACTTCACCTATTAACGATGATGAAAGGCAACGACCGTTCATCCGAAACGAGGATGCATATTCCCCCTCAGTATGCTACGGAACAAAAAAATATATCAGAATATATATATATATATATATATCATATTGCGAAAAGAGCAAACAAAAGAAAAGAAAAATGGACAAACATTTTGCCAATATAAACTTTAGAAACGTTAAAGCAAAACAACCGATTACTAAGAACAAAAAGGCTATAAAATAAACATCCAATGTCACGGTATAGTAAGCAAAGCGAAGAAGTTGATGCATTCCTCTGGGTTCAATCTCTAACCAATGACGGCAAAGCAACTACTGAAGACAAGACAAGAGAGAAAATAAAGCAAATCGACGCATTCCTAGTCTACAATGAACACAAAAGCTAATTCACCAACATGGAGAAATGAAAATAGCAGCCAAACAAATCGATCAATCTGGTCACGAAAATTCTAACAAAAAAATAAGATGCAGAAACCTGTAGGTTAGAACACAGGGAAGCTAGAGCTGATCTCTTGAAGGCGGGGACATTGAGGAAAACCACCCGTAGAAGATGAGAAGAGACACCATAGAGAGGCGTTAGGACTCTCATTCTACCTAGCGACCTGGCTAGGGCTTTGACGTCCTTCAAGATTTCCGGCGAGAAAGCGAGCGCCGAGTTGAAAAGAGGAATTGCGAAGCCATGAGCAATGGCCTACACAAATAATGGCCTAACAAACAAACCTGGCCCAGCCCATTATCAAGCCCATAGCTGTCAGTCTGATCTTCCATTTTGGGTCCGTTTCGGATCGGCAGCATATTTTATAAATTGTGTGTGGTGCAACATTAGAAAGTAAAGAGATGCATTAATTTTAGGGAGGTTTATCTATATAGCGCTCTAAATTTTTCTATGTATATATCTAATACCTAAAACTTTTAAAATATGCTTCCCACACCACAAACTATCTATTCCATCATATCTCACACTTTGTTCCGTCTTCGTGAGGCATGTGCGTTATAGCTCTAAAGTCGCTACCATCGCTTGTTTGATTTCATATTCTTATTTCATAGCTTTTTTTTCTTCATACATTGTAATTGGTTTAGATGATGGATACTTCTTGAAAATGGTGGAACAAGGGAGGGGTTCTATGTAGCTATGGATAATATAATAATTTTATCATTAAATTCTCTTGTAAGTCTCGCTTGAAATTTTAGTCCTGCCAATGTCTCATGATTGATGAATCTTTTTTTTTTTTTTTTTGTAAAATATGAGCTCTTTGATATGATTCTTCTTGTTGGATATTATTATTACTGGTGTTAGTGGGAAGATATGGTTGTATCTGATTGTGTGCAGCTTATGGAGAGGTTTGATTAATGTTCTGACAAATTTGTTATTGAGTTAATATAGGGAACTATTGTGTACACTTTATGGTGATACTTAGTGATGAGTAATTATAAGCCATGGTAGGTAATGGTAGTTAATGTGTGCAATTTACTGTGTGCAGTGTGAGGCTTTAGTTAGTTGGTTACTGTGAGCCAGTGTATCAGTGACAGAAATGAATATGTTGATGACTTATGATATTCTTTTTAAGCTTTCGTTTTGGTTTTCGTTTGTAATGTAATGTTGCAAAGTTGCATATTTTTCATGTAATGCTCTATTTAAAAGAATGAGTTCAAGATATTCAACATATTCTAAGCAATCACTTGCGTTAAGTACTCTGTTATTGTAACTTGTAATGTGTGATATTTAAAATATATAAAAGTGAGAATTGTGGTCAAAGATTTTATCTGTGCCCTCACAATATAACACATGACGATTGCAATTTCTTTAGGTGGATTGATGAAGCTAATTAGATGTCAATTTACTTATTGAAAGTTCAATGGAGAGTGTTAAGCCTCGTTGAACTATCCTTAGGCACACCTAAAAGAGGGGGAGGGGGGTGAATTGGTTATCTAAAAATTTCTTTTTAAAAATTTTCAATAACTTAAAATAAACAACTTTATCATCCGATGCGGAAGCAAATTAACTAAACAATAACTACAATAATGGTGATGATAATTTAATCAAATCAATATAACATCATTCACAAATTTTTCAACATGTAATTTTCAAGAAAATAAATTACAGAAAAATAAAATATATAAAATAAAAATTAAAATGAGCACACCAAAATTTTATAGTTGTTCGGTCAAATAATGACCTATGTTCACTCCTCGGAGTCCTCCACTCCAGGTGCAATGTATTGCACTAACTCTTAATGTCTCTTCTTTAGCCCCCACAGCAAGGCAGGGAAGCCCTTACAAGATTCATTTTCACTAACTCGGTGCAATGGAGAACTGAAATCCTTTTCACCCTCATGGTGAGGCAGAAAACCCTAGAAGCTCTTTTCACCCTCCTGGTGAAGACAGCAAACCTGGAAGCTTTTTAGCCCTTCTGGTGAAGGCAGAGTACCTTGTAATCATTTTTCACCCTCTTGGTGAAAGCAGAGAATCTTGGACTTTAACCTTGAATCCTTTCTTCTCGAAGCAGCCCAAGCAGATCCATAGAGCCATGTGGAAGAATCAAGGTGCAAGCTTGATTGGAGTGACCATGTGAAACCCCCACACTACTTCTCCCTCTCACAAATGTCACCTTTGCCTTCTCCACTTTCCAAGATCTTTCTTTGCTATCTCCCAGAATACCTTCAAAAGCTAAAGTCTCTTACGTAGAAAATATTAAGAAGATTTTTATACAATGTCTTAAAATTTTCTAAATTTTCAATTCAGACGAAACTGATCGTACAGTACGATCCATGATTATATAGTACAATTAGTTCAAAAATTAGATAGCATATAGTATGATAAAACAGTCCTTGGACGAACAGTTCAAAATCTATATATTGATCGTAAAGTACGATTTGTAGATCATACAGTATGATTAGTTTGATTGTCTTGAGATCGTACAGGATGATTACCGAGATGATTGACCATCGCCCGATACGATTGGTATTGTATTGTACGATTAGTTAACAAATCAAAGTTTCATCCAGGATGATCGTTGGGATGAATGCTTTTTGTGTAGCCTATCATACAGTATGATCAACATCGTACAATATTATCAACCAAATTAATTAAATCTTGATTTGATTGACTAATAATGAGGATTAAATTAAGTAAAATTTCAAATATCGTACTGTACGAATCAAATCATACAGTAGGATCAGTTCAAAATTCTAAATTTTAAGTACTTACTTAATTTTGATTGGCGACTAGGATTACTATTTTAAACAGATCATACAGTACGATTATTTGAAAAGCATTAATTATAAAATTAGCCATTTTAAACAGTTTAAATAACAATTGATCATACTATTATTTGATTGTACAGTATGATTAGTTCAAAATTTATTTTTTGACTCCCTTATGTGTCGTTGAACGATCGCCAACATAGCATACACCTTTTACAGAACTTTGACTCAAGAAATTAAAAATAAATAAATAAAAATTATAGACTCCTGTCAACCATATTCCTATTCTACCCAAACTTGAGCCCTTAGTCTTCTTCCATGGTGTATGACATACTTAAAATGTTAGTACACACAAAAACATATATGCAATACATAATAGTATGAGAAATGAAAATTCAATCAATAATATTTGTTGTCATCAAAATCAAAAACTTGGAATCCCGGATTGTAACACTTTTGCTAGTAATGCTCTTCTATCGCCAATGTTAAAGTATCTGTAAACATGTTGTAATATGAAGAGTTGAAGACATTTATGTTGTACTTGCAAGTGCAAATGTAGTCTCTTCTGTAAGTGTTTGAAAGAGTGCATAAATATAAGTTCTGATTTCTCAACCTTGGATTAATCAGAGTAGTGAAAGTACTTCTTCGTGTTCTTCCATAAATGATGCATGCAAACTCTATGTTATGCGTCAGGATACACATTTTTAATTACTTCTCCCAAACCTTTCTCCAAATTTGAAATAAGGGCAAGTGGATATAAGTCACATCCAAAATATTATTTCAAGTTTATAAGAAGTCATTGTCATGTATCTTTAGATTCTATTTCAACAACTATAAAAGCTAAAGTAAATAGACTGTAGCTACCATCAAGTGAAATGGTAGATAATAGAATACCCAAATACTTTGATTTGAAGTGGCAAGCATCAAGGCCAATTAAGGTCTACAACCTACAATGAAGCCTTTAATGCAAATTTTGAAGCTTATATAAAACCTTTTGAATGAGTAATCATCAGCATCATAGATGTATGTGATATGAGAGCACGGATTTCTAAAGTATTTTTTAATTTATTATAAAAAATATTGAAGCTATTTAAAAATTATAAATTTCTTTTTTTTAATAGATTATCATGTTCTTGTAAATGTGACTCGTCAAAATAGCTTTTAATTATATAATTTTTTGGAAAGTAGCAAAAAAATAATAGTTAAATAAATATATGACTGCAATTTGAAAAGAAAAACACTAATAAAATTGCTCGCAACAAGCCTATAATTTTACCTCTGAATGATTAGTTTTATTATTATTATTATTATTTAACCGCTCAAACTCCATGAAGCCAAATTTTTTTTTTTGATGAAAAAACAAATTATTTGAATTATATAGATGACATAAATTAAATATTTACTATTCATTAAAAAGTGAGAGTTTTTAATATGTACCTTTTATATATAAATATATATTAAAATTTAGAGGATACGTCTCTCTTATGCCGCTCCTTAAATTAGCCCTTGACTACATTTTTTTAATCCTTGTATTTAAAATGTGTTTATTTATTTTTTAATTGAACAAAATGCTATAATTAAATTACTAATATTAAAGCTAAAATATAAATTCATTAGAAAAGTAAGTCAAAATATTCTAATCAAATTAATTCATGATAAATTTACAACTCATTAATTTTACTTAGATATTAATACAATATATAATTAATTAATCAACTCTTATACTCCATTTATCCATAAATAAATTAAATAATTAGTTTAATTTTAAGTCAAAATATCTTGACCCAAATTTTCTCTAAATTCATCATATATAAATTTAAAAGTTTATAATCAACTAAACATCAACTATCAATCTTTCTCATTCAAATTTGAGATTCACTTCAACAATTTAAATCTCATTAAATAATTAGCAACTTTTAATTAAATATGATAATTCATAAGATCAATCTAATTAGTTAGGATAAGACCATTGATGGAAATGATAATTATTGCTCAATAGATATCTTTGATTTGTCCTTTTTTTTAAATCACTTGAGAGCTATATATCATCTAGATTTCAACAAAATAATGCCATCAACAGTCAACTAAGTAGTTAGGATATGGAAAATTGTTTATGAACAACTACTTACAAGAGTTTACATTTTAATGGTTAATTGTTAATATTGAGGATCATGATATGTTTTCTACTAAATCAATGATAATCATAATCTCTTCAAATATAATATAAAGAATTGCAAATGTAGCATATGAGAATGATCATCATATCATAATTTTATTTTTGTATTTATAATTCTATATAATTTTCATATTCATGATCATATATATATATATATATATATATATATATATATATATATATATATATATATATATATATATATATATATATATATATATATATATGCTCTTTTAAGAATATAATTTTAATGATGCATTTTACTAATTAAAACTATTTAATACATGCAACCTATCATCATCATCATCACATCATATATATATTTGATATCAAATCATTTAAAGATCTCTACATCTTCAAAATCTCAAAAATCTTATGAGCAATCAAAATCTTTCAATATAGCAACTTTGATCAATCAAATCCATCAAAATCATTTCTCTTTCCATCCTAAATGAAAAATTAATGTACAATAGAGATATTTTTTGTTTGATTGAGTTAAAGTTAGGCTTCGTTTGAGACAGCTTTTTTGTTATTTTTTAAAGCAATTTTTTAGTATAAAAATTTTTATAACTAAAAAATTTTATATAAAAAGTTGCTTTAAAAAGCAGTGAGAAAGCTGCCTCAAACAAAGCATTAGTCAAGTAATTAAAACCACAAAATTTCATAGGAACAATTTAGTGAAAATGGGCTTTAACGACAGCCCAATAGGCTTTAAGGACAGCCGAATAGGCCCTTAACTATACAAATGGACCTATTAATAATTTTTTTCACTCGAAGGACTATAATTTTTTATATCCCATAAGCTCAGCTGAACTGATAGGAACTGAAACATATAGAATATTATCCAAATCAATTGGGATAATTCTTGTCGCACTGTAACCTGCCCAGCTTGGGCAGATTCTTATCTTGAAGAAATTGTACTATGGAACAGGAACAAGGCTACATTATTGGTGTGGATTTAAATTTAAATATTCTTCACCCTATTTTTGTGATAATTTACATTGCAATTTTAAAATGAGCAAATAAATATTAAATTATTCTCATTTTGGACCCTATGCATTGTCTTATGTGTGCTAAATTAAATAAGATATTTCAGTTTTTGGGTTGAAGTATCATACTTCTATCAAGAAAGAGTAACTTTTTTCCATTTTTTTAATGAAATATTTTATATTTTGATTGAAGATTTTATTTGTAAATATGCTAAAAATGAATAAAAATGGTGTGGGTAAGATCAAGGTTTTGTTTGTGACAGCTTTCTTACAATTTTTTAAAGCAGCTTTCTAGTATAAAAATTTCTTGAATTAGAAATTTTTGTACTAAAAAACTGGTTTATAAATCAATAAGAAAGTTGTCCCAGATAAAGCCTAAGGATCTGTTTGGAACATTTTTCTCACTACTTTTTTTTTCAAATTGTAATCATAGTTCTGTTTGACTATTACTCTCATTACTTTCCAAAAAAAACTAATTTTTTCACATAAAAAATTTATAAAAAATTGTAGTTGTCTAAATAGATAATAAATATTGAATTTTGAATAATAATGTGCTAATTAAAAAAAGCATCACATTAACTGTTATGAAAACAATTGATAACCCTAGTTAAGGAATATAACATTTCCAAGCAAAAAAGAAGAGAAAAAGACTATTAAAGGCATAAAAAATAGAGTCCATAGGCTAGCATTTTAGAATTCTATCCACAAGTTGTAATGGTTAACAATATTGGTAGGAGTTGATAGAGAGTTCCTTCAAAGATTTTAGGTCTCTTTCTTTTCAAAAAATAAATTGGATTGTGGATGAGTTCATTTTGGTGAAGAAATGTGTGGCTTTTGCTTATGTTGACTTCTTTTCATCCTTTAGTAGAATGACATTTTTCTTGCTAGCCTATTGATTATACATATGTAGGCTACTTGCTTTTTTCTCTTAGAGTATTATTTGCCATTGCTCTTTCTTTCAAAACCAAACCTTTGAAAAGGATGTCTAAGGAAGGACCACAACAAGAATAAAGATGGAGATCTTCATAAGATCTCCTATGCAAAGTCCAAGAAAGTGACAAAACTTTAATTCTCCATGAATGCAAGCTATGATTATTGAATGTTGTAATGAACTTGCAAACTTCGGATTAGTTTGATTCGCTATGAGAAATTTTATTTTTCTAAAATATATGAATGTCCTGAGGTGCTGTAAATTCCACGACGGCTCATCTTAATTTTGATTTTTTTAGGGTTTTATTATAAATTTGATTTTTTTATCATATATTTTTTAAGAGAATAGAATTAAATATTAAATTTTCTTTAATCATAAATGGTGCATTTAGCCAAATCATTAATAGTCCAATTCTTGGAAAAATATTATTAAAATTTTAAAAAAGTGTGATTAAAAAGTACCATAACTCACACTTAGAAAATACGAATAATGATGCAATCTACTATTTCAAAAATTAAATATAGTTTAAATTTATTGTATTTTGTTCAAATATTCTACATGTGACATATTTGTGGTTAAGCTTTTAGATTGATTGATAATCAATACTTAACTAGATGCCCAAAGTAAAAGTATTGAGCATTACACTTTATTTGAAATAATACTTTTCAACTCTACAATATATCATAATTTAAATTTTATATATAAGAAAATCATTCAAAGAAGAGAGCATTTTCAAATCATGTGAAATGCAATCAATTCATCTCATGATGTCACTGCCTTTGTTAACTAAGCTCCCCTAATCTCACACACACAAATTAAGGTTTCGTTTGGGATAGCTTTCTTACTGCTTTACTTTTCAAAAGGCAATCATAATTTTTGTTTGCTCATTACTTTTTAACTTCTTTTAATAATTTTTTGTGCTAGGAAGCTGCTTTCTATAGCAGTTTTCTCAACAACAGCTTTACAACCACTTTTATAAAAGATTGCAGTCATCCCAAACATATTCTAAATTTAACAATCTTATCTAGCCAATACATAACAAGAAAATTCTATTCATAAGTTCTCTTGTAGTTATATAAGTTATAAAAACTCTTTCGCCCTCTCTCACTTAAAATCTATCTAAAACAACCGCAACATTTTATAAAATTGGTTTTGATGTTGCTGCAGAGAAAGCAACTTAACTATTTCGGTTTCAAAAAGCTACATTCCACCTCAAAATTCAAAAAAAATAGTAAGAAAACAACAATGAAACAATAATCAAATGAAACTATGGTTGCTTCATGGAAATCAAAGCAACGAAAAAACTATCTCAAACAGACCCATAATTTTGCCGACAGACAAACCTTCAATATCAACAATATTAATTTTAGCCGTTAACTATAAATAATTGAAGTCATTTGATTGATTGCCAACTCCATGATTGATGCCACAAAATTAAAATATTAGCCGTGGCGGTTTGAAATTGTAAATGAAAGTAGGTAGTTCATGACAAGTATTTCAAGAAATCAAAAGATATTTGCCTTTTGGCTTCTGCCAACCAAGCTGTTGAAGTCTGCAAGTTTCTTAAGACATGCACCAAACAGCTACAGGCTATAAGAGGAATTGAAAAAAGCTGTTTTGTTAAGAGGAGCCTAAACAGCCCATTGGTTTCAGACTTTTTCATTTGTTTTTCCAATTGATTTGTTTGGAAGATCTGTACTGTGTTTTCAATGAGTTTTGGTAGTTTCGATCGAGTTTCAGTAGTTTAGATGGTTAGGTATTTCAACTTTTTCGCCTAATTTTTATAGTTTTTAGGCTGACACATCAAAAAATTGGTTGAAACTCAAATTGAGTAATTTTAAAAATCATATCTGACGAAATCAATCTAAATTTGCCAAAAAAAAAATAAAAAGAGTTTAGTCAAAATTAAAATTCATGATTTCAGTTGACTTTGCATTTTTGCCGGGGGTGTCAAAATTAGTAACGGGTCGGATTCGGGTCCTATCTGAAAGATTAAAATTATTCTAAAGTGAATCCAATCAACACGAAACTAACCCGTATAATAAATGAGTAAAAAAAGTGGAACCAAACCTGACCCAACATCTCATTTTGATTAAAAAAATTATACTTTATCAACTATAAAGATTAGATTAATTGATCAAAAATAAGTAGTTCATACCAGCAAGCAAAAGCGGGTTAGTTGGTCAACCTAAACTCGACCTGCTTAAATAAAGAGGTCGAGGTCAAAATTTTAAACCTGAATTTTATCTATTTATTAAATAGGTCAATTCAAACCTAAATTTTTCAGATCGGGTTGGCGGATCGGTTCAGTCATTAGCACCTCTAGCATGCATAAAAAATATTATATTATCATTTTAATATTTAAATTTTAGTATTAGAATATTCTTAAAAAATAATCAAAGTTATTAAAAATAATTGTACCTAAAATAATAATAAATATCATTGGATTTTTGAAATACTGAAAAATATTTTGTAATTATCTCCTAAGTCCATAAACTTTTCAAATTTAAAAAGCTATATTGACAAGAATGATATCTAAGATATTATTTGGTAACAATAATAGGCTGTGTTGTATGATATAAAATAAAGCCATTGATATTTCCACAAAGTTGAACAAATAATTATGTTATTGTCTCATTCATCAGCATAAAAGCTAAGGGCCATTTTTGGTGGCCCCTCACTTCATTAATTGTCTAAGAGATATCTTGTACTAAAATTTTCTTAATTGTTTTGAGGTGAATAATTTGTATTATAACTTTTTTAATATTTGGTATTTTTAATTAGGCCAAATAAATTTTTTCTCTCATGAGATAATTTTTAATATTTAAATTTTGTTCAAGATTATTTTTTTGCTGCTTTTTAAAACAGTTTTTAAGTACAAAATTTTATAGTTCAAAAAATTTTTATACTAAAAAATTAATTTAAAAAATAGAAATAAAACTGTCCCAAATAAAATTTTAATTTTTTTTAAGGTAATACTCAGTACAATTTCATCATTCAAGATAATTTTGATAAGTGTCCTACATAAGATTAACAGTCCTAAAGGAAAATCTCATCTTAGGCCACTCATTAGGGAATTAGGGCTTCCTATTCATTTCTCAATGAAGATTGCTAAGGCAAGGCAAGTAGGATTTTCAAATTTAGGCATCGTTTGGGATGGCTTTTTTATTACTTTTTAAAATAGGATTTTAGTACAAAAATTAAAATTTTTGTATTAAAACCCCGTTTTAAGAAGCAATAAAAAAGCCGTCCCAAACGAAGCTATAGTCTCATATTATAAAATTAAAAGATATACTTAATATTTAAAAAATAGATTAGTGCATACTCACAAATTTAGGCATCGTTTGGGACGGCTTTTTTATTGCTTCTTAAAATGGAGTTTTAGTAAAAAATTTTAATTTTTGTACTAAAACTCCATTTTAATAAGCAATAAAAAAGCCGTCCCAAACGAAGCTATAGTCTCATATTATAAAATTAAAAGATATACTTAATATTTAAAAAATAGATTAGTGCATACTCACAAACTTAATTAACTTATGAATCGAAATATATTTGGACACTTATGCATTAGACCTAACTTTTAATCTCTTTTGATCATACTCTAACTATTACAGTTGATTAATAATTCAATTGGGGTTAATAGTTCTTATAATTTTTGGATTATAATTATTTTTGCCACTTTATTTTGTCATAAGTTGCTAAGAAAGTTCTAGAAATGTTGATTTCTTTTAACTAAGTTTTATTTTATTTTATTGCATGAATTCATTTCAACAAAGCTCCATTCTTATGCTTGCTTGCATTGTAGTATTTTCTATGTTTATGCATTATCTCATTAATTTACTATAATTTTATTGATATTATGATAGCATTCCAGCTCTTTTACTTTTAATGAACATCACGATAGTTTATTTTCAACAAAATTATTATAAAAAGAAAAAATTCATATCCAAAAATTCATTTCAATCAAACATAAATTTGCATGGCTACATGAACTATCATAAGTTCAACAATCTCAACTATTAAAAAATATATATACTTTAGCTCATTTGAGACAACTTTCTTACTATTTTGTAAATCAGTTTTTTAGTACGAAGATTTTTTTGAAAAAAAAAATTGTACTAAAAAGATGTTTTGCAAAACAGTAAGAATGTTGTCCCAAACGAAACCTTAATATTCTTCATTCAAAAGCTTCTCTTCTGAAAATTCAAGATACATTTATTATAAACTATCTCATCATTCAACTACATGAAGAATTCAAATATGCATACTAATAGAGCTTAAAAGAACCACATGCTTTACAAAACAATATATAAAATCGATGAAAATAGCATATTGTACTAAAAAGCTGCTTTACAAAATAATATATAAAACCGGTGGTATTTGCATCGGTTAAAACCAATGCAAATAATAGAGATCAAAATCGGTGCAAAAAGCTGTTTTTGACGGTTGTTTTCAAACCGCGCCTAACAACTGCTGCGAAAAATCATATTTTTTTTAGTAGTGACCACACATAACTTCACACTTCAATGAGATAATGGAGCTTCACATCCTCGAATTTTATTTTATTTTTTGGTCTCAGCCCCTTTGTTGGTGGAAGACAATCTTATTAATGTCCCAATCCCATTGTCCACTCCATAACCCTCAGGAGAGGGGACCTCAAGCAGAGATCTAAGTACTTAAAAAAAGATATATATCTTTTTCTTCTTTAGAGCAAAAGTATTCTGCTGGCCATTAGCTACTTCCTATTTCTAGACTTATAAGAGAAAGCACTAAATCTCTTGGCTGCTGATTCACTGAGAAGCAGTGTTTCTTTTCCAAACTAAGCACTCAAGAGTTGACCCCACATTGAGACCACAGACTCAAAGTGGAAACTAGCTAGCAAGGAGGGCCCATACTCTCTTTTGTATGGCATTGTTTTTCAAGATCATTATCATTTTCATAAATTTTGTAGCCTTCAACTTTACTTAACAAATGATGCATAGAAAGCAAATAGTTATAAGTTTATGAAGTTCTTACATCATTTTTGTCTCATCTTTAACTAGCAATATTTTTTTTAGAATGAGAGTATCTACCTACTGTCAGTCCAAAAGGAGCGCTTGAGGCATAACTAATCCCTCGGCGGAACTTACCGAGGCCAACCACCGGCATCGGGCCCACACTTTCTTTGCCTCACTGAAGAGGTGAGGCCGTAGTAGAGGGGATTCGAACCTGGGATGAGGGGTTCCCAACCGTGCTCGCCCACCAACCACCCAAGTCTCGGTGGGTGCAATCTTTTTAAATTTTATTTGGAGCAGTTTAAACTTTTTTTTTATTTTTTGTTTTTTAAAGATCATTTTTTAGGCTTTGTTTGGGACAATTTTTTGTCATTGTTTGTTCGCTGCTTTCAAAAAATTTTGTGCTAAAAAGATGTAGAAAGTAGTAAAAAACTGTCACAAACGAAGCGTTAGCTACGATTTAAAAAAATAGTTTTGAAGGCAACCATCAAAGTTGCTAAAAAGCTATTCCAAACAAAGTCTTAATTTATGGCTATATTTTTAAAAAAAGATTTATTATTGTTGATTGGGTGACTATAATAATGATCCTTTATAAAAATGCTTAAGTATTTATTTATTTAAGAAAATTATTTTAAATGCAAAAGAAATAGTTGTAATTTCAAAAGAGAAAATGATCAAAATGGTCTATTGACTCTTTCTAAAAGATCAAAATAGTCTCCAACTATATTAAAGAATCATTTTGATCTATCAACTCCTTAAAGAATAGCCAAGTTAATCTCACCTGGGGATTATTTTAATTTCTTTTCAAAGACTTGAGAGATTAAAATGTTCTTTTAATGTAGTTAGAGATCATTTTGATCCTTCATAAAGAGTCAATAGACCGTTTTAATCCTTTTCTCTATTTCAAAAATATCATAACAAACTCTGTAAATTTTTTTGTTGAGAATGTGATTAATGTTTAATGTTTAATCACTAAATTTAAATGAATTATTATTATGATTTAAATTTTAATAATATTTTTTTTATTATTTATTGATGTTTTCCATCTTTTTTGGACCTATAAATAAAAGCAATAGGGCGTTTCAACACTCAGTCAACGTTTACATCTATTCTACCTTGTAAAGTTATTTTTTTTTTGTTTACTTTTTTTTAATTGGGTTTGTTCTCATCAACTTTGCCATTATTATCCCCAATTGGCATTGCACATGAACCATTATTGGTACTGCTCATGAAACCTTACTAAGTCCTTCTAATGGTTGGTGAGATATATATATGAGAGAGATAGAGAGAGAGTTCAATAGTCTTAATAATTGTCCTCTTGTATATAATTCTCATTAGGTAAATACAAAAAGTTTTTAAATAAGTTAAAATATCTCATACTCATCTTCACTGTCATCATCATCATCATCATCATCATCATCATCCTTACATTAATGGAGATTAAGTTGGGAGTTTGAGCATCAATATCTGAGGTAGTAATCGGTTCAAGCACATTCAAAAGGGAGTTAATGGAATGTGAAGGATGAAATAGATCAAGGGCATGGGGCTTTCTATTTGTTAGATATTTGTAATCAATTTAAGTACTATTCGCAAATCGTATACATATATATCTATAATGTTAGGGAAAGATGAATCAAATACAGAGAGAAATAGTAAATCACGATTTGCAAAATACAAACAAACACAAAAGATTTACGTGGAAAACTCAGATATGGGAAAAATCACAAACACGATGGACAACGGTTTCACTATAAAAAAAGGCGGAATACAAAGGCTTACCAAACTCTAAGCCCTTTATAACGTATTTAGAGGACAAAATTAGGGCAGCGGAAAAAATAAATGTAATTCCAAAATTACCCTTACAGCCAAAATTTCCAGAAACTTCTATAGGGGCACTGCCCCTTGACCCCACTACCTGACTGGGCATGTCGAACCTCGCCAAGGGGCGTTGCCCCCTTGGACTCTCGATATATATACAAAGCGTACGACGGTCAAGGACATGAACAAGCAAGGGCCAAGCCAAATTCGAGTCAACTCCAACATATATAAATATGAGTATTTAATAGAACCATGGAAAAGAATGATCTCTCTCTCTCTCTCTCTCTCTCTCTCTCTCTCTCTCTTCAACCTTTTGTTGTTTTTAATTATTTTTCAATTTATTGGTCTAACAATTAAAGAATCAATCTAAAGCTGCCATCAACTTTACATCTTTTGTGTGTTGGTGGCATATCCTTTTGTAAGTTAATGCGTTGCTTCATAAATATGTATGCTTGCTCTCTAAATAATTAGAAAACCTCATATATAAATTAAATTTTATATTTTCAACAAAAATAAATTTAGTTTCCATCAATAATTCCTACAACTTATGTAAAGCATTAGTGGGAGCATGAGATGATGTTGAAGCCATTTCTAGCTGTTGAATCAAAAGGGCACCAGCTTTTCAAACAGCAGAATCAAAAGGTCCTACAGCTTTTCAAACTAAGGATAGCCTCCCATGGTTGTGAGAGCACCCCAGCCCAGGCTCATGGTCTGTCTGCCACGTGCATCCTACTCACTTATCACGTGCGTAGGCCCCTCCATCCAATTGCTATGGTTAGTATTATTCATATGATATGTATATAATCTTTGGGGAGTTTTACGTCTATGATACTAACTTTTAGTAGATTTACATATATATCAAAAAATTGTATGTATTTATATATCTTATATTTAAATTTTCATATTTATTTATATAATATTCAGATCTCTAAATTATATTAAAAATATCATAAATATTATTATTTTTTAAATAAAATACATATGTTCATATATATATATATATATATATATATATATATATATATATATATATATATATATATATATATATATATAATTTAGATATTATAATGAAATATAAATAAATAAAAAGATTTATAAATTAGATATGTAAATGAATAAGAATTTTTTTGTATATATGTAAATGATTCCTTAGCTCATCATATTTATAAAACTGACATTTACCTTAAAATTGCCAATTAATTGGAGTTTTGATTTTTGAGAGAGGATTGTTAAATGAAGATATGTAGGTGTTTGTTTCATAAATAATTAATATTTAAAATTTATATGTGAAATTACGCATTGGTGCTCACGAGAAATTATCTTAGATGTTTTCTACAAAAAAACGAGAACTCCATAGAATCATTATATGCGAAATTACGCATGATTAATAGCTCAAGGATAAAACCTCTTGGTTGTATCCTTGATTATTTTGACACTTTTAGCATTATTTCCAAACTACTAACAATATGCATATTCCTAGCATTGTCTCTATACTTTAATTTGAAGATTCTTCAATTAGATGTAGCTAATACTTTTATCCATAGTCATCTTAATGTAATAGTATAAATGGCTCAACCATCATGCTTCCAAGATCTACAATATCTTATCACTGTTTTTCTTTTAAAGAATGTCACCCTCTTTTTTTATCTAACACAATAAGGTTTTCAATTGAGATCTCCAAATTCATCTTAAATTATATACCACTCTCACAATATTTAAATCTACCTACTTATCTATGAGGTTAACATTCGTTTTATTGGTGAAAAACCAACAACTATTTTAGTTCGCCTTCAAAATATTCATACTTGGTTCAATATGCAATTTTAATGACCAGTTTCCCACCTCGTTGGCATCTAAGTGCTTTTAACTCCTATTACTTATACTCTCAGTCAATTTAAATAAATGATAGACATTTTTAAATAGAGTAACAATACAAGAAAAATGGGTATTTTCAGCGAACAAAAGCCATCAAGATGAACTATTTTCGTCAGAAATATTGACTTTCCAGTGGATTTTTTGTTATTGACTAAGAAGGAAATTTTAATGAATTCTATCCATGCATACTCTAGGTTGATTTGTAAATCATTATGATTTTTATGCATGTCTAGGGTAAACTGTACCCCTTTAATAACTTCATATTATGCATGTGTAGGATAAATTCTTCATATTATGGATATTAGGAATCAAAGAAGTTGGATGTATAACTGTTTGACGCAATGATGAAAGATATTAATAGATGAGTTAGTTAATGGAGTGAATTTTGTTAAGTCCCTAGCTTTCTCCAGGATGAAAGGTTTCGTTGTCCGTATTCTAAACATAAAAATCAAGTGTACCTCACACCATATGAGATAATTATTGATCTATATCGCAGAGGATTTATGCCAGAATATTGATATTGGACTTCTCATGGTGAGTACGAGCCACATTTCGATTCTCGATGCGGCCTATCCATAAGCTCCAATGTAGCTGAGGAAAAAAATATCCGAACATTAGAGGACTTAATTTATGATACAATTGGGACATAATTTGAATAATATACAAAATAGCCACCAAATAATGAGGCACAGAACTTCTATGATTTGTTGTATGCTACATAGCAACCAATTTGGAAGGGGTGCACTACTCACTTAGAGTTATTTGTTAATGTAAAGATGTAAAACATCAAAATAGAATTCAGTGCCCCCATGAATATTTTAATCAATTCATTGGGCTGCTTAAGAAGACCAATCCGGTAGATAACATAATTCATACTAATTTATGTCGGACTAAGAAGTTAGTTTTCAAACTTAATTTGATATATATAAAAATAAATTGTTTTGATAATGCATGCATGTTATACTATAAGGATGATATATCAAAGATTGCATGTCATCATTGTAATGCACTAAGATTTAAACCAAAGTATGAGATAAAAAGAAAGTAAAAGGATGTACTAATCAGTAGGATGTTTTATTTATCCATAATTTTTAGATTATGACGTTTATATGCATCTATGAGCTCTACTGAATATATGAGATGGCATAAAAAATATATCTCGTAAGTTGGTGTCCTAACACATTCATCAGAAGTAGAGGTCTAGAAACACTTTAATTGTACACATCCTACCTTTACCTCATAATAAAGAAATATCAGATTAGATTTATGGGCAGATGATTTTACTTAAATTAAGTTTATGTACAGATAATTTTACCCCATTTAGCCAATCATCTTCATCTTACTCATGCTGGCCCATGATACTCACCACTTATAATATTCCTTCAAAGTTGTGTATGACTACACCATACATATTTCTGACACTGATTATTCTAGGGCCATATAATCTAAAAGTAAAGATCAATTTGTTCTTGCAATCTTTAATCAATGATTTAAATTTATTATGAGGAGTAAGTACATATGATATCTTCATCAAATAAAACTTTATAATGAGGGCAGCATTATTTTGAATAATTAGTGACTTTTTTTGCATAGGGTATGCTTTCAAGTTGGAATACTTTTAGGAAGTTAGTTTATCCATATTGCATGGAAATTACTTAGTCATTCACTTTGAAGTATAGAGGCAAGAACACTTGGTTCAACTGTTGTCGTATATTTTTACCTATAAGTCATCCTTTTAAGAAAAATTCAAAACCAAATCTTGGTGTGAAGGTATGAAGACAAAAAATTCTGGAGTTTGTGCAAGAGGAAACGCCTATACATGTGATGATTCTGAGTATTACAGGTCTTACAAGAAGTCTTACAGTTGGAATATCCAGGTGATGGAAACTCCGTGTATCTTTTTATTGGTTTGCTCAGTGCAGAACAGAGATACAAGAGTACATCCACTATACGATATAATAGAAATAAAGTGGGATAGGAGATATATAAAATTCGACCCATTTATCATTGTTAGCTAGGCTAGCCAAGTTTATTTTACTAATTATTCGAGTAAAATATGAGGCAAACAAGATTGGCTCGTAGTCATCAAGACCAAATCTAGGGGAGTCATTGAGAAAACCATATCAATACCATCTACACATCAAGAAGATCTTAAGTCAAACTTAAAAGATGTTACTGACGATGTTAATGACCAAATTGAAATTAATAAGAGTGAGTTAATGTTAGATGAGGTATATTTAAATATTGTGGAAAATTATGAAGAATCTGTTAGTGGTGAAGATGAACTATCATCACATGAAAGGGAACCAATAATGATTAGTAAATAGAAGATAAATATATTTAATATATGTATAAGTTAATTTTGTTTATAACAGTTAGTACAATTTATATGAAGTAGATGATTTTTTTAACAGCATAGTAGTAGTTAATTCACTTTATTTTTCGTTGCTCTACTTTATCGTTGCTCTATATTATTTTCACAGCTTAGCAGTACTTGCATTTTTTATGAAGTGCGTGATTTTTTTAACATAATAGTAGTAGTCACTTCACTTTATTTTTTGTTGCTCTATTTTGGCATTGCTCTACTTTATTTCCATAGCTTAGTAGTATTTATAATTTGTATGAAATACATATTACTAATATTTTTTTAATATTATTTATAGATGGCTTCTAGTGATGACCCCCGCCCCCTCCCAAAAATTGATATCGATCAATAACATCTTTAGTAAGCAAAAGAAGGCGACTAGTGGCTCATCCAGTAGGCTTATACATATTGAGGGGACCTCTTCTTCTCAGCCTGCCACTCAAAGCTAGCCTTTACCTACTCCTCCAGCTGGTAGTCCTCAGGTTTACTCTTCAGACCCATGCTTTCTTTCTCCAAAGACCCCACGTATAGTACTCCCTTCTACTCTTACTACCCCCACCACCTTCTCATGAAGTCCCTCATAGTTATCAATATCTATCATATGTCCCGCCATTCTACTATCCACTACCACCTCAGCCCTCTATAAGTGGACCTTCCACCCTGATTACAGTAAAGCAAATGTCATATAGGCGCATGTTCATTGCACCTGAGAGTGACACATACGCATGTGATTGAAAAATATGTAGTTTTGAAAACTGTTTAATTTTCTTTGGAAAGATTGAATTTCTAGAATTTTAATATTTGAAATCGAACACTTATTATGAATAATATATTACCTTGAAAGGTAAACATATCATTATCTAATAGGTTCAAATTACAAATCTTTGAATTTACTTCGATTATCGTAATTAAACTCAAGGAGAGATAACATATGATCCCGAAGGATCAAAATAATGTTTAATTCAATGTTCAACTATAA
The DNA here is from genome assembly GCA_019925795.1 of Dendrobium chrysotoxum. Taxonomy (NCBI): domain Eukaryota; kingdom Viridiplantae; phylum Streptophyta; class Magnoliopsida; order Asparagales; family Orchidaceae; genus Dendrobium; species Dendrobium chrysotoxum. The sequence goes on along the minus strand of CM034311.1, from coordinate 38,801,099 downwards.
TAATCCAATAAAGATATCATTAATTTCACAATCAAAGTTACGATAATAGTGTCACATCCCAACCCGACCAGGATAGGTCCTATCGTGTTGAGTTGTGACAAGTAAACCCCAAGATCTAGTTTTGAAATTATTTCAGATTTTCTATCAATATTCATTGAAATAAATGACAAACTACATAGCTACTAAACTATCCAAATACTGAAAAACTCATCCATAAAGTTTCTTTCATTCATCAAAATAAATATCTACACTACAGTACATGGCTATAGGCAAGAGTTACAGAACTGAAATTTAACTAGCCATGACTGTACAAAAATCAAAAGTGCAAAATACCTATGACCTCAGATCTGATCCTGAACTGCTAGTCCACAACCTCTTTTTCCTTCCCAAATCTTGTAAACTAGAAGTAAAATCACAGTGAGCTACAATAGCTCAGCAAGCCACACAAACCAATCTAAATCTTCAAATATTCTTTTATCAAATATTTTGTTGAATATTTAATCACAATTGAAATAAATATAGAACTGGGAATCATAAAACTAGAAAATGTAATAAAGCAGTACAAAACAAATAAATAAATTAAAATTTATATCACAGAGTAGTTCAGATCACATTTTCCGGGCCCAGATAGAATCTCAAAGAATTCTGGTCCCTTATGACTCCCCTTTTTATTTGTGCTTATAGTACTAGAGCATATCAGATATCCCTATCTCAGACAGAATCTCAAGGATTCTTGCCCCTTATAACTCCCAGAAATTCCCTGACACAGACAGAATCTCAAAGGATTCTGGCCCCCTTATAGCTCCCAGCAGATATCATTTATTCACATATGCACATATATAATCACATTATAACAATTAAAGATTAATTGAGCATACATCAAAATTTTACAATGTTGTATAACGGTAGACAACAGAAAATCCAACTAGGCAAAAATGTACATTTTCAGAAAATTACCAAATTATGAGAGATTGTGTAAAATGATGTTTTAAGACTTTTATTGTACTACAACACTATTTTTTAACATCCCAATAATTTTCTATTCACTAAAAACCCCACAAATTTCAAAACCCCCGGTGAAAAATTTTCAGAAAATATCCAAAATGTGCATAATCGTAATCTCTACAACATACAAAAAGTTACGCGGTGAAAGTTTTACCGGTGCAAAGTTATCCCCGTATTTCACTAACGGATACAAAATTTTAGCCAAAATATTTGCTAAAACTTACACATTTTTTAAAATTGAGATGGACGTTATGTGCCTTACCTCGAGACGAACAACTTTTCCAACTGAGCCAATGAACGAAAACGGCCTGAAGTCGCCCAAAAATCGAATTTTGGTTTCTCTTTCTTCTCTTTTACTCTCTTATTTCCTAAAATGTTTTCTGTTAGCCGTGGGATGCTTAGGGCATTTATAAAATTTTATAATGCCCTAAGATATTTTTTATTTTTTTATTAGTAAATAATATAATAATATTTATTTAATTAATTTTCAATAGAAAATTCATAGATATTCTTTTATAAATTGAAAAAATTATAGAAAAATACTCATAAATTAGCTAATTTTATTTAGAACATTTGGGTGAAATCAGTTTACAAAACGGACACCTAACGGTCTCAAAAAACCCCACTTGTATCGATAGGTGCCGATTTCTTAAGAAAATTTAACAGTGTCCAAAAATTATGAAAAAATTAGGGAAGTTAAAACACAACATTATAAATATTCTAGCGAAGACGATTTTTGATTTGGAGCTCTCTAAGTTAACCAAAAAAAATCTTAAAAATTTAAAGGGTTTCACAAATAGTACGATATATCTTCCCAAGAAAAGAGAATATCATTTGTTATCGATCATTTGAAAATGATGATAATGATCGTTGAATTTTAAATTTTCCAAAGAAAGTTAATTAAAGTTTTCAAAATTTTAATTTTGAAATCTGGTCTGGATTTCTAAATCTCCTACGAGCGTAAGCCCTCGTAGTTAATTACATCGTAGGAAACCAGAAAAATTTTTACGAATACTCTCGATTAAAATAGTGATATGAATTTCATTTAACATTTCAAAGATTGATGTCAAAGGAGGTAGGGACTAAAATTTCAAATGGGACGGGTTCGAGGTTGAACAGTTCTTTCTAGAGGTCAAAGGAAGAGAGGTAGGAGGCACTTGGGATTCTGAAATAATTCAGAAGTGCCCCAGTCTATCCTATGTGTTGGGCTTGAATTTGATGGAAAGAGATTTAATATTTAAGTGATTGATTTTATTAGAAAGTAGGAATTAGATTCCCAGGAGTTGAGGTCTTAAGATTGAAAATTTGCCTCAGAACTTAAGTCTAAAGTGGGTATTGAAAATTAGTGACTCGGATCCTAGCTAATGCAATGCAATATGGACTTACCCCAGCCTGGATTGGGGAGCCAGCTAAACTACCTAAACGCTTTAAAACCATGTATCTGATCTTTAGTGGTTAGAGACGTTTAAGATTAAGTTTAAGGAGTTGGGGTCGACATCTAGAGCAGATTCCTAATTGACCCCTTAACTGATGTTGGGTGAAATGCTTAAATTAAAATGTAATTAAAGATTTAGACACTTTTAAGTTTGTATCTAATGCAATACATGCAAATTGACTTGATTAAATATTTAAATCAAGATGAAGAAGTTTTAAAATCAAGCTTAAAAATAGTTTTATCCTAGAGATGTATAGATCCCCTTGGACAAAATTGCACCCTCATAGGCGAGGTGGTCTGCCAAAACCCGTAGGCGGGAAGGTGCCTAGCAAATGGAAAGAAAGTGTAACAAAAATACATATGAAAAACCCTCGGCTGTTCCGTGCTTACTTCTTAAAAGCGTTAGAATTTCTATGTGAGCTTAAATGTTTTAATTTTGTTTAAATAGAAAAGGTTTTATTCATACCCTCACGAGCCTCCGATCGGATTCCAAGCTAAATCAAAATCGACATACAAGATCGCCAAAAAACTAAGAAAGGAAGATAAATCCCTAATCGCAATCAATACATCAATAATTAATCAAATCAATTAAATGTAATGCTCAAATTGAAAGTCCATAGGTAAGTGCCTTTTAATATTACAACCCAAGGTCTGCAGGAAAAGTAAAGTGGTCGGGTACCACTAACTACAACTCGAATTCTACTCTTAAAAGACTCAAGTGACTTTAAAAATTGAGATTCTTCTCTTTGTTCTTCACTTCTTCATCCTCCTGGAACTCCTTGGATCGTCGGGTATGGATATCCAAATGAAAAAAAACTCCCCTGGGACAAGGGTGTTATCTTTTCTCTTTGGATACTTTAAAATTATCCTAACTTGATCTTCCAAATGGAAGAAGACTCTCCTCTTAGGGATGTCTTCTCCTCTTTGGAATTCAAGTTGAATATTTAATCCCTTCTCAAAACACTTTAAACATTTTACAACTCAATTACATTTAAATTACATCAATAAAAATTAAAAATCTAGACTCAACAACCTGCAGGGTTATCCTAATAATCAACAGTTAATATTTGACATCTCAAACAGTTAATATATTGAATTTTAAATGCTCAAATTCACAGCCACGCTTGGCCATGCTCTTTTAATTTAAAGGGGATCTTAAGCAAATTTCTGAAGCACCTGCAGAAAACAGCGTCAATTTTAAAGCTTTAACTATTACCCCCTTTAATTTTAAATGCCCTGTGCGAGCATGACCACCTGCATAAGATTGAATTAGTACAAATCATCTCTAACCTAGAGGTAGATCTAACACATAACCAATCACATCACAGAATGTTAAAATTAAATAAACAATCACATCAATTCTATTACTAGCAAACAACATGCAGTAAAAGTTTAAAAATTCGGCACACAACAGAAAAGTAAACACCAAACTAGCCTACGACTAGAGTTGGTTGTCATAGTAAACCATCTAAAGTGTGTGTAAAGGTTGTGTGGGTTTGATATGTCCTAAGTAGGATCATTAGTTAAAGTTGTTTGATGTTCTGATTGGTTGAAAGGCTTAAGGGAGATTTTAATTGAAGTTTAAGTCTTAATGGTTTGAAATTGATTTTAAAATTAATTTTAATTATTTATTGGATACCACCTTTATTGTACACCGAGACCATGAAGTTTATTTCACCTTTCTTGAGGCTAATTTAATAGCCTCGTAGGCATGGGTTACCTAGTGGTACCCGATATAATTAGGTGATTTGAGTTTGATTAAGTTTGAGGGTTAATTAAATTTTAATTAAAGTTATTTGATTGATGGTTTTGAAATTTTAATTTATTTAAGTTTGTCATTAACCAGTTCGTGGCGTTGTGCCACCAGGCTCTAGGAACAAAGCCTCCTTAGGACACGTAGCCCTACAACCCAAAGTAGTCCAACCGATAAACCAAGTTAACGTATTTGAATTAAAAATTTTAAATTTAGTTAAATCATTAATAATTAACTCATTTTAAGATTTAACACTCCTTAGAATTCATTCGTGACGTTGTGCCACCAGGCTCGAGGAACCATGCCTCCTTAGGACACTTAGCCCCGCAGTCTGCAGTAGTTCATCCTAAAAACTTTAACTTTAGAGTGATTGTTATATATTAAGAGGTTAGTTAAATGTTTTAAACATCAACTTAATATTTTCTAGAATTTGGAATCAATTATTAAAATTTGAGATTTTTCGAATTATTTTAATGATTTAATTATGGGGTCAAAAGTTGACTTTTTAATTTAAAGTATTTTATGGAATATTAATATTTTATTAAAATATTAGACCTTAATATGATCAGTTAGACTATAAGTACGCTGAATTTGGATTTTTTTACATTTTATTATGAAGGTTTGAAGTTTTGGCTTGATTTTGAATTAAATTTGACTAAAAGTTGACTTTTTCAAATTTGATTTATTTATGAAAGTTTAATATTTTTGATAAATATTAGATGTTAATATAAGTTGTATGCCTTTGAGTTTGCTCAATTTGAAGTTTTCTTGAATTAGTTATAATTTTTTGAAGTTTTGAGTATTTATTGAATTATTTAATTTGCTTAATTATGGGGCTTTTGATGATTTGAATCCAAATGACCTCCAAACTTCTTGAAATCATCTCCAAAGATCAGGAATGATCTAAGGAGTGATTATCAAGTGTTTGAGAAATTTTTGGAATTTTTAATTATTTTTAATTAATTAAATTAATTAAATATTTAATTTCAATTAAAATTAAATTAAACTTGATTTTAAAGTCCAGTCAAGGGGCTTTTATTTTTAATTGATTAAGGGTTCAATTCTAGTCAGTTAGAGGTATTATTTATAATTTTTGGGTTTAAATTTGATTTATTAGATTTTCAGGAAGGTTTAAAGGCTTAATTAAGGTTTGATTTTGATTAAGTTAATTAAGGGGCTAAATTATTTCAAAATTCAATGAATATTTTTTTATAGGTTGCAGATGTCACTAGGTTCAAATGTTCAAAGTTTCAAGTCAAGAAGAGGTCTATCCTAATTATTAAAATTATTTTAAATCATCTAAACAAGTCTTTAATTATTGTCCTTAATGATGTCACTAATTTTAATAGGTTTGAATCAAAATTCTTCTAACCCTTATACACTAATTACAATCACTCCAAAATAATCAATCATGAATTGAATGAAGTATCCTAATACCCTATGGAAGGATTTTATAGTAAATTATTAAAGTTATAGATTACACAATCATTTATAACTTTAATGATTAACCATAAAGAAATGAACATATCAAAGTGGATTGAAGTCATTTGAAGATGTAGGGAACATCTTCAAATTGTACTTAACCCAATTTGATATCACAATTATGCATGGTTTAATAAATATGAATATGGATCCAAACACTATTGATACCAAAATTTCTTAAACCATACATAATAATAACTTACATATATTTTTTAGTGATAGAAGGTCTGTCACTGATTCCATAGAGCCCTAATATGCATGAATTAGATTTAAATTGAATGAGTTATGAATTTTCAAAAATCAAGATCGAATTGTGATCAAGATTTTTGTAAATTCATAAAACAATTGGGATTGCATCAAATGACCTTAAGAAAATTATAGAAGCTCAATCATAGACCCTATAATACCTCTGCCAATTTTTAGATCAAAATAATTTAAGAATAATTATTTAAAAATAAAATAAAGTTTTTTGTATTTTTGAAATAACTATCAAAATAATAATCAAAATAACTTGATTTTATTTTTAAAATAAAATAGATCAAAATATGAACAAAATGAGTCTACGTACTCTAAAATTGGTGGAGAAATGAATTTTCCATCATTTTTTGAAGTTTTTGGAATTTTATGGATTTAATTCGGGGCTTTATTTATACAGTCAACCGGCGGCGTGACCGTACGGGGCCTTTACACACGGCAGCAAGCGGTTTGACCACGCAGGTGGCGGCGATCAAGCGGACCCCACCCACTTATCCAGCGTGGCATAAACTGAAGCCGTCGGATCAAACGCGGTTTGATCTAACGGTTAAGATCAAACAGCAGATATAATCTCGAACCTGAATGATCTGACGGCTAAAATAGCATCCACGGTTTAAAAGAAAGGCCCAGATCCACTCGGATCAATGATCTGGTCATCTAGGAGCTTTGCCTGACTGAACTGAACCATAGACCTGACGAGATCATGACCGTTCAATCCAAATAGAATGGATCGAACGGTCCCGAGCTCATCTTCAACGTCCAGACCCCGAAAACCCTAGAAATTGGTTTTTCTTTGTTCTCATAATCCAGTGAATGAAAAGGTTTTAAAATTTAGATAGAGGTAAAATAGAGCCTAAGAAAAGATGGAGAAAAATTTAAAAAGCCTTTGATGCAATCATTAAGATGCTACTTAGAAACCTTAGTAAATACCTTGGGCTAAGGTTTTACCGAGTTGATGGATTTAGATGATTTAAAATGCTCTGAATTTGTAGACTGCCTGCGCTCAACTTCCTTGAAGACTTCAAGATCGGAAGACGAGTGGATCGTAAGCTCGATTAACTTGGATGAAACATGGCTCGGTCTACCCTCTCTCTCGCCACCGGCAGCGTCAAAACGGAAGGAAAATGATCAGAGAAGTATGGAGAAAGCTCTGAAAACTTGAAACAAAAAACTCAGAGCGGCTGGATAGGGATTGGAATAGGAGATAGCTTGGAATCCATTGTTCCGTCCTTCCCACTCTATTCGAGCTGTTGGAGCCAAAACAGAGGGCTGGGATCGATCAGGTGAATACCCTGGATGAAGGTCAGCCATCCCATGCCGTTAGGGAGCAGAGAGTGTGCTGCCTTAGGTGAAAATGACCTTGGGTCATTCTCACAGGGGGGGGGGGGCACAGGTTGGTTAGGCTGAGCTAAAGGATGCCAAGGGCTGGACTGGGTCAGGATAACTCCAGAGAGAGTTCTAGAAGCAATTCCATGGACTGTATGGGCTTGGGTTTTGTTGGGCAAGGCTCAAAGGGTCGAATTGACCATTTAGAGCTCATTTGGATCTCCATTGACTATTTGACTGGTCAACAGAGGTCAAGAACTGCTGAGTTGGAGTCTATAGAATAATTGAAAAGCTTTGAGATAGTTTGGAAGATATCTCAAGCCATAGATTGGAAATTTGAATTAAAGCATGGAGTTTAAATGGGTTTGACCAAGCATGTTAAGTTTGACTTGGTCAAATTGATCAAGACTTGACTTATGTTAGATTTAAAATGATTTGGATATATTTGAAACATGCATTTGAATAAGATTGAAGAGTTTTGGAATTTGTGTTGACTGGATTCAAAGGATTGAATCAAATTGACTTGAGTTGACCAGGCTTGGGTCTAGTTGGCCAAATCAACTGATGATTGGGTTAAAGGTCCAATCAGGTTTAAATCACCAAGGGAAATATCCAAAGCAGTTTGAATGAAGTTTGAATGGATCTGAGGTTTTATAGAGTGTTAATAAGCTTGAGGGTTTAAATTGGTCAACCTGGGTTGACCTAGTCAACCAGGTTGACCCAGGGCCAGGGTTTGGGCTGGAATGGTTTGATGTGATATTTAAGGTCTGGTGGAGATGGTTTCAGGGATCAAAGAGGTCATCTAGGTCAATTCATCTGTTTGGGCCCTTAAAGGGCAATTTAGGTCAACCATGGTTGACTTGGTCAACCAGGTTGACCCAGGGTCAAGAACTGAGTTTAATAGATTTTGTTTAACATTCTGAGTCTACTGGTGATCGTCTCAAGGTCTGGGGAAGTCATTTGGTCAGAATGACCTGTTTGGTCCCTAAATGGGCCTTTAGGTTAACCTAGGTTGACTTGGTCAACCAGGTTGACCCAGGGTCTAGTTTTGGGTCCAACAGGTTTGGTTTGATATTTAAAAATTATTGGAAGTGATTCCAAGCAATTTGAAGGTCATTTGGTTTGAAATAGGCATTTGAACCCCTAAGGGGTATTTTGGTCATTTTGACCCCGGGTCAACTGAGGGTCAAAGTGAATCCAACAAAATATAGTTTAATGTTCAATAAGTTATAATCAAGGGTCTGGAAGTGATTGGAGGCTTTGGAGAAGTCTCTAAAGTCAAAATCTACTGGGTGGCAGGTCCAATGGTATAGGCGTAAATATTTGAAGGTTTTATAGCCTTTAAATTTTAATCTAGATTCTGGGGTTAGAGACCTCAGAATGAGCTAAAATTTAGAGGGTTGCCTCTAGAGACATGTCACATCAGTATGCAACTGACAGACCCTGAATTCGAGGTCATTTGATAGGGTTTTAAAGTGTTTAAAAATTCACTAGAAAAGGCTTTTAGGACTTGGACCCTTAGCCTTGGTTTTAAGCCTGGATTTTGAATTTGGATGATTGGATTTGAATTATTCATATCATTTATGATCATTTAGAATTATCATGAGTGATAGGATAAGATTGAAGTTTGATTGGAGGTTAGATCAAGTATTCAAGTCTAGATTAAGCTGGAGAATGAATTGCCTAGGGGTTTTGGCAGGTTTGAAGCTTGATTGGGTTTAAAGTCTGGGTTTGATTGAGGTTTGAGTTGAATAAAAGTTTGGATTGATATAAGATCTATGTTGGATCCTAGATCCTGAAATTTGCAAGAATCCTAGGATCTAAGATCTAGGAGGATTCTAGAGTCTAAGAAACCCTAAGGTCTGGGGTCTAGAAGAATCTTAGGATCTAGAGTATATCCTAAAGTCTGGATTCTAGGAAGATCCTAGGGTCTAGAAAATTCCTAAGATCTAGCTGGATCTAGGAACCTAGGGTCTAGAGTAGATCTTAGGGTCTATATTGATATATGATCAAGATTGGTCCTAGGGTCAAGACCTAAGGATTAAAAAGATCATAAGGCCTGGATTCATATGAAGTCTGGATTGGGTCCTAATGACCTCATATAAAAATAAAGTCAACAACGCACTGAGGACATTATTAACATTATTATGATAATTTTAGAAATACCTTTTACCTAACACATTTTGTGTATATTTTTTCGTCAAAGCAGCCTACACATAAAATATGGGATATCATATGGAGCATGTTTGCTGCTCCTTATATTTCTTGGAAGAAAACACCAAAAAAGTGTGCAATTTATTGTTATGGGAGTTCAAGGTTAGTTATTAATAAAAATATATGTTATATATTATATATTTTTAATTAAGCTAATAAAATAATTCTACATTATATAATTTTATATGCAGAAAAATTTTACTGGTTGCTAAACCACAATGATAAGATTAAAAAAATTTTGAGATGCACGGGTCGACTCATCTACGAGACATGTTTATGGACATTAGAAAGTCAAGAGAGCAACCACTCTAGATTGGTAAAAGTGTATGGGTCCAGCCGTCCAACTGACCAGTACTTGGGGTAGCCCAAATTATAGCAGGAGGAGGGACCAGAATAGACAGAACATACCTTCTTACATTGGGGGCATGGGCAATTCACTCCATACTAGGGTCTCACTTCCACACACTGAGCACATGCAATGTTTAGAAAGAATTTTAACAAATTTTAATAATTTAATTAGTTATGAATGCTAATATGAGTATATTGTAAAAAAAGCTGTTGTGTAGAGAACAGATCGCTATTGAGTTGCATAATCATACCCATAAGCAACAAGAAGATTAGCAATTGGTTGATGAGCGAGCAAGGAGAGTGATGAGTGTAAATAATGTAATATTTTATATGTTAAATTATTAGTAAAACCATTTTATTTAGTTCTGTTTGTGCAAGAAAATATAAAAAATATGTAAAAATTTTAAATATAGTACAGCGCCACGGTGTCAAACATCATACCACCGCGGTGCCATCATTGACACCTTCAGAGAGCACAATATGGACATGGTGGTGCCCAGTCTCTGTTTAACAGCGTCGTAATGTTAGAGGAGTCAGCACTGCAAAGCCTGGTCTTTGTCTACATAGCATTACAGTACCAATTTATAATACTGTGGTGCCAATTTTCAGTGTCACCAAGCTAAGGGAGTGTCACATGGACACCACAACACTCAACAGTAGCAGCGTCGTAGCTTTACAGTTATAACCATTCAGGACATGATCTGCCTGTGAAGCCATATGTCTATTCACTACATAGCGGGTCCACATCAGTAAGAGCCACCACATCAAAGGAAATCCTTCAGCGCTGCGGTGAGTTCATTTTATGGGTGTCGCAGCATAAGTGTCTCGAGCGCCATAACACCAAAATTTATTTTCTATATTTTTCTATAAATTCTATGTTTATAATATTAGTAAGGGAGTTCAATCACTTAGTTAATTTTAGTCTTCATAGTGCTTCTCTATAATTTTCTTAGGAGTAACAACTAAGAGAATTCAGTGAGTACTAGATCCACTTCATAAGAGTGTTTGGTCAATATTTTTTGAAGTAATTCTGTAAGTTTAAGGAGGATTGTATAGGAGATCATTAAACCCATCAAGTGATATATTTTCTTCTGTATTTTCTTTTTTTTATGCAATTAATGGAAATGAGTTTGTTTCACTTATTCTTCATGTCTGGCTAAATTCTCTTGTTTTAAATTGATTTTGTAAATAGAATGTTGAGTATTAATAAATTCTCTTCATCAATAATTTAGTGATATTTTTAATATATCAAGTCTTCATTTAATGTAAATAGTGGTCATATGTGTAGTTAATATCAGGTGTAATATGGAGCATAGGAATAGGAAAGCAAGCACAACCAGGTATATTATATTGATATGATGCAAGCATAGGCATAGTAATAAGCATAAACCAAATTTATAAAGATGAATTGTAATGAGGGGGTTTTAATAGTGCATGCTTTACTTACTCTTCTAAAATTTTCATAGGGTGACAAACTATAGGAGTTTAGAGTGGTATTGAGGTTGGAAGGATTTAATCTGTCATTTGTCTCTTCATGCTTGACTAAGCGGTCGGTGATGCATATGCTCTAAATAACATCAATATAAAAAAATCATTAGGAGATACATTGTATTTATATTCCATCATTCCAAAATATTTTATCCAAATAATATTTCATTTAAATTTTTTATTAATTTTAAACTAAGTGATTGAATTTCCACAAAAATTTATTTTTATTGAGTATGATAATTATTATAATTTTAGTAGACAATGCTAGTATTTACAAGTAAATATTCTTCCTTGTGGGATTAATACTCTACTCTATTATTACTTGATTCAGCACATATACTTGCATATATTAAGTGGAGTTTTTATAATTTTTATATCAAAAAAAATCTAAGCATTGTTTAGGGATTGATAGAGCCCTAAATTATTTTTACAATTCTTTAGGTTACTCCACTGCCCTCATCAGTGAGCCTACGTGAGTATATAAGTTTAATATTTTAGGTGTCATGTGTAAATTGATTAATCTTGTATTAACTTTTATAGGAAGAGTATACATGGCTTCAAGATAGCGAGGCTTAAGCAGGTGAGGGTTCCTCTAGGGGATATGTAGATTATTCTGATTATCACACTTAGTCATAAGCGGTAGGTAGAATGTAGAAAGGGCGGGTACATGAATTAGGCTCATAAGCCTATGCATACGAGGGGGAGACCTCTAGTGGCTCTAGCTTATCAACAAGCAGCCAGGATACTTTGTATAACCAACAGGTGATTTCCTTTACAACAGAGCTAGATCAAGTCCGAAAATCAAAAGCTGACATGCAAATGTAGATGCGGGATGCAGTAAAGTTAGATATTGGAGGAGTTGCAGAGAATGAGGTAGCAATTCAGTAAGAAGCAGCCAACATTGGCAGAGGAGGAGAATAACAAAACTAATTCTTATTTGACTTTTTTGTTATTACTAGATATTTTATTACTATGTGCTTATACAGTTTAAATTCAATTTTTATTGTGTTATGAACTTGATGTTTATTTTATAGTTTATATTTAATGAACTATTTTATGTTTTTTTCTGATCAAATGTCTTATTATACATAACATTAGTATTTCTGTTGGAAGTTGAAATGTGTTTATGATATATGTTTTTTTTTTTTGCAGGATTATTGTGTTGTTGAATAATTAAGAAGGCATATTTTTTTATTACAGGTTTCTAACAGATTTTTGATGGATAATCCATCAAAAATGACGATACGATGATTTGGTATAGCATTTTTGGCGATAAATTTCTGCCAGTAACTCCTGCAGATATTCCGTCGATGATACCCATTAGTTATCTTGGCAAAAATAACTAGCGGCTTGACTGCCGGTATTTCCGACCGTTACTTTCCGCTGGAAATACCGATTAAAAAACCTGTCGAAAGTAGGGATAGGGAACCACCATTTTTTAGACAACTTTTTTGTCGGAAAACCACCGGTGAATCCATCGGAAATATTTTCGGCGGTCAAGTTTTTGTCAAAAACATGCTTCCAACACACAATTTACCGTCGACTCATTTTCCGTCAAAAATCCACCGAAAAGTCAATATTTCAGCCGGAAATAGTTCATTTCCAATGGCTTTTGTCCGTCGGAAATACCCATTTTTCCTATAGTGCATCATGCATAGGGTCAAAAATATATTCAAAATAGCCCTCATGCTCCTTTCAACAATAATATGAGAAATATATATAAAAAATAGTGCATTTTTTATAAAACCACTGAAAGGTAGGTTGAGCATGATCATTATAACTCAGAGCCCGCACAACAAAAATACACACCTAAAAGACAAAAAGGTCATCCAAAAATCACATAATTTGCCACAACAATGATATATCTAAAAGCATATCCAACAACACTCAAACTTTTAATGCACTGGTTGGAAACAAGTTTGAGAATATTGAGTCAAGTTCAAGCACTTACTCTACCTTAAAAAAAGCAAATAAAAAAAAAGGTATAATGAGCCTAAAAAAATCTTTAGGAATCACCAAATCCTTAAAAAAATTCATAACTAGAATATTAAAAACCTCGAAGTAGAATGAACATCTTAAAAAATAAACAAACGAAAATTGAAGCTCCACCAATGGCCAACCAAATCAATACAAGATCACATTACAATTCAAAATAGAGCAAATAGCAAAATAACTCTATCAGAAGGCCATCCATTTCATAATAAATTTCTCTAGCTCACAATCCCATTGCATGGATATTCTCTATATAATTGTAAATTTTCTGCCTTGTAAGTCATTTAATATGAACTGTGAGAGCTTCAGTAATCAGAGAAATATAACTATAAATTTTTTTAATAATTTCTTTTTACATATATTAAAAAATAAAAAATAAAATACATAATAAATGCTTTATAAGCCACTTAACATAACTCTGTAATTTTCCTAGTTTTATTTTGTCGTAAAAAACCTTCAAGCCAACTTTCAAAATAGTCGAACTTTTTATGAATTCATCCACCCATATACATTCAAGTCAAACCCTATGACTACAAAAGATCTAGATTGCAAATATGAAACAAGTACGGGGCCAAAGCAAAAAGAAGAAGAAAATATCATAATTTATGTAGAATCATATCTTGCTAGTTATAGAATTCCATGCAAGTAGAAGTAAATCATTATTTTCTCACATGTCAAAAGCTTAGCACCTAACCCTAGTGTTAGCAAGAATATATGCAAAAGTAACCACTAAACCTACATATATAAATATATATAAATATCACATATGTGGGTTTATATGAAGGCAAAAAAATCAATGGATAAGGATATATTTTTGGCTTGTTAGGGTCTTTAGAGACAAGAGTGGGGTCAAGATGATATTGGAATAGTGTGAGATTTAGCAAACATGACAAAAGAAGATGCCCTACATAGTCTTTCCCTTTCCTTAACCAAAACATTCATCAAAAAGAGACTTTCTTTGGTCCCTAAAGAATCATGATGCCGATCATGGAGTCCATAATGGTGGCCATGATGATGGTGTCGAGGGGCTTTAGTGCAAAAACTAATATATTCATTTACCTTCCACTTGTCAACATCGTATTGGATGTGTGCAAGGGAGTTCTACTGATGTGGAGCAATTTCTTTTTCTTTTTTTTTTTTTCTCTTCTTACTTATGGAGCAATCTTTTCCTTGGATAAATAGAATTATTTTTACTTAATTTGGGAGCATCAAATCAATTCTTATTATATTCTTTTTGCCAGAGTTTTACTTTATTCCCAATATAACAAGACATTATAGATAAGACTGTTAATTTGACCTTACATTCAAAATTATTGAATATGTGAATTTATTGTTTTAGTGTGGATTGAAACCAATGAGTTGATCAACAAATCAAAATTAATTCTAATTGATTTTTTGATTGAGTTAGACCTAAAGATTATGTGATTCATGTGATCTAACCAAAATTTATATTAAAATCATTGTTTCTCTTTATTAATATAAGATATTGTGAAACCTATGATTTTAACCATTTTTATAATAATGCATTAAATTTTTTTCAATGGATAATTCTGATTACAACTTTCAGATGATTTGAAATTAAATATATGGGTTTATCAGCATCTTGTTTGTATCAAATTATTTTGAGTTGAAATATACAAGTAAAAGTGGGATTTTTTTCTTATAAATGGCTTATATAGGACATGTGATCGTTTTTGTATTTTTTTATATATATGATGAATAATTAAATCATCATAAAAATATATTAGACTCTCCCCAATCATAAATCTTATTCTATGGAGTACATTAAATTCTAAATTAATTAATTTGTTTAAGTTAATATTTTATTCTAAATATATTAAATTAATTTATTAATAATTTAAATGATTCATTGAACAGACTGGTTCAAAAGAATCAAGACTGATTCACCGGTTTATCAACTAAACCGACCTTACTGGAATATATGGCTCGGATCAATGCGAGGTGTAGTAGATTTTAAATAACTACTCCTCAGTCAAAAGAGGAGATATTTTGATTTAAAATAAACTTTAAGACATATTTCTCTAAAATATCTTAAATTTATTGTTTTTACAGTGCATTTCATTTTACTCTATATTGATTTTTCAGCAACCCAGGAGGCCCCAAAGAGAAACACATATTTCTAGAACTAGAGACCACTTGGAAATTGATATTTAAGGATTTATCACATGATAATTGTGCATGAAGACCAGATAAAAGACAAAAGAATCATTGCAGCGATTATCTAAGATTATTTTCACACTTAGGGGCTGTTTGGTAGCAGAATTTCGGCCGGATTTGAGGCAGATTTGAGCGAAATTCAGCCAAACGGCCTAAAATGCAAAACCAAATCTGACGGCAAATGAAATCCTCCGTAGACAGAAAATTCCGCCGATTCACGCTAAATCCCAGATTTCCGAAATCCTCTATTTTGCCGGATTTACGAAATCCAGGCGCTAGAGAAAGAGTTTGTTGGATAAATCTTGCTTTATAGTCAAACAATTACACAAGATTTAACAGGATTTATCATGAATGTTACCAAACCGTTTTCAGGATTTAAGCCCCTCAGGATTTCCGAAATCCGGATTTAGAGGATTTACGAAATCTTACTTAAATTAAATCCGTGGTGCTACCAAACAGCCCCTTAAGATTTAGGCTTTGTTTGTAACGACTTTTTTATGCTTAAAGCAGCTTTTTTACTAAAAAATTACTTTAAAAACAGTAAAAAAGTTATCCCAAACGAAACTTTAATATACTCTTTTTCACTTTTGGTGAGTGCATTTTGAAAACTAATTAGCTTATCATATAATATATATGTCGGTAAGTATACTATTCATTTATATGATTACAAATTTTTTTTTTGATGGGATAGTATTCGAATATTGGGCTATATGCATTAATGCTGATTTGTTAAATGAGTTGTCAAATAAATTTGATGTGATTGATTAGGCGGGCTTTAAAACATGCAAAATGAGGAGAGAGAATGTGAGATCAATCAAAAATCTATATTTGATGCATATAGATTTGTCTTATAATTAAAATAATAATAATTATTATAATTATTATTATTATTATTATTATTTCTTATTATATGCATATCACCAAAATTATATATTTTTATAAATTTAACATTTAGTTTAAAAAGTTAATGATTAAATTCATAAAATTATTGAGAATTTAATTAAAGAAGAAAAAATAATTCATGCGATTATCTTTTGAAGTTTAGTGCAATAATAGATCTTCATGTGATTATCGACATATACAAATTTTATCAAACCGAATAAATTTATCTCTTTTATTTTAGATCTTTAGATTATTTATTCTCCCAGCTTCATTTGATTTTGCTTAAAATTATTTCATGATCCCAATATAGTTATATTGTTAGCTATATGATGACTAATTCATTTTGTATGTTATAAGATGATTGATGCATGTTATTTTGAGTTGACCATGCATGCAAATGCATGCATGCATTCTCTACACATGTAAATGTTCACATAATAAGAGGCATAATCTTGCACATGTTGTCATTAAGCACTATGCTTCATAGATCGAATGGCGTAAACTTGTTAAATCGAGTTGGAGATATCCATCGGGCGTAACCGTGTTAAATCGAGCTGGAGATATCCTTAGTTTGAGCTTAAGCTTGAGCTTGATTAATTAATCCATTTAGAGTTTGGCTCAAGCTTAGCTGTACAAGTTTAAGTTGGCTAAAGAGCAAATTTATGTATTATGAACGACAAAAAATGAGTCTGATAAAAGTAATTATTATAATAAAGTGAAAAGAAAATAAAAAATTAAAAGAGAAATAATAAAAAAATCATTTGATATAATAAAGTTAGATATAAATTTTAAATATTTTGATAATTTTATACATAGACTCCTGAGTGCTAATATATGTTAAGTATATCAAAGTTTAATATTTTCAAATTTACAGACTCGTGAACTAATGAGTCGGCTTGGTTCACCCTAAATCCTAAACCCAAAACCCTAAATCCTAAACCATAAACCCTAAGCTTAATATATTAGCTCATAGAGCTCGATTCACGAGTCATTAATTGATTCAAGCTCGAGCCTCCTTACAAGTCGGCTTGGTTCATTGATGACATGGCTCCAAAAACAAATAATTGTAAATTGTAATATAATGATATGCTTTGATTCTTCTACTATGTATGTACATTAATGTAGTTGGAGATCCATATATTAAAATGCCATCACTACACTTATTTATTGGTTCTAATGTAGTTGCCAAAGGAACTCTCTTGGACGGTGACAATATATAATATTTTCTTTGGGGAATCAGTGTGAATATTGTTTATATATTTATGATGATTGCACAGTACACAAACTTAGATTTTGCATATTAATTTTTTTGGATGGTAAGAATTATAATGCTGCAAATGACATAATATGAATGCTTTATCTCCTAAACTTCTTAAATTGACTTATTTTAATATGTTTTTTTAATTAATTTAAGACTCCGTTTGATATGGCTTTCATAATGGTTCATAAAGCAGCTTTTAATATAAAATTTTAAATTTTATATTAAAAAACTGCTTTAAAAAAAGTAAGAAAGCCGTCTCAAATGAAACCTAAAGCTTCGTTTGAGGCGACTTTTTTTGTTCCTTCTTAAAACAGCTTTCTAAGATAAAAATTTTAATTTTTATACTAAAAAATTACTTTAAGAAGCAATAAGAAAGCCATTCCAAACGTAACCTAAATCATAATCTCTCCATTAAATGTGGCCATCGTTATCATAATTGTAGGAGACGTAAGAACCTCCCCAAATCGACAGCTCAATCCCTCATAAGTCTAAAAAAGAAATCTAAGATAAATAGCTGTCATTAGTTTAATTTCAGCCAATTTTGAAAATTGAAAAATAATAATTTTTCTCAAACAGAATTTTGATAAAATAAAAAAATACATTCTAAGAAATAAAAAATAATAATATTTTAGAAATAGAATTGGTGTATTGTTCATTAGCATTCGAGAAAAATAAGGAGCAGGTGGCGCTGACTTTTGGCTTGGCCAGCTATGCGCGCAGCACAATATTGTCAGAAATTGTGCGGTCAACGCTATGGTTAATTAACCTGCATTCACTTACATTGAACAGTTTTGCACGATCTCTATGATCAATCAAACTTGAAAAAAAAAAAAAAGAAAGGACTGAAAAGAAAGTATTGATTTGCTTAGGAACTCTGCTGATTTGATTATGGCTTAAGATTGAATTGAAGTTAGTTGATTCAATTTTGCAATAATTATTAATTTTGTTGAGAAAAATATTTTTTTGAAAAAAAAAATCTTATAATAGTTTACTTGCTAACAAATATGATTATAAAAAATAATTTTTTGTGACTAAGATTTCGTTTGGGATGGTTTTCTTACGGCTTATTAAGAAGTTTTCTAGTTAAAAAAAATTTAATTTTCATACTAAAAAGCTACTTTAAGAAGCAGTAAGAAAATCATTCCAAACGAAACCTAAAAGGATTGATATATAGCCAAAAAGCAGGAGGAGCCAAGCAAAAGTGTGGCATGATATTAAAAATAAAACAAAGAAAAAGTTGGCCCAAATAAATTCTAAATGTAGTTATAGAATCATGCAATTATCTTTTGATTAAGGGGTTATTTGGTTGGCTAAAAAATAAATGCATAGTAAAATGAATATAGTGTAAATGAAATACAGTAAATTTGAAATACTTTGACGTTGTTTAGATGAGTGTAAAATAAATACAAGTGATTACTTTTTTTATTTTGCCTGAAGTAAAATGAATGTAATGTAAACTTCAGATATGTTGGAGGTGGTTAACGAAGGCCTAAGGTGGGGCGGTGGTGGCGAAGACCGATGGGGGTTGGTGGCTATTGGCGCTAGAGGTGGGCGATGGTCGACGTCGGTGGCCACAAGTGGATAGGGATGACGATGGTGGTGGCTTGCGGCGGTAGCCGAAGGTGGTTGTGACCAACATCGATGGTGTAAGTTGGCAACTGACAGTGACAATAACAAAGGATTTTTTGTATATTTGAAAGTCCCCTCCCCAAAATGAGGAATTTCAAATACACTAAAGCTGAACATCAAAATCTTATACTGTATTCTCATAACCCCTACACACCAATTTTACTGCAAAACAAGCAGTCCCTATATTTCAATCTCTTAAAATAATATTTTTGGTTTCAAATACATACATTTATGCATAAATAAATTTTTATTGGCAATGAGTGCATGCATTTAACCACATCACATGCATTTTGATCAGATCTGTCTCATCAAGGCATTACTCAATACAAGTTCATTTGAACTGAATTTGTTTTGTCAGTCAAATATTCCAGCTCAATCCCCTTCAAAAGCTAAAACAGGAAGAGAGAGAGAGAGAGAGAGAGAGAGAGAGAGATGCTGAAGTCCATCAAATAATTAGTTTAATTTATAAAAATATTAAAATTATTGTGCACTTTACGAAATTGAATTCCTCCAATATTAAATTTATACTCAGAAGAAAAGAAAAAAAAACGTTGAATAGTATATATTCAAATAAATTGTCCAATGTTTGCCTCTTCACAACTTCGCATCAACCCATTTAAAATAAATCCCGCGTGCCAACAGCCAGTCAGAATAACCACAATTTAAATGTGACGCATGCAATCCTGTTTGTTTGGACAAAATCTCTTAAATCCCAACTACTGGAATCCACCAAGATATCATTCTAGAATCCCAACAAAATTAAGGTCAACTCATTCGCTACTAAAGTCAAACTTATTTTTTGAGTCAAATCAGATTTATATCAAAATAAATTACTTAATTAACAACTGGTTTATAGATGGAACCAATCTCAGTTCAGAGTAACTCAAATTTAAGCTTTCATAATGCATTTGTGTTCGCATACAATAACAACAAGAAGTTTTTATCCCCCTATATGAGGAGAGATTATTCTGTGCGGAGACCGGACGGTAAGAACCGTTTGGATTTGCTGCTCTTTAATTGTCCTTTTGCTGAATTTTTACAAATACTCAGCAAAAGTGCAACAAATATGCAATTATGAATGCACTTTGCTAAATATTAGCTGCGTTTTTGCTGCCCTTTTATAAAAACACAGCAAATACTTGACAAAAGTGCATTCATAATTATATATTTACTGCCCTTTTGTTGAGTATTTGCAAAAGTACAGCAAAAGAACAATAAAAACGCAACAAATCAGGACGGTTCTCGCCGTCCGATCACCTCACATAATATTTTCTCCTATATGAGATCAACTATATGAATCATTTTCTCTATTATGTTCACATAATGGACAAAAAATTATGAATTTATTTGATGAATACAAAAGCTTGCGTGATGAAAACTAAGATTTTGTTTATGGCCTGAAATTTAGAAAAAGAAGTTAATTCTCAAATAAAAAACATATTAGACACAAATAGAGATCAAATCAAGTCATTTACCAATAGTAAATCAAATCTACAATATTTGATATGTTTACAATAACATAACTCACAGGACTATTCGGAGAAATTACAGTAGAGGGGAGGGGGACAGTTAATGAGAGTTGGTGCGCTCAAATAGGGGCAGACAGCGAACGAGCAGAGAAAACTAAGAGAGCACAACAACAACAACGCAGAGAATTATGCTCTTCGCAGGTCACAACAAGGAAGTCCTCATGGCTAAGGAAGACAAAAGATTCCAAAATCCCACATCACATGGGCTTCACAAGATGATACACCATGGCCCTTATCATAGGGTGGGTACCATAATCATAGCTCTTGACTTGCAGACACAAGGACAGTAATTTAATGTTTAGCTCCAAAATCTTTTCAATCCTACCCAAGCTAATTGCAAACAATTCTTCTAATTGTAGCGCAGGATCTAGCTTCACTTTCAAGTTGTGGTTGCTGTCCCTGCTCTGGGAGTAAGTCCCCAGCATTTTCAGACTTTATGCTTTATGCTGCTGTTGCTCCTGCTGCTTATTCTGATACATCCCCCTCCCACTTTTTGAAGATATCCTCCACTATCTCCAGCCTCACTCTCTCTCCACTCCTCATGACACCAAAGCCAGGCCCCCACCCCATATTCAACACTGGAGGCGGCTAGGTGGAAGACCGACTTCATCCCAAGTGGTCCACCCATGGCTTTCATTTGTCCATCAGGCCCAGCCAACAAATTGTTCGGAGAACTGAATATATTACGTCGGTGTAGAAGTACAAGTGCTTGGCGCTCATCCATAGATATTAACTTTTTGGTGAAAAATGAGCCTCGAATTCGGTGTTTGGGCGCCTAACTTTAGTCCCCCTTTGAACTAGAGTCGCCGACACGGGATTATGCCTACAATTTAGCTGCAGTTTTATGAAACGCATCTGAATTCCACACACCAAAAAGAATGGCAGATGGATCACTGCAGGAGCAGCTCCACAGCCGCCTTCCGATCCAGACACATTTGTGCTCTAGATCAGGTTGAAGTTCTAGAATAGCCCCATGTTTGAGAAAAAGTGCTGGTAACGGCGCTTGCTAGGAGCTTGTAACGTGTTAGAAGCATACACGTGAGAGGTAATTCTCTCTCTCTCTCTCTCTCTCTCTCTCTCTCTCTCTCTCTCTCTCATATATCATTTTGCCTTTAAAAAAATGTTAGTGAAGGCAATTTAAAAAAAAATCCTTAATGCACACACAACTTACCAACCAAGTGGGTCGGTCTTCTGGGGATTCCTCTCACGTTACATAGCTAGTTGACCGTGTCACCAGCCCTCAACCCCCTCCTACCCCTTTAAAATCTCCCTCC
Source organism: Dendrobium chrysotoxum (assembly GCA_019925795.1). Taxonomy (NCBI): domain Eukaryota; kingdom Viridiplantae; phylum Streptophyta; class Magnoliopsida; order Asparagales; family Orchidaceae; genus Dendrobium; species Dendrobium chrysotoxum. The sequence continues at coordinate 38,779,048 of CM034311.1, read as the reverse complement.
ATCCCTCTTCAAACCAAACCCAACCTCTCCAACTTCTCCTCCTCCTTCCCTCTCACCACTATTTGCTAAGAGCACCACCATGAAAGCATCTCCAATCCCACAGCTACTCATGGCTCTTCTGCTTGCAAGTATCAACAGCAGAAAGTCAGACCCTGATGCTCCCATCACGGCCTCCTTCCGCAGCATGGCCATCGATGGGCAATTCACCACCCATGATGTGTCAAATGCCGCCATGGACTTCGGAAACCGATACCACTTCCTTCCTTCAGCAGTTCTTCACCCAGGATCAGTTGCAGATATTGCTGCAACTGTGAGGCATGTGTTCCAGCTTGGCCCGAGCTCCAGGCTCACCATTGCTGCTCGTGGCCATGCGCACTCACTCCAAGGCCAGGCTCAGGCCCCTGGTGGCATTGTTGTGCTCATGGAATCCCTGGGAAGGGCTAAAAACATGCATGTGCATGCAGGAGAGAGCCCATATGTCGAAGCTCCTGGTGGAGAGCTATGGATTGACGTTCTAAAGGAGACTCTAAGGCACGGGCTAGCGCCAACGTCATGGACTGATTACCTCCATCTCACCATTGGAGGCACTCTATCAAATGCTGGGATTAGTGGTCAGGCCTTCCGGCAAGGCCCCCAGATCAGTAATGTCCACCAGCTTGAGGTAATCACAGGAAAAGGAGAAGTAATCAATTGCTCTTCAACCAAGAATGCTGAGCTCTTCCATAGTGTTCTTGGAGGTCTTGGCCAATTTGGTATCATCACCCGAGCTAGGATTGCATTAGAGCCAGCGCCAAAGATGGTAAACATAAGGGAACTTCTATACTAATTTCTACAAACTCAACATTGCGTCTAACGAGCTGCAACAATTACCCTTGCAGGTGAGATGGATTAGAGTTCTCTACTCGGACTTCACCAGCTTCACAGAGGATCAAGAGAAGCTCATCTCAGCAGAAAAGACTTTTGACTACATTGAAGGTTTTGTGATCATAAACCGGACTGGGATTCTCAACAACTGGAGATCATCCTTCAATCCACAGGACCCAGTGCAGGCCAGCCATTTCAACTCTGAAGGGAAAACTCTTTTCTGCCTCGAGATGACAAAGAACTTTGACCCTGAATATCCTGAGATAATGATGCAGGCAAGTGTAAACCATGCTTTAAATTCATGAATGAAGATTGAAAAAAACTCTGCTTTCTATATCCAACAGTGTTTCCTGATTGCAGGAAGTTGAGGAGCTCCTATCGCAACTTCGATATATTCCGTCCACACTCTTCCAATCGGAAGTCTCATTCCTAGAGTTCCTTGACAGAGTGCATGTTTCTGAAGTGATGCTGCGATCGAAAGGTTTGTGGGAAATTCCACACCCATGGCTTAATCTTCTAGTACCCAGAACTGGAATCCATGCCTTCGCAAATGAGGTTTTTGGAAAGATCCTCACAGACAGCAGCAATGGTCCAATACTGCTATACCCATTGAACAAATCCAAGTATACTCTGCCTCCTACATGCCACAGCCTATACTGCATGCGACCATGAACATTTAGAGCTTACTGTTTCTGTTTTCTTATTTTTTATTTTTTAAGGTGGGATAACAGAACATCAGCAATTATTCCTAATGAAGAAGTGTTCTATTTGGTGGCTTTCCTTTCATCTGCACCATGCTCTTCAGGTCAAGACAGCTTAGCGAAAGCACTGAAACAGCAGGAAAGGATCTTAGAATTCTGCAAGAAGGCTAACATCCAAATGAAGCAATACTTGCCATATTACACGACACAAGAAGAATGGAAATTCCACTTCGGGCCAAGATGGGAAGAGTTTAAACACAAGAAACAGGCTTATGATCCTCTGGCAATCCTTGCACCGGGACACAGGATTTTTCAGAAGGCAGTAGCTTCCTTATGACAGTTGACTTCCCGATATAACACATTTGTAAAAAATAATAGCCATAGAAATAATTTTTCATATTTTAGTAACACCTTACGAGCCTGCAGCTAAAAGTAGTTTGGCTGCTTCCTATAAAAGTAAAGGAAAGAGTATGGCAACAATCCAAAACTGATCCTGGATGAAAATATGTCCAGCTGCAAGGAAGACAAGCAAGGAAAAAAAAAACATAAGAAAACAATATCATTACCAGAAATCTTTTTCACTAGGATGCAAGGAAAATGACTCATGGTGGGAAAAAAAACAGGAGTTAGGCATCAACATCAGGATGGAGAAAAAAGACAAAGTTGTCACAGATCAATGTACATATGGCTTTCAAACAAGATTAGAGAAATCCCAAATACAAACAGCGTCACTTGCATGCACATGCAAAATTCTAAAGAACGCCAGATGGTATTGCCTGTGGAGTACCCCACAGACAAGAGGTAGGCTTGGCATGCTAAGATTCAAGTCCTATCAACAGTGCCTGCTCAGATTCAAACGATCAAATGTGTGCATTACTCATGATAATAGCACAAAAGATCAAGCCTAAAGGAGTGTAACCAGACACATAAGGAAGCTGTAAAGTATTTTTGCTAAGTTTCTCGTATGTGATTAACACAGCGTATCATCATAATTAACTGTATGGCAAACAGTAACTGTTGCTAAGAACGTCATCAGACCATGAAAAAACTTAGTGCAGCTATCAAAAGCGTAAGGATATCTTTTTTCCTGTAAACCTGTGGGTAAAATAGATAGTTTCTGAAAAGACTGAAAATCAGATGAACTTTCTTTTTTTTTTTTTTTTTTGAGGGAGGGTTGTATTGAATGGATATTCCAGCCTTTCAGAGATTTGATCGACCAACAAGCAGCAATGATATTCTTTCATTCTTTTTTCTATGAAAAATTAGCCAAACCCAAGGAGGACTAAGGAGCAACTACGTTAAAATAAGAACTAAAACAAAATAATATCTTATGAATGAAAGATATAGCATAACACATGCCTACTATTACTGGAATCATAATTTCAGAATTGTCATTTGACGGATATATTGATTGTAGAAAATAGCAGGAAAAATGAGCAACTAAAAAATAGACAAGCAAATGATATTTTTGAAACCCTTTTCTCATCAAAAAGAAAATATATGACGAACCAAAAAAGGAAGTCGGATTGTTGAAAATTTCACATTAAATGCCCATCCACCTACACTAGACTGCACAAAATTAACATCTAAAGAGTTAATGTTAGTTCATGTGCATCAAATTAGGTAATAGCTCAGACAGAATCTTGCAGGAAACCCACTCCGGGTGCCTGAATTTCCATGAGAAAAGCGTAGACTTATCTTAAATTTGTATGAGAAAAGAAAATCTCGATCCTTACCTTAGTCTATAATAAATTGGAAATTACACTCCCATTATTTTCCTTCCATACCAAATTAATGAGTAGGCTCTATCTTGTTCCTTGTTTTCCCTTAACAAAAAATTAATAAAAAAGGTCTCGAGAAGACATCAAATTGTTGAAAAATACTGAACAGCACATGATATTAGGTGTTACTAAAGTAAATCATCGATGACCTTAGATGGTAGGCAAAACAACGAGAAAACCCAAATGCAACTCTGTTTAACGACCATAGGCAGCCAGTGCTCAAAGATGCAATCCTTAAGCATTTGTTCATATAAACGAATCATTATGATCATTAGTTTATCCAAATAATTTAAGGTATGCTTTATAAGTCATTTTTTTATTTATTCATGCTAATTGTTATCTGAGAAGTCGAATCTATTCTTCACAACTTATTTTGAATAATTTCTATCTATCTAATTGATATATTTTGTTATCCTTTATTGTACATATACAAACTACTTAAATCTATTTTTAATTATATTATGTTTAATATATATAACTCTGCCTATTCCTCTAATATAATCATTCATTAATTTATCTATCCTAGTTTTATTAAACATCCATTTTAACATTCTCATTTTACCTACACTTAACATAGCTATCAACATTTTTTCAATTGCCAAACAATCAAATCCACATAATCGTCAACCTAATTGCAATTTTAGAAATTCACCTTTTAAGTCTATGCCGGCTAGGTCTACTATAGAAGATATACATTTATTGAGAGGTTTGATAGAGAAGTTTAGAGAGAATAAGGAGGATCTACATATGATATTTATTGATTTAGAGAAAACGTATGATAAAGTTCCAAGAGAAGTGCTTTGGAGAGTTCTAGAAATGAAAGCGGTTAATAACGCTTATAATCAAGTCATTAAGGATATGCATACATGAGCTGTTACTTGTGTTCAAGCAAAGGTGGTTTGACCAAGTATTTTTTTATTTCGGTTGGATTACATCAAGGATCAGCTTTGAGCCCATATCTTTTTGCTTTAGTCATAGATATTATTACTACACATTTGCAAGAGGATGTACACTAGTCTATACTATTTATTGATGATATTCTTTTTGTGGATAAGGTTAGAAAGGGAATTGAATGTAAGCTTGAGTTATGGAGGTAAACCTTAGAGTCTAAAGGTTTTCATTTGAGTAGATCTTAAACTGAATACCTGTAGTGTAATTTTAGTCGTAATAGATCTAATAGGGGATTGTGACTTTGGGCAATCAAGTCATTAATAAGAGTACATATTTTAGATATCTCGGGTCTATTGTTCAGAGTGATGGTGAAATAGATAGGGATATTATTAGTAGAATTCAAATTAGATGGTTGAAGTAGAGGAATGCATCAGGCCTATTGTGTGATAGAAAAGTACCCCTCAACTTAAGGGAAAATTCTATAAGATACTAGTGAGACCTGCAATGCTTTATGGCGGAGAATGTTGTCCATTAAAAGAAAAGAATAAAATTAAGTTGTGTTGTAGAGATAAGGTTGCTCAGGTGAATGAGTGGCCTTACTCTTAGAGACAGAATGTGAAATAAGCATATACATGAAAAGGTTGGAGTAGCTCCAGGGGGAAATAAGATTAGAGAGAGTCGCCTTAGATGATTTGGTCACATAAAACATCGGCCTTGCAATGACCTAGTTAAGAAAGTAGATGTATTAGATTTGGCTTATTTAAGAAAGGTAGGGGTAGACCTAAAAAGACTTAGAAAATATTAGAAATAATATTTTTATTAGATTTAAATGAGAATTTGACTCTTAATATGACACAATGAAGAAAAAGAATTCATGTAGCCTACCCAACGTAGCGGGATAAAGGCTTGATGTTATTATTGTACCTTTTAAGTCTATGATATCCTCTTATCAAATAATAGTTCTAAGGTACTTTATTTTAACCACCTAGTTTTAATTTATAAATTATATCCTCATCTATATTATTACTTTTCTATTAGTCAATTCAAGATATTTTAAATCTTTCTCACACAAGCATCATGATATATTTTAATAAAATTGGTTGATAATTATCATTATCACATCAATAAAATTGCATATATATTATATTTTTGTTCCACTAATTCTAAGCTCTTTATATTCAAAGCATTTACTTCAGTGTTTTAACTTCCCATTTATTTCAGTAAATGTCTTATTGATTAGAACTATTGTCCATTAAAATTATACACCAAGGCACCTCATTTTGAATATACATACAAGCATCTCCATAATAAATATAAAAATATATGAACTAAACATTGATCCTCGATATAATCTTATTATAATTAAAAATCTATGATTACTTCAATATTACCTATAATACTAATCAATGTGTAATCATCCACGTGTATTCAATCCATAACATGTGCCAAGAAATCATTGATTGTCCACATGATAGTGAGTCAGTGACTCCCTTGAAACTATCATTTCTTGTGTTTATCATATAAATAAACATTCTTTTTTTCCATAATTGCTTCGACTCATCAATCAATAGTCATAAACATACATTCAAGTTTCTTTGATTTTTTGGTCCAAGAACGAGTAATGAAATGTAGATAAAAGATTGCTTTACGCTAAGATGATAAGTTTGACATAACAATGAGAATTGGCCAATATGTGCATGGAGTACTGATTGTCCAAAAAGATTAAATTCATCTGTACATATCTATATACATGTTGTTGTCATATTAGGATTTGTCCAAGCAAACATTCATAATCAAAAAGGCACAAACAAAGATTTATTGGAGATGAGGTGGCTAATAACATGTTTGCCAAACAGAGGCGATTCAATATGCTGGGAAGCTGAACCACTAACTAGCTATACTACAATTCAAATTAAGAATGAAATGAAAAAAAAATTTAAACTTCGTCACTTAAAAGTATTTTGTGAAAGAATTGTAAACAGGACAGACCGCAGAAAGAGAGAAGGCCTTGGCTTGATGTAGCAAATATACTTCATATAAAGTGCATTATATGGTGAGAATTGAAAGAACATATAAAGCCCCTACTAGTTATACATATCAAATGATGGATAAATACAAAGGAAACGCATTCAGGATCCATCATCGGGAGTAAATGCCAACATTCTATCAAGATTTTTTGTTGCTAGCATGCCAAATCATATACTTTATATCTTCATTAACATATACAAACATTGAAGTCTTGGAATTCATGTCAAGTACTGAAGCACCTTATATGACATTCTTTGCGTCGACAACCTAAAACCTTTTTGGCTTATATCAGGAGTGTCCATACATTATAAATTCTGATAAATTAAATCTAATCTTTATAGACTAGCATACAATTATTTTTACAAGAATAAATTTTTTCAACATTGAGAATAAGCATCTTCGTCATTCTTTTAATTCGATGCATATCACCTTCAAACTTTGATCATCTGACACTATTGACTTAATAATAATAAATAGTGATCGTGACAAATATTTGATACATTAAATTAATATTTATAATTCAACAACTGAGGAAATGCTGATAACTTTAAATATTGCTTGCACCTGTACCATAGAGAATTACTAGCATTTGCTATGAAGGAAAATTTTGCATTAAGTGCATTTGATGCTTTTTCAATTTTAGACAAGCATGTTAACTGAATCTATTATATGGAAGCATCTACTACCATATGAATGTAAGGTTCGAGCTCAAAAACTTTCAGTGGCATCAACGTCATGTAATTTCTCCTGCTCGATGACTCACATTGGGCTAAGTGAGTTAAAGCATAACAAATAAATGAGCTTTGGTGAACCCTTTTAATAGAGATGAATAAAGACATTGTCACAAGCATAGAAACACTTACAAATACATTTCAAACAAAGGTATTTAATCATATTTGAAGAATGCAAAATTGAGAAATTGATTTATAACATTAATAAACTTATATGTTGGGTGACTTTCTCTGTAAGACCAGTGATATATCCATTAAAGATCACTGGTCATATCTTCAATGAAGAATAAGATTAATTATCAAAGTGTGAAAAATTCTTATCTGATTGATCGTATCAACATCCAAACGTTTCACAAACCCTAGTGAATGACAATTACCCTCAAACAATTGTCATCCTATCCTCTTCAAGGTCCTCTATCATTCTCTCCCACTCAAACACAAAATGGTTATGTAAAATATATCTTCAAAAGGGTATTCCAAGGGAAAAGTGAGGCTTATCCCCTATATTTATATAAAACTTTTGCTTAGATAGTAGAAGAGTCACACATTTTTCTCATTATAAGTCTCTTTCAAATTTCAAAACACAATTAGTATTTTACTATTTTAATCAAACCAATATCAATATTCATGAGGAAACTAGATTGGTATTAGAAAAGAGAAAAGAATCAAAATGGTCCCTCAACTCTTTGTGACCTTTCGGTCCTAACATTCAATGTTGGAGTTTAATGGTGTTCAATGTAAAGATATTATATGACTAAAATTATTGAAATTAGAATTAAAATTATTATTAATTTTTTTTATTAAAGAAACATTTAATAAGATTTTTTAAAATATATATATTTAATGAATATTTAATTAAAAATGAGTAAAATATCCTTACATTTAACATCATTAACTCCAACATTGGATGTTATGACCCAAAATGTCACATTTTAAAAAGTTGAGGAACCAAATTGGTCCCTCAAAAGAGTTGGGGACTATTTTGGTCCCTCACAAAGAGTTGAGGGACCATTTTGGTTCTTTTCTCAATTAGAAAATAACAATTTCATAACAAATCACAATCAGTTTTTAACAATCATATGTTTTAACACTATATATATATATATATAATGTTAATAACTACATTCAATGAAGCCAATTTGATTCTTTATCACTCAATCTAGGAAGTGAAACTAGTGAAATTATTCATGTAAAAAGGCACCATAATAATGATTTCTCATTCAAAAATAACTAGATTAATTTTTAAAAAAACTTCAACATAATTAAAAAAATAAAAAATTTAATCTAGCACTAACCAACTTGGTTTAGAAAATAACCAATTTCAATATAATAAAAAATTCTTTCAATACTCATATATACTTTCTATGCTGAGAAAAAATATACGAATTATGATAGGATAAGATTTTAGCACTTCTGTAGCATCATTGATCTCGAGAGATAATGTTGATGGAGAGAAAAGATGTTGTGGCTCTAGAAGGAGCTGGGAAATGCTTGCTGACAAGTCTCACCTGTCATAGGCGACGGGAGAAAGAGAGTTTATATTATGGTAGGAATGAGAGTGGGCATACGCGCCAATACTAGTTAGGGCATGCCATTAAGGAGAATCGAAGATCCTTCAGTATTAGAGAAAAACGTAGTACTGGGTATAGATAGGTTAAGGATTTGGAAAGAAACATAGAAGAAACAAAAGGGGAGTTTGAGCTGATCGATTTATTTTCAAGCTTTTATGATTGATCCCGACTGAACAAAAAACTATGACTAATTGCAACCACCTCCAATTATCGGTTGCAAGCTTTGTTGCAAAATAATAGTAATTTAGTAGTGGTTGAACTAATTATGACAAATTTCAAAAATAAGCATATCCTATATTAAAATAAGTTTAATGTACAAGCAAAATACGTAATCTTTAGTCTAAAAACCAAAGGTTGCTAAGTTAAGGTGAGATTAATAGTGGAAATGATTTTCTATGAGCTCAAGATTAAGTCAACATTCATGTTTAGGCTACAGTAAATTGGATCTAGCTCTATTTCATAAGTCGTGCAGACTTACTATTGAATAGTCATTCATGTTTTTATAAGGGAGAAATTCTGATGAGGACATTCGACAGTGGAGGGTTTATCAGAGACGGGGCCGGAGATCGACGACCACGATTGCATCCCTTTATTTCTGAATTATTATTTGTACTTTTATTTATTATTGTATTATTTCCGATTTTACCCTCACTTGAAGGAGTAGGTTCTTGTGACCCCTGAGGGGCACTTTTGTCTTATGATGTTTACTATTGTACTTGGCTATTTATACCACTTTTCTCTTCTTGAGAGGGGATGATGATTATTATGAAATTATTTTCTCCACTTGTGTCTTGGTGAGTCTTGAGAGCTCTTGAGAGAGTTGAAGTCCCTAGGTGAGGGCAGCGTATCACCCGTCAGCCGCAGGAAGCGTCCTGGTTCACGGTCCATCTCCTCCTTCCTCCTCAAATCGCAGGCCACCCCTCTTTTCCCTCCAAGCCGTCGGCCATCTTCCCCCCATCCCCTCCAAACCGTCGGCTACCACCACCCTCCTCCCTCCAAACCGTCGGCTCTAACCCCAACACCGCCGGCCCTAGCCCCACCTAGCCTAAGCCCCACCATCTCCCATAGCCGCCGGCCTTCCCCTCCAAACCCTGCCACTGGCCACCCCTTTCCCTCATAGATTTACTACTTTCCTAAAATATTTCGTTATTAATTTGGAAGGTTTTTGAATTCAAATTCAAATAAATTTGAAATTCAAATTATTTCCTAAATGATATAACTTATTCTAGGAATGCCCCCCAATTATTGCAAATCTGAAATTAAATAGGACTTGATTTTAAATCTACAGTCAACATATGTGGATACATTCAATGTATGTGGATGCATTCAACGTATGTGGACACATTCAACGTATGAGGACTCCTTCCATTTTTCCCTCCTTTTGGCTGGCCCCCCTCTCCCTCTCTCTTTAATTGCTTCCTTCCCAAGTGGGAGCTCAAATTAAGGAGCTAATTGGCCGCCCCCTCCCCCTTATTCCCTCTTTCTCTCTTTTATTTTAGGAAAATTAAAATCAAGTTTCCTAATTATCTCCATCATCAAATCTGAATTTAATTTTAGAAATTTGAATTGAATCCCTCCTAGCCCACAACCAAAATCTGAATCAAAACAACCCTATTTACTTAGTCTTGGCCGACTTCTCAACTTCCTCCTCTTGGACATTGACTACTACAGAATTTCGTCAACTTAAAGGCTACTGTCCCACCTCTCTCGTTCACCCAATTTGTTGTCCAAGAGCAGTTCAAGTTCTGTCCAGAGATTTCAGCCATTCCTCTTTGCTGTCCTATTGTCCGGGAGATTCCAGATTGTTGTCCAGAAATTTCAGCAAGTCGCCCTCACTGTCCAGCTATCCGGAAGATCCCCGTTTGCTGTCTAGAAATTCCAGCACTCTGGATTTTGCCGTCCACTCTCTTCTGAGTTTCGACGAAGGTGAACTCTCTCCCAAACCTTATTCATTCTCAATCCTTCTCAATTGTGGTATCATAAGATTGTGCAAATTTTCTCCGCAAGCTGACTTATTAAGAGTGTGAGTGAGTGGATCCGAATAGTGACTAGTCTAAATATTAATGTAGGGATTTCCTTTGAAAATTCCCCATGTTATGCTAAGCTTGATTGAATTGGTTAATGTTATTGATGAGGACATCCACACTTGGAAAGTTTATCGTAGACGGGGACGTCGATCTACGACCACGATCGAGTCCTTGTATTTTTGAGTTTATTATGTTATTTGTTTCTTTGTTGCTAGTTTACTATTTTACCCTTACTTAAGGGCAGCATGTTTGTAAGCCCAAGATGGGCATTTGAGTCTTTTCCGTCATTTCTTTTGTTGAGGCTATTTATAAGCCACTATTGTATTGTTTGAGGGTAATGAATGATTTTCTAGCAAAATTCCTGCATATTGTGTTCCTGCGTGAGCTTGAGAGCAATGGAGAGAAATCCCTAGGAAAGGGAGAGCGAATCACCCACCAACCTAGGAAGAGTCCGGGTTCGTGGCCTCTTCTTCTTCTTTCCCCAAGTCTCTTCCTCCCTCTCTCTTTCCTCCTACCCGACAGCCCCTCCCCCTCCTCCTCCTCCCACCACCCTACAGCAGCCCCTCTCCACCTCCCCTTACACCCCACGGCCTAACCACCTAACCCCCCCCCCCCCCCCCCCCCCCCCCACACACCAAACCCTCCCCCACTTCCCCTCACACCCCCACGGCCCACCTCACCCCCCCTCAAACCGCCGGCCTACACCCTCCCCCGACCCCTCTCTCTCTCTAATTAAGTTTCCTAAATTATGAGGGAGTATATTTGGAAAGCATTGGGGATTTGAATTTAGTTTAAATTCAAATTAAAATACTTTCCTAGCTTACCAAAACTATTTTAGGAAAGTTTCCTATTTGAAGTTTATTTGAAATTTTAATAAAAGGGGAGAGAATTAAATCTTTCCTATTTCCTAATTCTAAGTTAGGAAACTCCAATCACCTCCCCCAATTCCTCCCAATCCCCTCTACTGCCGCCGGCCCCCCCCTATCTCTTTGCCGCTCCCTTTCTCTCTCCAATTCCCCCTCTTTCCCCAATCCCCTCTCCCACATTAAATCCTCTCTTTGGAAATTAAACCTAGTTTCCTTATCCCCCTCCCTCCAAATTCAAAATCTGAAAAATAACTTCAGGTTTTGACACAAAACCCTAACCCTAATCCCAATCATACTTCCCCAAAATCTGAACCAAATTCCCCAACACCCCCCACCTTGGCCGCCCCCTTCCCCAGCCCTTCTCCCACTTGATTCTCCAAGAGAATCTTCAATCTATTGAAGAAAAACTTCCAGGGCAGCAAGGTATCTTCGGCTCCAACCCTTCTTTTCCTCACCAACATGAATGGAAGTCTCCGAATGGGACTACGGGTTGATCCTTGACGAACACGACAACATCGACATCCTCCGTTCTCCGTTCTTCGACGTCGGATTCGACTTCGACAACACCGTCGAAGAATACTTCGAACAGATCCACATCACTTTGGTGGATACGATCGACGATCAAAGGAAGAAGGAACGGTGGACCATTCTTGGCCGAGCCACGACCGCTCCTCCTCCGGCTACTCCCACCGTTAAAGACTACGTCACTCAATTACTACGATTCTTCATCCACACCATCGGCCTTCACGTGGATACCATCCGGCGACGATTCCGTTCCGATTAAGGTGGAACTTTTACCCCTCATCAATTACTTCGTCTTTTCTCCTAACCCTGTAGGAGGTGATGGATTCATTCAAGATCAAAGCCGCTTAATCTGCTTAAGAGCCTAGTAAACGTAGGGCTATTTTGAGTGATCCTTTATGTCACCTATCTTATTGTTAATTGAGGGATTATGACTGAACAACTTCTATGTTAGCTTGCTTTAATTTTCTAATCTATTTTGTTTGTGCAAGTATTTTATATGTGGTTTGGCCTAAACGCAAGCATCCCTCCTTCGTTTTATTTCTTCGTTCCTATTGCTAGTAATTTAATCTCGTCTTGCTCTTCTAATCAATTGTGCAAATCATAACTTTCATTCAAAGCATCTTAGTCCTGCATCAGTTATGATCCTAAATGATTATCGTGTAATTTGGCCTAAGCTACATCGCTCCTCTTATTGTATTTAATTTCTGTTTAAATCGCTAAAAGTTAGAATAATTATTGTTGCTCTAATCTAAGGCGTTTAATTTCAACATTGAATATTTACATACGCATCTAGTTCTACATCAAATTCGTTATAAGGATTATCAATTCACCATAAATTTAGTTTGAAGTTGATTAAATTTATGAAGCATAGAGTAGGATCAATTAAATCACAAATTTCATATATTGATTGGGCATTCCTTATAAGGATTTCTATATGGAATTCTAAAAACGGGAAAAAGAGACTATAGAAGTGAAAAAACTATTGTCATTTTTATTGCTAAGATTTTTGTGCAGGGAGACTAATATATATATATATATAGGTTTTACATAATGAAAATAATCAAGATACTTCACAATACATATGAAAAAAGGAAAAAAAAAATAGCGGCATCCACAGGAACCATGGACAAGCAGCTAGGCTGGAATTTGTGAGTTTCAATAGGGAGGACATCCATGTGCCTCTGTAGGCAGAATTTGATTGGCTGTAACTTGTAAGGGAAATTAATTGCAGAAATCAATGGCCGTTGATTTAAAAGGAGTTATGCTATGGGGTCCACCGCATTGGTCGTTTCTATATCAAGCAGATGCTGCATAAGGTGGATTGGGCGGCCATCAGGTGAACCATTCAACAGTCTCCCTTAAGCTGGTATGAACATATCGCTCATGGAAAGCTTGCTAACAAGAAATTCAAACTGTGGTTTTGCAAGTCCTTTAATTAGAATATTAGTAATTTGATCTATTGTAGGTATGTAGATCATACATATCATACCACTTCTATATGCTTTGGTCTATCATATGAAACAAGGTTATGTGCTATAGAAATTATAATTTTATAATCACAATAAGCTTTACTAGGCATTGGTGTAGGAAACTTTAATTCTTTTAGAAGTCCTATTATCCATAATACTTCACAAAAGCCATGTGCAACATAATAAATTTGGCTTCAACACTATTTATAAGAACAACACTTTATTTTTTGTTTCTCCAATTAATCAGGCTACCTGCAATGTTTTATGGTGCCGAATGTTGGCCATTAAAAGAGAAGCATAATATTAAGTTAAGTGTTGCAGAGATGAGGATGCTCAGGTGGATGAGTGGCTTTACCCTTAGAGATAGGATACGAAATGAGCATATACATGAAAAGGTTAGAGTAGCTCCAGTGGAAGATAAGATTAGAGAGAGTCGCCCTAGATGGTTTGGTCACATAAAATGGCGGCCTTCTGATGACCCGGTTAGGAAAATAGAGGTATTAGATTTGACTTATGTTAAGAAAGGTAGAGGTAGACCTAAAAAGACTTGGTTAGAAAATATTAGAAATGATCTTTCTTTATTAGATTTAAACGAGAATTTGACTTTATTAGACAAAATGAAGAAAAAGGATTCATATAGCCAACCCCAAGTAGTGGGACAAAGGCTTGATGTTGTTGTTGTTGTTGTGATTAATCAGGCTACCTCCTAAAAAGGTGCAATATCTCGTGGGAGATCTGCTATCATTAATTTCTCATGCCAAGGTAGCATTTGTATAGGTTTTCACCTGAAGATGGCCTTTATTTTAGAAAATGAATCCTTTCATAGAGTCCCTTTGAGGTATCTCAAGATACAAAGCATTGTTTTAAAGTGACGGGTTGATGTAGACAAAAGTGGCCTATTCGTGTTCCCCATGCTGATTTTAATTCCCAAAAGCTGTCCCTTTGGATGTCGTGATGATGTTTCAATTTTCCCATCATTGGATGCCGTGTGATGCTTCGGTCTCCCTCTAAAGCTGTTGTTTTTTGCTTCATTTTTCCCTCCTACGGCTATCCCTTTGGGTTCTGGTGTGCTGCAATTTTTTATGTGTTTCTATTGGCTGTTTTTGAGATACATTAATTACATGTATTAATTATCTTTTTTACCATTTCTTCCCCTACATAAGGGCTGTTTTGTGGTTGTTTTAGATAAATGGTGTGTGAAAATGTTTGGAATGTAAGAACCTGTGGGTTTTCTAGCTTGCGAGCTAGCGTCCTTTCCCCTTCTCCTCTTATAATTCGTCTTAGACTTCTAACCTCTTTCTTCTATCCACGGTTTTCACCTCACTTGTATCCTTCTTCTCAAAAATATATATATATATATAAGTTTTATGGTTGTAAGTTTGTCATGTTATATTGAAAGGAAGTCTTTTGTTTGCAATCTTAGTTGTGTTTTTGGTTGCATCACGGGTCCATGTGAATGCATACTCTGGCTTACAATGCTTACAGCATAGATTATGAGTGGTTGACTATGGGTTAAGTAGATTAATATCTCGACTAATTTTTGATAACGTTTATGATCCACCACTTCAGTTTTAATAGTTTGTTTTAATTTTGAGTTCGGCTCGATTGAAGTTTATGTGGCTTTACAACCAATCATCCCTATTTCTTTGAGTAAATCAAGAATATATTTGCATTAGTTGATAAAAATACCTTCCCTTAATCAGGTAAACTCCATAACATGGCTGTACATTAGCTTTCATAGACCTTTGATATCACATTCAACCTCAAGTTTTTTCTTTTAGTTACTAATTTTAATGAAATCATCTTCAATTATGATTATATCATTAACACAAACAATAAAGATGATTATTTTTCCTTCAACAGAATGCATGAAGAACAAATTGTCTGCTTGATTTTGTTGAAAATTATGTTTCCTAATCACAGGGCCAGTCAAATCTTTCAAACCGAGCTATAGGAGATTGCTTCAATCCATATAAATTTTTCTTCAACTTGCATACTTTCTCCTTTAAGGACTCAGGTATAACTCTTCTTGCAAGTCTCCACTAAGAAATGTGTTCTTAAAATTGAGTTGATAAAATAGTCAATTGTAGTTTACTGTAAGAAATAGAAGTATTCTGATGGAGTTGATTTTCGCAATAGGGGTGAAGGTCTTTAGGTAGTTTATACCATGGGTCTAAGTGAAGCATCATGTTACAAAACTCACTTTATATCATTTCAGGCTTCCATCAACTTTGCATTTTATTGTAAATACCCATTTGCATCCAACTGTCTTCTTGCCTTTCTGTAGATCAAGAAGAATCCATGTATAATTCCTTTTTTGAGCATTCATTTCTTCCATCATTACTAATTTCCAATTTGAATCATCTAATGCATTCTGAACAGTTCTTAAAATAAACAAATTAGAAATCCTAGACACAAATGTTCTATGGTTTTTTGATATATTTCCATATGATAGGTATTTTGCAACGAGGTATTTGGTATATGTTCATGTTTCCTTTCTAAATGCAATAAGAATGACAAAATTAAAAGATAGAATAGATGCGGAAAAAATATTACCTTGAGAAGTATATCATCCCACTGTAAATCGGATAGAATATTTGCTTAAAAATAATTGGAACAGTAGTACTTTTACAGAATTTCTAGCTTATATAAACCTGAAATTCTAGTCGATGATGATGATTCATTTGCAGTATTTCTCCCCTACTTTTGATAAAACAATGCATGAAAAATTTGCATTTAGACTGCTCTCACTAGTTTTCATACTCTTATTTATGTTAGAATTAATTAAAGAAATTGATAGTTTCTCAAAAATTATGTTCCTCTATAATGTTCTTCCCCTAAGGAGATTTTTTATAAAAGAAATGGGGGTACTCAATAAAGCTAACATCTATACTTAAAAAGAATTATCTTCTGATAATATAAAGTACTTGTACCCCTTTTATTAGAATTTAGAAGCATATCTATGAAAACACAATTTTTACTTTAAGATCAATTTTTAACTTAAAAAGTATATGGCATGCACACATAACAAATGCAGCCAAAAACTTTGAGAGGAAGATCAACAATAATATGGGATATAAGAAATTAATTTTTGAGCATTTGTAAAGGTATTTTAAATTTTCAAATTATTGGTGGCATTCTATTGATTAGATAGCGAGTGGTCACAACAGCATTTCCCCAAAAGCATTTTGGAACATTACTTGACAATATAATGGCATTAGCAACTTTTACTAAGTGTCAATTTTTTCTTTTAGCTATGTGATTTTGTTGTGGAATATTATGACAAGTTGATTAGTGAACAACATATTTTTCCCATAGAAATGTATTTAAGTGTTGGTTAAAATAGTCAGTTGTCAACTTTAAGAATATCAAATTTAGTTTTAAATTGATTTTCAATCAACAATACAACAACAACAATAACAAGCCTTTGTCCCACTACGTGGGGTCGGCAACATGAATCCTTTTTCTCCATTGTGTCCGGTTCAAAGTCAAATTCTCGTTTAAATCTAATAGAGAAAGATCATTTCTAATATTTTCTAACCAAGTCTTTTTAGGTCTACCTCTACCTTTCTTAACATAAGTCAAATCTAATACCTCTACTTTCCTAACTGGGTCATCGGAAGGCCGCCGTTTTATGTGACCAAACCATCTAAGGCGACTCTCTCTAATCTTATCCTCCACTGGAGCTACTCCAACCTTTTCACGTATATGCTCATTTCGTATCCTGTCTCTAAGAGTAAATCCACTCATCCACCTAAGCATCCTCATCTCCGCAACACATAACTTAGTATTATGCTTCTCTTTTAATGGCCAACATTCTGCACCATAAAGCATTGCAGGTCTCACCACCATCTTATAGAATTTTCCCTTAAGTTTAAGGGGGACTTTTCTATCACACAACAAGCCCGATGCATTCCTCCACTTCAACCATCCAACTTGAATTCTACTGATAACATCCCCATCTATTTCACCATCACTCTGAACAATAGATCCAAGATATCTAAAACGTGTACTCTTATTAATGACTTGATCGCCCAAAGTCACAATCCCCTCACTAGGTCTATTACTGCTAAAATTACACTCCATATATTCAGTTTTAGATCTACTCAAGCGAAAACCTTTAGACTCTAAGGTTGATCTCCAGACTTCAAGTTTACCTTCAACTCCCTCTTTAGTCTTGTCAACAAGAAGAATATCATCAGCAAAAAGCATACACCAGGGTACATCCTCTTGTAAATGTCTAGTGAGAACATCCATGACTAACGCGATTTAAATTGATTTTCAATCATTAGAAAAAAAAAAAATTAAAATCTTTACTCAAGCTCAAATATTTTTATCTGATAAATAGACATTGCATAATCTCGAGGATCATCAATGAAAGTTACAAATTATTTTTTTGTCAGATAGTATTTTTGACCTTAGAAGGACCTTAAAAATCACAATGAAACAGACAGAGTAAGACACTATTAGAAAAGACTATACTTCATGATGAATTTTAGCTAAGTGATAAGTTTCACAATAAAATTAGGAAATAAATATTTATATTAAAAAAACTAAGATGTCTTAATCTCATATGCCATAGTATAGCTTAATCATTAAAAAAATTTGAATGAGTACAATCAAATCTATAAGTTTTTTTTATCCCAAGTACTATACTTCATTTATTTCTCTAGAAATTCTACTCATCTTGCTCAAGTTCCAATCATAAAAAACAAAAATGGAAGGAAGAAAAAATACTGAACAATTATAATCTTTAGAGTGTTTACTAACGGAAAGAATATTTCAAGCATATTTTGAGCTGAAAGTTCAAGCATATTTGGGCACATGTACAATATTATTAAGGGTAATATTCTCTTGATTTTAGTTTATCATTTGCCAACAATGAATAAAAAAACTTTCGTCTACAATTTTTATATTTTCAAGAGAATAAAAGCTCAAAATAGTCCTCCAATTATTGATAAATATCCAATTTAATCCTACACTTTCATAATGACTCAATTTAGTCCCTCAACTATTAGAAAATATCTCAATTTGGTCTCAATGTCAAAAGTAACAGTTAAAATTAACCTCAATAGTTAAATGTGAGAGCACATTTTATGTATTATAGCGTATGTGAAATTATATTATTATTTTTATATTATTTGTTATTTGTCATAGTAAAAAAAAATAAAAATCATAATAAAAGTTAACAATTAAATAACAAGAGTGAATAATTAATAAACGTGATTAACATTCATTATAATTTTTATATTTATTTTAATATGATGAATAATAAAATATATAAAAATAATAATATAATGTCACATACACTTCAATACCCAAAATGCCATCGCATTTAACAGTTGGGATTAACTTTAACTATTACTTTTGATTTTAGGATCAAATTGAGATATTTTCTAATAGTTAGAGGACTAAATTGTGACATTATGAAAGTCTGGGACTAAATTGGTCATTTACTAATAGTCGGGGGGTTATTTTGGGCTTTTACTTATTTTCAAAATCAAGATGTGTAATAAGAACTGAAAAAAATCAAAGTAACTAATCATGCGATCAGAAGTTTCTAAATCTATAATCTCATGATTGATTTTTTTAAGAACAGAAATAGCTAAAGAAAGTTTACGTACTTGTGCCATATAACTGTTAAGAGCATTATGTTTTTAGCAATTTAAGAAGATGACTTATCAGCTTTTTGCTAAATGGAGACGATTCAACTTCATGTGCTATGGGAACATTTTGCTTGGTGAGTTTAGTAGATCTATCATTGGGTTGTTTGTCATATAATTTGTAGCATTTTTAGTCTTGTGAGAATGAACGTAAAACTTCTATGAGCTAAGCAAATAGCTAAACATGTATGCTAGTTAACCTGTAATATTAACCCAAAAAACACTAAAATTCTTCCTATGAAAACCATTATAATGATGGATAGTAAAGCAAAACGCCATGTCTTCACTGGATATATTGATTGGTTTTTTTTACCTTACAGTACATATTTATTTTCATGACTTAAAAGTGTAATGTGCTTGTGTGTGCTCTGATAACCTCCAATGGATAAAGGTTAACCTAAGTTTGATCCATTTTCATTAGTCAATAAGAAAATTCACAACTAAAATAATACAAAAGGGGGCCACATTCACAAATATATGATCATGTATAGTGACCAGTTGGCTAGACATAATAATCAGTTATTCTAATGCCACACATGTGGATGACTTTTTTAAATTTACATTAGTTTTGCACTTTATTGGGAGGGTCTTATTTTATTAGAACAATCAAACTTTTATTTAAATTATATCCAAACTTGTTTGACTCCCCATCTATGTCAAGTTTAAGGAAGTAGATGTATATAAACTCTTGTATTTTGGTCTAGATTGCATCAAGGATCAGCCTTAAGCCCATATCTTTTTGCTTTAGTCATTGATGTTCTTGGCTTCTTGCTAGACATTTGCAAGAGGATGTACCCTGGTGTATACTTTTTCCTGATGATATTCTTCTTGTTGATAAGACTAGAGAGGGAATTGAAGGAAAACTTAAATTATGGAGGTCAACCTTAAGAGTCTAAAAATTTTCATTTGAGTATATCTAAAACAGAATACATGGAGCGTAATTTTAATAGTAATAGATCTAGTGGGAGGATTGTGACTTTAAGCGATCAAGTTATTAATAAGAGTACACGTTTTATATATCTTGGGTCTATTATTCAGAGTGATGGTGAAATAGATGGAAATATTATTAGTAGAATTCAAGTTGGATGGTTGAAGTAGAGGAATGCATCGGGTTTGTTATGTGATAGAAAAAGTACCCCTCAAATTTAAGGGAAAATTATAAAGATGGTAGTGAGACCTGCAATACTTTATGGCACAAAATGTTGGCCATTAAAAGAAAATCATAAAATTAAGTGTCCTAGACATGAGGATGCTCAAATGGATGAGTGGATTTACTCTTAGAACAAAATACGAAACGAGCATGCACGTAAAAATGTTGGAGTAGTTCCAGTGGCAGATAAGATTAGAGAGAGTTGCCTTAGATGGTTTGGTCACATAAAACTTCGGCCTTCCGATGACTCGGGTAGGAGAGTAGATGTATTAGATTTTGCTTTTATTAAGAAAGGTAGAGGTAGATCTAAAAAGACTTTGGTTAAAAAAATTAGAAATGACGTTTTAATTAGATTTAAATAAGAATTTGACTCTTAACAGGACACAATGGAGAAAAATGATTCATGGAGTCAATCCCACGTAGTGAGATAAAGGCTTGTTGTTGTTGTTGTATTTTGTTCTGGAATAGCAAAAGAAAGACTAGAAAGCAAAATCTCAAGCCTAATCCAAAATTTAATGAGAACAATCCTATTGTGGAAAGTGGAATTTTAATTGATTTTGAATGGGAAATTATCCTTCTGGAACAATCAACAACTCCATCCATGTTGAGTTATATTGATGCATAACTTCGCATGATATAGTAGCACCAGGCAATGATCATTTTGAACATATTTGACAAAGATGTAAACTCTAACGTAATATGGAAGGAGTTAGCGGTGTGAAAGTATGTCAATCTGAGGTTTATGGAAAAAAACAAAAAAGTTGATGGAGAACCGTAAACCCAACTCCACCTAAATATCAAGTACAAGCGCCTCTACAGATGAATAATTGTTGGATGAGCGACTAATAAAGAACAATCACGGGCTTAAAATGCAGAACCAGCATGCAAGGTTTCTTCCACCAGGATGCTTCTCATGCTCATCATTATTTGCCTCAATCAAAATCCAAAAGAACTCGGTATTAGTGACTATATGGGAAATTAAATTATATTAAAAACTGCATCAAAATAACTTTTGAATAATACATCTTTTTGTGGGTAAAGCAATAAACTGACTAATAAAGGAGATAATATATGAAATCTCACTTACAGTAGAAGTTTTGCAACCAGTAACTCAGTCAGATTATTCTAACAAATCAAAACCTTGACCTGGCATGTGGGAAACCAACCACGTAACCACCACACCACAAAATCTCGGAAGCAATTTAGCAAATTATATGGTGCCAAGCAAAGATACAGTGACATACAATAATAAACGAAAAAATTTCTCACCTACTTCAAGAACTGATAGCATCAAGAAAGCACATTGCGAGATAAAATTCTAGAGAGATAATAATTAGACAAAATAAGCAGAAGAAGTTCAACGGCGTTGCGAAATTTACCAACCGCTTTTGACGAAGTCCATAGCAAGCTACAGAATGGAATGGTTTGCACGAAATAATGAATGGAGAGTTCCTATCCATTGGTCTCAAACAGTTCACGCAATCATTTCGTCGAATGGCTCGCAGGCACTCACCCCCCTTAAGAGAAATGAAGTATGGGGTGGAAATATTTGACGCTTGATTGCTGCCCTAGAAGCTCTGCAAGCGGTACAGCGAGCTTCCTTCGAAGAGGGAGAAGAGAGGGGAGTGTGCAACGGCGAAATGGGTGACCCAGGCCACAGGGCCGCCCTATATATGTCGCGGACTAGCAGCTACGTAGCTAAGGCGGGAGCCGACGACCCGACCCGACCCGACCCGACCCAAATGTCTGATAGGATGCCATGGGCCATGGCAAACTGCCAAAGGTCGGTTTTGGGTAAAGAAAACTAAGAGCAAGTCTATTTGGGACCTTTTTTTTGCTATTTTATTTTTTAATCACTTTTATATATCTTTTAAATTATAATTGTAAGAGAATTGATATTTAATTTTTTGATTGTTTTATTTTTGAGGCCACTGCTATACTTCTCTTGCGACTATTTTCTTAAAATTTATATGATGGAAATCATCGTTAACAATTTAATTTTCTTAGAGTGTGACAGTTATAATAAAGCAACAATTCAAAATTTTTTAAAAAAATATATTTATAATACCTATAACAATCCTACAATTATATTTACAAAAATCTACGATCATCACAATCGAACTCTTAATGATTCAAAAATTTATTTGATTTCAAAAAAAAGATGCAATTTTCACTATGAAGATAGTGTGTAAGCATCAATCTAATTTAACTCATCTCATCCCAAGGCTGTAAAAAAAGCTTGTTTGCAAATAATTATGAACGCTCATTTCTCCTCATAATTTCATTAATAATTATTATTTGTGAGATTTTCTATCATTTTCGGTGTATATTTTATGTGCAAAAAATTGTGACTTTTTTTAATAATTCATCTAAATTTGTAAATATAAATCTAACACAATCGTGATTGTCCATCAACTTGCTTAGTTCAAGGAGAGGAGGATCACTTGAGAGAATCTCAATAACTAGATGTAGAGTAGAATTGCTTATCGAGTCCTCTGATTTTGCAATGAGAAGAAGATGACTCTTTAGAGCCAAAGCATCAACCTCTAATCCAATCATTGATGAGACATATTATCATAATAGGTGATGAGGAGCATTTTAGTTATAGTCTTTCTTAGGAATAGTATATTTAGTTTTATACTTGTTTCTAGAAAGTTCTCATGTTGGCTTATATATATAGAATGTTGTAGCAGGAAACATCAATCAATGAAATATTATTCTCCTTAAAGCTTTGAAGCTTAGTGATTGTGTGTTTGTTCCCTGGATTGGAAAAACATTCAAGCAGGTCCATTATCCGGTTAATCCACTACATCAATAGGGGTTGAGTTTAACTCTGTTGTGAAGAAAGGAAATTACTTTTCAATGCCTTCTTAAGGGAGATTGTTGAGGCCAAGTCTCTAATAAAGTTCAAGATATCTCGTTTGAATTTGTACAAATGATTGATGGATGCCACCAACTATGTTGCCTACTTTGCATTTGATGTCTCTCTCCAGGATGAAGTGTATGATATTTTTTGCTACCTTCAAAGAGTTGCCATTATGGTGGTTCACATCTTCTTCTCGGTGTTATTACTTATTTTAGTTGTGTTCAAGTGAATTTTTGTTATACAATGTACCTGGGCACAAAAGGCCGCTGAAGAACTCTCAAGCCTTGTAGCCGATGAGGCAAGAATTGAGTGAATTGCTGAGGAGTTCTATTAATAAATTTCAAAAGAAAATCCTTGATGTGAAGGATTAGAAACAACTATAATTCAAATGAGAGGAACCTTTTTAACATGCAAAGGTAGCTGGAAAACTCTCAAGCTTTTCTACCAATAAGGTAAGAACTCATAATTTGCTAGCACACAGATGTCGTTGAAAGTCTCTCAAGCTTAAATCTGAATATGGCATGAACAAAATGAGCTTTATCACTTTGTTGATTCTAATAATTTTAGAATTTTTTTTTGCTTGATTGAAAATAAAATAAATTTAAACTTGTGCATAAACAAATATCTAATTTTTTATTAATATATGATTGTAATGTCTTCGTTTACTTTTTATTTAAAAATAAATCTAGAGCACGACGGTTCGAACAAGGTTGGCGTAGATGGCTTGCGCACAGATGGGGTTGTCGGTGATGGAGGACATGCAAAGTTGCGAACAATGTTCGCAGGTCAAAGTGTTTGTAAGATGGCAATTGCATTGGATTATGATATTCGGCGAGGTCATGATGTTGGAGACACACGGGATGTAAGGTTTGAAATCAACATGGGACACGAGATGCATCTCATCTTCATCTATTGGTTGGAAGCTTTGGCTATCAATCAAGATGTTTTGAGTTCAAAATTTGTGCATGCAATGTGTAAATTTGCCTTAATTGGCCTAAGCATTACAAAAAAAAAAAAAAAAAACATGAAACCCATGAATTAGAAATTTACTAATTTCAAATGGATTCTAAACTCATTAAAAAAAAATCTATTCTAAATTTCTTACAACAAATTTCTTTGAAATTATTTACTTTTTATGAACACTTAAAAATTCAAAACCAATGTGTTTCATTTAATTCAAGGCTTATTTCATTTGTTGTAGTATTGGTGTAATGTAAATCAAATGCATGCAGTTTAAAAAATTGGCTCATTGATATGTCTCATTCAGAATGCAATAATTTTTTGATGAATTTGAAATTCATCATATAGGTCATCTTTCATGCATTTGAAAACCAATTGATTTGATCAAATTTTCAAATACATTGTAAATTCTTTGCCGCTCACTACGGCAAGTTGCAGCCATCGCCGCTACTCGCTGTCATCGTCGTCATCACCACTATCATTAGCTGCTTGTTGCCGCTATCAATTGCCGCTGACACCATTGGCTACTCATCACTCTTACTGTTGGCCACCACCGGATGCCATTGCCGATCACAACAACCACCACTATTAGCCATCACCATTGCCACTTGCTGGCCGCTTTCTTTAACCCTGGCATCATCATGACTAGTCATTATTGTCAGGCTCTATAATAAATTCATTTTATTTTAAACTAAACATAAAAAACAAATCTTATATATTTAGTTTACATTCAATCAAATAATTATAAAATATTTTAAATATATTAGATTTATTTTAAACCATTTTTAGCAAAGCAGGCTCCGGAGGGCCGGCCCGCATGTAATGTAACAAACGACGCCGCTATCATTTATGAGTCGACCCGCGTACAATCGGATGAGATCCGACCCATTTTGACTTCATATTTTGCTCGCCGGTCGCCAAGAAGCCGGGACATCGCCGCTGCGCTCCACGAGGTTTTCCAGAACGGATACACTGCCTCGATGACGGAGGAGTTGAGAACGAAGAACACGGACGAGGTGCTCAAGCCCTTCTATGAGAGGGCCTCTGAAGCTGAGGTTAGCAATCATATCTCACCTTATATGGACCTCAATGACAATTGGATCGGTGGAAGTATTGCTTCGAATGGTTCGACTTATTTGAATGGAAATTATTCTCGTTTCTCATGCTGTCACGGTTTCCTCTTCCCTTTCTTCTCTTTTTCGCTTCTCGAGTTGAACATCTGGTTGTTGCGCTGCCCTAGCTTGTTTTGCAGAGGAAAGGGTCACACCAGCACAATGTTTACTGGATTTTTTTAGGAGATGAAGCTAGAAGAGGAATTTTGCTGATCTTAGTTATTTAGTGATGTTTTGAGTTCAAATCTCCTGGCCAAGTAGAATTGGCTACTCTCTCCTCGCATAACTCGTAGCAACTATCTAGGTATATCAATGGAGTATCCGAAATACATGTGGTTTGCATTTATTTGTTGTCTGCAATCATGTTTTTTATTACATTGTTACTACCTTTTTTTGAGTATTAAATTCTGGCGTTGACAGAGTTCTGTAGTAGAATTATAGCGTGTAAATGCATATTTTCATCTGTTTGAAGAGTCAGATTACAGTTATTTTAGAATTGTTGTTTTGATCATGGACGGGTAAGCAGAGGGCTACAGCTTGTTTGCAATCAGGTTCTGAGTTTCGGTTCAACCGGGGCAAGGCTTTATGGAAACAAAATTCTATGATAGAAAACATGATAGAAACTTGATCTCCTACCTTAGGTAGGTAGTCATACTACTTCATTGGTGACTTTATCTCAGGTACAGCTTAAACATCTCTCATGTGGGTTTGAACTGAAACCAACTTTATTGTCTCAAAGTGGCGATTGTAGTTTTATCATTTCCTACATGTTTGATATGTAATTGTTTGGTTTATCACTCTCAAAAATCTAAATCGTTGTGTCAGGTCATAGTTAATATAAACAAAAAGAGCGTTTCATGGTTAACAATATTCAAACAATCTGCGTTCTATGTGATTGAAGCGGATTTTTACGCAGTGTTTCTTGTTATTCTAGTATTCTACTAACCGGAAAAAATGGTTGCCCAATTTGAGGTTAAGGCTGTAGAAATTAGAAATTGAAGGGGAAAATGTAGATTTTTATGTCCTCTAACTTATCAAGCAAGTTAAATAGCTGCTTCTATGGTTACTCCATTGTTAAGCCTCTATCACCGCAATTATGTTGATCCTAGTATTTTAAGTTTCAAAATCTAGAGCATATTTTGGGTTTAATATGAAAAGTTATTTTTTTGGGTATATAGTTCTGTGTTTAGAGAATAACCGTTATCCCTTCCATTTTCTACTTTTTAGCTTTGTAGTTTTGCTGATTGTGTTATGCTATATATCTATTTCCAGTACACGTACCTACTGATAAACATGGTGAACCTGACATTAATATGTTTGAGATCTGTACTTCCATATTTGAATGGTACTTGAAATTGAATTTGTAGACATGGATTATGGCCAACCAGAAGGAAGGTGCTGAATAAATTGGGCTGACAACACCAAAAACTACTTGTGCCTTTGATGAATTAACTTTAGGAACTCTTATAATTTAAGTCCTGCCATTGCAGTGGTTCCTTGGAGTATTTTGTTGTTCTTGATGTTGGTGTTGCCATGTGCAGAAGGGCATTTGCCTATTTGTTTGCAAAGATGATTTGAGCAGGTGAAGTTTAATGTGATTTTATGGTTTCATATGGCACCTTTGAATTGGTTCTAAGAGCATGTTTGAAACATGTTTTTTTAAGTCACTAGAGTTGGTTTTACTGAACACGATACTACACAAATATAATTCTAGGATCGTTCAAAAACAACTTGGATCTCATTTATTTGGTTTCAATTGACATGGATGGCTTAAATAGGGCATGTGGCGATTACAATATTCATAATTATTTTTTATCTTTGATGAGATTTAATCCCAAAGATCAGTTCATGCCAATTTCAGCCTATCAAAAGATACAATTTTATGGAGCAAAACTTTGAGACTCTTCACCTGTGGAAAATTACACTAGGTTAATGCCTAGAGAAGGCAGCCCCAACAACAACAACAACATCAAGCATTTATCCCACTGTGTGGGGTCAGCCACATAAATCCTTTTTCTTGACTGCCCTATTAAGAGTCAAACTCTCATTTAAGTTTAATAAAGAAATGTCATTAATACCTAGAGAAGGAAGCCCCAAAGAAGCTTAAATGAAAGTTCGTGATCATGTATTGGCTGCAATTCCCATTATTAATTAATCTAAAATTGTAAGCAACTTAGAAAAGTAGTGGATAATGTCATGCTTCCTTAGAGTCTAGGTATCTTTGTTATGCTTCTTTAATATGATAACGTTGGGCCTGCTGAAAGACAATAACTTGTTACGCAATTTGGGCTTCATCAATTCTGTTATTGCTGAAGGTTGCATGGATAGCCATTACAGATGTCTGTTTAAGTTAGCATCTTTTCAAGAGCTGTGATTAAAAAACAAATGGCTCACTCCATTTGGGCGTTGATGCTAATTTCAAAATTGCACAGCTCGGACAATTGAATCGCGGTTCATAACATTAGGTCCTCATTGGCATTAACTTCAACAATCTTAGAAAGGATTGGATCATATTCTTCTCTTGCTTGTGTTGGTATTTTGGTTGTTGCTGATTAAAATTTCACTTTGTAAGGTCTATTTGGGATTAGCATTCTATCTGCATTTTCTAGATTGCAAGCTAGCATCCTAACAAGCTTTTTTTTTTTCTGAAGGAACGTATAATGAGGTTGGAGGCATTGCTTGGTAATAAAAAAGGTACGCTTCTATATTAATTTTAAATTGAAGCATTTTTTTATTGCAGTTTGAATGATTATATTCATGTTCTTCCAGGAGAGTCAAATACTGAAAGCAAGCAAATG
The DNA here is from genome assembly GCA_019925795.1 of Dendrobium chrysotoxum. NCBI lineage: Eukaryota > Viridiplantae > Streptophyta > Magnoliopsida > Asparagales > Orchidaceae > Dendrobium > Dendrobium chrysotoxum. The sequence goes on along the minus strand of CM034311.1, from coordinate 38,751,045 downwards.
TCATCTGTTATTAAAGACCTCCAGTTAAAGTTAGAAATAGCCCAAGCTGAACTCGCATCCGAGCAAGAGAAGGTTGAGACCTCTTAATTTTATTTGCTGTCTTTAACTCACTAACTTTTCTGTGTTCTCATGAAACTTCAGGCTTCAAAGGAGATTAGGAAGTTAGTTGAGGAAAATTTGAAGCTTCAGTACCGTATTTCTCATCTTCTTCGGGCAGTGAAGGAGGCAGATTCAAAGTTGAATGGGCAATGATGGTATTATCTTTTTTTTTTTTTTTTTGAACTTTTTAAGCTAGCTTTGGCTTAATTGTTTATGCCACATTCACGAATAAGTATTTTCAACTATTTCATGCTACACCTTCAAAGTGAAAGGTTCAAAATAATTGATTTTTCTCTTTTAATTTAAGTTGAACCTTTTTTACTGCTTTCTTTATATATATATGTTTGTAAATCCCTCTTATTTTTGGTCTGATAGGGCATCCTGTTTCCAGTAACCCAGTTTATCATCTTCCGATTCTGAATTCTACTGGTTCTTATAAGGTTTGTGGGAATTATGGCAAGATGAATTCAGTAATAGCACTAAACAAGCATTAGCGAGCTCCAGATGTTGTTGCTCTTTCAGTTGCGCTGGTTATTGGTGACCTAGGAAAACACATTATTATATTGATTCCTCGTTTCTTTTCATTATTTGCTATGAATAAACTGATTTCCTTCTGTAATACTCAGCTTGGTCTTCTTTTTTGTGATTTTTCCTATGTAGTCTCGTGGAGTTGTGGTAACATTCAGGCATCATTTCTCTGTAGTTTAGTTTGTCACCAGAATGGTTACTACTTCCTGAAAAGACATTGGAATATTGGATTGCAAATTCAATTTCAAGTAAGCGTTAATGCATTGATTTTCATCCTTTAAAATGCATGAAGGATGGAAAAAAATTGGATCTTTGAATGGTGGAATATGGCAAACTCTTATTCATAATGGTCTTTTCCCTTTCTTTTTATTATTATTCTTCAAATGAATGGAATTCCTGAATATTTTTACTATATCTTTACTTAGTTATTATGCTTCAAGATTTAGGCTTCGTTTGGGGAGCTTTCTGACTGCTTTCTAAAGTAGTTTTTTTAGTACAAAATTCGCCTAGGATTTTTCTTACCCCAAATATCTTTAGTATTGAATTAGTTCACAGTATAATTATTCATTAATGCCCCAGTAAAGAAGCGTATTAAATTATCCCTCAACGTTTTGAAAACAAAAGAAAATGTTGACTTTTGATTATGACATTACATGGAAACGAGATTTTACAAGTAATCCAGGCAAATTAGGATGGAGTATTTGAGGTCTACACTATGCAGTATTTAGCTACATTTAGGGGTGTATTGGAGTCAAGCCAACTCGTCAACTAGCTTGGGCGTAGCTCGATAAATTTGTTTGTGAGCCAAATTCTACGAACTAACAAACAAATTTGAGCAACTCCGACTTGACTCGTTAGCTCGTGAGTTTGCTAATTTTAAAGATATCAATAAACATCATCAAATAGTTGAATTTCAATCTTCTCTTTTTTTATATTAAATAAGTTCGCTTGAACTCATATAATTGGACTTAAATTTGAGCTTGAACTTGATTAATTAATCAATCTTAAGCTCAAATCAGGAGTGACTCGAGCTTCAGCTCGGTTCAACTCATTTACACCCCCACTTACATCCTCGAGTTTGTGTCCTATTACTGAGTTCTTTTTACCTACCTCACTTGAGCGAGATTTTCTTATCTTGCTCATCCTTCATGTGTTGTGGCACGTTATTTTAGTGGGTTAATCATGCACAAATTTTAAATATACATTCTTGATTTTGTCTTATAATTGTCTTTGATTGTAAGAGATGTTGTTAGATATAGTATTTTGTTGCATTTTCTAATTAATGCATTGATAATTCATGATATTGGTTGCTAATTCATGAAACTAGCTATTAATTTGGGAAATGTCATGTGGTTCTTTGGGAGATGGAAATGCCTTCAGGTTTTTTTACTTCTTGCAATTCCACCTTTTAATTTAGGCACAACACTTGGTTTACTTTTTTTCTCTCTTTTTCACCTCATAGAAAGGCAGAAAAAATTATCTCCAGAAATTTGTTGAAAAATATATTTTTTCCTTTTGAAAATTTTCTTATTCTCCTTAAGTTGGTTTTATTTGCTTTAGATTGCTATGATCCTCCTCGCTTTGTGCATGGGCCATACTTCAGAGATGCGGTGAATTATTCTATGCTGCCACCGGACGTCGTCCAGAGATAAATTAGGACACGTCGCGTCATTTTTTTACGTTGTACCGGTGCTGTGTACCAAGTGAGTGGCGCATCCTGATTTGCCTCCGAACGATCCGGTGACCGCACAGAATAATCTCTCGAGAGATGCCTTTAGTAGGATGTGCAAGGAACATGCTTCCCTAGGCACGCATACTCGAAGTTAAAAGCCAGTTTCTGTGAGGAAAAAATGGCAGATATATCACTCAAATTTTTATTTATATGCATCTAATTTCCTATAAAAAAATAAACTAATAAATTCATGTGTTTGCATATTTCTCGATCAGACTCCTAGGCGGCCCTTGTCCCTTGTCATGGCGTCGTCTTCTGTATCTCGTGTTCATTGTCGTGCTCGTTCTTTTTATTTGGTCATTAATGGGAGACCTTCTGTGATCACTGTTTCATTAGTCTCTTCAGATCTTTCTTCCTCATAGTGTTATCTTCCAGGGTTTTGGTTGACCCTATAATGAGAACATCACTTCCTTCCCTTGTAACCCATGACTTTCTTGAGGCTCCTTCTCTTATATCCTCCCTAGGCGTTGCGCCTTCAAGACATGATATATTTGAAAGGAGCACAAATGTAAGTAGAAAGAACGCCAGGTAAATCAGCTATTTCCGGCGGACCAATTTCCCCAGAAAACAAGACAAATCCACCGAAATTAACGTTTAACGGTGGCACGTCTAGAAGGAATGTCGACGAAGCAGGCGTAGTCGAATAGCAACGAACAGGAAATGAAGCTCCGAGCTGATGGATCTGACTAGAAGGAATGTCGACGAAGCAGGCGTAGTCGAATAGCAATGAACCGCGAGGAAGGAACTTCGGCGAAGTCCATAGTAGAGAATATCGTGTAACTGCTCATCCATTCTGCTTGCGGGTTCGGTTGTGAAGCAGGGCTTTAGCGTGCGTAGCAGAGGGTGGAAGGGAGCAGAAGGAAGCGGATGCCGTGGGAGTGGAATTACCGTGAGGGAGCAGTATTTCTGGGTTGAGTAGGAAATAAAGAAAGAGGAGGAAAGGGGAAGAACAAGGAGAAATTTAGAGAAGAAGGAAAAAGAAATTTGATTGTATTATAACGTTCAAAATTGTCTTTTAGATTTTCTAAAAAATTAGTAAAAGTTTTTAAAGCAATTATACTTATTTGTGTTTTAGGATTCAACTATTTTTTGTGGAAGGAAGGTTAAGAGGTAAATAGTTATTTTAGGATAAATTGATTTTATTCAATTTTTTAGAAGAATGATTTATAGAAATTATAAAAATTGAGAGATGAATTGTGTAGGTAATTTATAAATGAAAAATGGTACAAGATGTTAGATTCGGGGAGATAACTCATCACAAAGGTAAGAAATGTAATTTTAATTTTAAAAGCAAATGATGTTAAATCAAAGCATATACAGTTATGTTTGAATTAATTGAAGGAAGAAACATATTAAATAAATCATTTTGTTGAGACTGTTCACAGTCAGGTATTCAAGTATAAACGATCATATGCAAATTTGAATAATTAAATTTTAAAATAAGATATAATATGATTACATAAATGTTTTTCTAGTTGGTAATATTTTGAAAAGAAAAATATTAAGTTATGTATTGCTTAATTATTCTACTTATGCAAGCTTTATATTAGAAATATCTTTTATATTAATTCATGAAGTATGATAAGTCAAGTATGAGTTCATAAGTTTAAAGCCTAATTAATATTATATTAGTAAATATTGGCAATAAAATGATATAATACCTGTGCAGGTAAGGCAAAAGGGACCCAAAAAGAGACAAAATGAGACTCAATGTAGTTCAATGACGATAATGCCGGATTTACCAGGACTCAATTGAATAGCATGATAAAAGCTATAAAATTGCATTACTATATGTAAAATGATGGCCAAAAATTGAATTAACTAATTATGATATCATACACGTGCTTCAAATCAAATAAAAGTTGATCTTGAATCTATTTTAAGTTGTTTTGTAATTTTCTTATGAGTTTAATTCAGTTATGATTTTAATTATATTATTTACCATAACGTTTCATTCAATTTCTTTATTAGGATTACATACCTTTATGAGCTTTATAGCTCATCAGTTTTATACTAATTGTTGTTACAGAAAAGACAAGGAGAACGTGGAAGCAGATTGTGATTAGGTTAATGACACTTTTATGTTCTTTTATTTAGTTGTGTATATGTGAGTATATATATATGAAAATGATTAAGAGGTTTAACTGTTGACTGTTAAGAATATCATATTTTCTCCGTTACATCCTGCGTTATTGGTAGGGGTATCGTGGGTTGTGACATACATATACACGCATACACACACACACACTCTCTCTCTGTCATCTTTATCTCTCCCCTCCTTAAATTAACCATATTTAGTATTATCCTCCCAAAAGAAATCTCATTATGTTATCGTTCCAAATCAAATTGGATGACAACATCGAACTAGGTATGCAATAAGGGGAGTCACTACTATGGATGTAACAGTCCAAATTCTTAAATATTGAGATATTGTCTCATTTGACCTAAGGGTCTCATGATTTTGTCTTGTTGGTGTAACTTTTCAGGAGGTCACCCATCTCATGATTTTTTCGAGATGAGCACGTTTAAATGTGGAGTTTCTTAAATAATATTTTAACTATTACACCAAAATGCACCTTGATGTTTAAGAGTTTAACTTCTTTTGCTTAAGGGGTTTCATAATATCCTCCATTTAAGTAGTTGACATCCTTGTCAGTATCCTTATCCCAGAATCATCCACCATGCAGATAAGATCCTAGAGGCCCTACAAGTTTAAGTGGTGACTTCGTCATGTAGCACTTAATCCCATACAAGGTTCAAGAGGTGGCTCCCATGGTGTATCACTTTGTCTTGTATAACACTTAGTTCTCATTTTTCGACTAGTGTATTGCTGTGATACCATTTGTTATAGTTCAAACTCTTAACTATCGAGATATTTTTTGTTTTAGCCTAAGGGCCTAACGATTTTGTCTTATTGGTGTAACTTTCTAGGAGGTTACTCATCCCAGAATTTCTTGTAGGTAAGCACGCTTAATTATGAAGTTTCTTAAATGAAATTCTAACAATTACACGAAAATTGCCTTGATGTTTAAAAGTTTAACTTCTTTTATTTAAGGGGTTTCATAATGGACCTGGAGATGTTGAGGAAGAAAGATGTAATGGTCCATATTTTGACCTATACAAATAAATTTTTTTAAGATTTATTTTTAGTCTAAATCACAATTATTGTGTTTTAATTATAATAATTTTTTTGTAATTTTTTGAGCACTCGTGCAAATCCTTAAAAATTGACACCTATTGATACAAGTGTTGATTTTAGGACCTGTAGGTATTCGTTTTGCAAATTGGTTTCACTAAAATTTTTAAACAAAATAAGCTATTTTATGGATATTATTCTATAATTTTTGAAGCCCTAGAAAGATTTATATAATTTTATACAAAAAAATTAATTAAATTACATAATTTTATTAATTATTATTTTATTAAATATCTTAAAACATTACATCACTTTATTTAATCCCATTTCCTATTCCTAAAAATCGGCTAGCAGAGAGTAGGAATAGAAATTAGAGATAAAATGTGAGGAGAGAGAAAAGAAAATATTAGATTTGGAGGCCATAGAGCAATTTTCGTTCGTCGGTCGATCCTGTTGAGAGATTTGCTCGTCTCACTATAAGGAACCATTATCCTATTTTTTATTTCAATATTTTGATGTTTTTTATATTTTTTTGATCAAATTCATATTTTCGTTATAAAAAAATAAGAATAATTTTGTATTGATAAAACTTTCTCCGTATAACTTTTGGTATGTGATAGATATTGTCAATATGAGCATTTTGACAGAAATGTATTGAATTTTCACAGGTGAAATTGAAAGTTATAATTTTTTGAAGTATATGCATAGCAGATAAATTTGATAAATTTCATTGCATTTTTTTATTATTGCATTTCATATATGATTTTGACTTACATTATATAGAAAATATAGCATTTGGATGTAAACAAAGAAGGCTAATTGGTAATACTATAATGAATACGGGTTGACTCTTAAAATAAAATACCATGTGTAGGAGGGCAGACCGACTAATTCTTGTGTATTCAATTGTGTATATGTGAGTATATATATATATATATGAAAATGATTAAAAACTATATCTAAATCTCAAAAGAAATAAATAAATTTCATTTACATCGCCTTAAAAGTAACTTAACATTTTTACATTAAACCTTCATTTGAGACGGCTTTCTTACTGCTTCTTAAGTTTTATTTGAGATTGCTTTCTAAAACAACTTTTTTGTACAAAAATTTTTTGAATTGAAAAATTTTATACTAAAAACACATTTTAGAAAGCAGTACAAAAATGGTCCCAAACGAAACCACGAAAACTGTCCCAAACAAAAACAAAACCTTAAAGTAAATTTCTAGTATAAAATTTCGGATTTTTTTGGGATGACTTTTTTATTGCTTTCAAAACCAATTTTTTAGTACAAAATTTTTAGTTCAAAGTTTTTTTATACTTCTAAACAATTACGGAACACAATGGCCCTTACAGCATCGATTAAAAAACCTCCAACTTCACTTTGCTTAGTTCACCATATTAAATACTTTCTGCTTTGACTAGTTGGTATCCTGAACACTAACGTGCTTATGAATTAACCCAAAAGAAAAAGAGCCCACAGCATTTTGGAAGAAAAATTAGCAAAATACGTGTATTTTATAATTAAGGCTTCATTTTGGACGGCTTTTTTATTGCTTCTTAAAACAATTTTGTAATATAAAAATTTTAATTTTTAACTAAAAAACTGTTTTAAAAAGTAATAAAAAAGCCATCCCAAATGAAGCTTAAGGTTACCGGATGTCTTTTGTAGAAGGTAATTTTAAAAATTTTGTTTGAGAGAATGAAGATTTCTAACGGAAAAATCAATACTAAAAAGCTTTTGAAAACAGTACAAAAATGAAGTTCGTAAAAGACAGTTTACAAAAGTGTCACATACAAACAGCAACCCAAAAATAACTTTGCCATTTTGAAATATAAAAGATAAAATTAAGCCGTCTCAAACGAGGCTTAAGTATATACTACAAAAAGTCTATTCAGTTCATATTTACAACAGATTATAGGATTAGTTTAACGTACGTAACTGTTATCTACACAATGATGAGAAGTGGCGACGGCATTCTAACCATTTACATGGAGAACAACTCAGTTAGCAACCTAAATATGCATTTTCTTTCATACAGTTCCATTGAAGTTCTGGAGCAAACACCTACTGGCTATGACTATGAAATTCATCAAGAAACTATTAGGGTTATTTAACTGCGGCGAATACTAGACGGCAAGCTTTCATCTCATGTCCGTACCTAAAAATTTCCCTACACAGCATTTAATTCGTATAGAAAAAGTATGAGCAAGCAAATATTAACAACCAGATTTCATTTGGGATGACTTTTTTATTGCTTTTAAATCAAAATTTTAGTAAAAAATTAAAATTTTTATACTATAACTCTGTTTTAAGAAGCATTAAAAAAGCCATCCCAAACGGACCCTCAATTTTGAGGAAAAATTGTGTAAGAATATCTAGATATACTTGTATCAAGATGGAATTAAAGATGATTAAATTGGCTTTGAAAGTAGTGCAGTATAAATTTTTTATATATAATATTATTTTAAAAATAAATTTGATGATTTTTAAATGTATTCTGATATAAATTATATTAAAAAATTATGAGATTTTCTTTTTTTTTTCAATATTGAGTACATACCTTTTAGACTTCTTCATGGTCATTGGGGATGGGGTGGTAACCATTGTGGCTGTGGGAAGGGAGTTTCCCCGAACCAACTGGTATGCACTTGAGTATCACAGCTATGATTAAGCTCACTGATCCAATAAGAACGCTGAGAACCCATAATTGCCAGCTCAATGGAACTGTGTTAGCAAAAGCACCAAGGAATTCAACGATGACTACTTGAAACACGAGCGTCGAGATCAGGACTATGGAAAAGATCCAGCTGGTAAAAAATCCTCGGAAGACATTGATTTTCTCCATCTCTCTGCTGTTTATTTCGTTGAATAGCTGATGGGTAGAGGAGACCAAGAGATGAAAAATGATCGGTTATTCTATCAAAAGATTCATGTTGATGAATAAATGAATGTAGGCATAGCTTGCGATAACAAAATCTTAATTTAAAAGTCTAGGAATGAAAATAGAACTGGTGATTATAAAATCTAAATTTAAAAATCAAGGAGCATAAACATATCCTGATTAATGAATGCCATTCCACATACTTACTATCTGTGATGTGGAATAGGCTCTCTCTCCCTTTGGCTTGTTTTTTGCTGGAAGGAGTATCTGACGCTACTGCGATTAACTACTCTAGCAAATATTCAGCTATGTAATTCCGATCTCTGACTGTTCTTTTTTGGGTTTTTTTTTAATACTTAATTAGGGGTTTCACACTTGTAAATAAAATATCTATAGATTTGAACAAAGTTATAATTGAATTTGTTAGTCCTATACTTCTGAGAGTCAACTCTTTGAATAAGTGGGACCCTTTCTTTTTGTTTGTTGGTGAGGAGAGTTTTAACAAGTTTAGATTTCGGGGTAAATTTTCAGAAGGCAGATTGAGTTTTTAGATATGACACTACCCAGAGATTTTGCTCTCATTTTACGAGAACTTATATGATCTAAATTCAGGTTTCGTATAGGCGCAAGCCTCTATAGTTAATTGCCCCTCCCGATAACGAGAGAGAACTTAACAATAGATTTTGATATTGAAAATTAAAATTTAATCACCGTGCTCTTAAAACAGATGGTGGGATGAATGATGATGAACATGACCAAGATCTCATGGTTCCGTCGTCCCGGGTAATTATGGTCCCTAGTCTACTTAGTCTGAGGAGATAGTCGACCCAACCTAACCAAAGGATCATTATCGGCAATCATGTGTTGCTTCGTACAACGGTAACTTGTAGATTTGGGGTGAATATTTACTTAAGGGAATAGATATGAGTCCACCTTAGCTAACAAAGAGCTTTGTGCCCTATCGATTATACCATATTGATTCATTACTCAAGGATTTAGAGCTGTTGGGTGCATACGGGCCTTGACCACAACCGTAATTTACTGGTACCATTTGGCAGTCAAATCACCCAGTCAAAGTGCCCCAGTCATAACTGTTTACCTGTAGTGTCATTTGGTAGCGAAACCACCAGTTAGAGAACACATGTCATGTCCTTACTAGCAAAAGATGGTTTGAGAATGAATCCTAGTGATATTCTCGACTAAACATTGGCTTTTTGTGAGCTGAATTGATTTTTAAATTTATCCACATCGATAAACTATTGTTGATAATAGATGAATTTTGTTTTAAGTATTTAGGTGTTTTATTTCAACTAGACATTTTTGAATTTTTAAAGAGTAATAGATTTTGAAAATTTTATTTATACTTGACACCCGGACAATTAACTTTGAGATTTAGGAGAATTTCTTTGAAATTTATGTAGACCCATTCGGTTGAGATTTGCATTCAATACGACCATCATCGGGGATTAAATTTTTAGTTATTTGAACATTATTAACTCTGTTCACTTGCTAACAGAGGATCAGGTTCAACAATCGATGATTATGCGAACGCTAAAACCAAAAGATTGTATTTTATGAGGTGTTTCATTTAAAGAGCCTTTGAAGGCCTAATATGAACTTTAATATTAAATACCCTGGTGGATTTATGGTTAGGCATTCATTGTTAATTCGAGTCATGTCGACTCCAGTCCTTCGAAGGAGGGTGAAACTTGAATATTTAACCCGCGCAACATTCTTAGACTTTAAGATTAGGAGGTCAATGTAGTGGTAAGAGCACATGCGGGTATTTAGTTTTAAAATAGGATTTAATATCAGTGAGCTTTTAATCCCCGTGTAACATTCTCAGATATCTGTGTTTGCAGATTTAGCAAGCATGTCGGAGCACATGTGGGGCTGTCGCACTTAAGTCTGGAGAATCATATTTTAATGCATGAGGGAGTTTTTAAAATATTTAAATATATTCTTTTGTGCAAGTGATTATCATTGGAAAGTGTGCAAGATTTTGTTTGATATTCGAGAAACGTCTTCTATCCGCTTATACGAGTGTTGCAGATTCGGTGGCACAAAGACGAGTTAAGTGTTAGCTGTTATATATAGGAGAGATATCATTTAATTCAATTTGACTGCTTTAAGTTATCACTTAACACAGCTCGTATAAGATGTTTTCTCAATAAGCACTAGGAGATCATGCTCTTGTTATAAGTAAACTACATCATTCTCCACGAATCTCTCGTTGTCATTTGCAAGCAAGCTAATTTGTCCAGTATTATAATAACTAGGCACTACGAATTCTCTGCTTCTGCTTACAGGTGAACTGTAGTGTGCTACACATCCCTTGTTATTTCTCATAGATAGACTACTATGCATTGCAAACTTCATTAATATCGTCCGTAGACAAGTAGTAATCATTCAAAGCCATTAGCTATTGCATGTAGGTAGACTGTCGTGTATTCCAAGCTTCATTAATATTGCCTGTAAACAAGTAGTGATCATTTGAAGTCACTAGTTATCGCCTGTAGGCAAGCTATATTCATCATAAGTTTACTACTTTAATCCATAGGTAGATTGTCGTATGTATAATAAGTCTTCTAGTGTTGCTTGTAGGTGGAGCGTTGTATATATCACAAGTTTGCGCCCTCCATTTGCGGGTTGACTGGTTGAATACTACAAGTCACCTTAATTTCATTGTTCATCACTTATGGGCAAGTCATCATGTGCAATGAGAGTTTGTTCACCACAAGTCTCTTATAGTTGTCTGCTAGTGGGCTATCATCAAGCCTCATTATTATGTTCGTCGTTTGTTATTTGATTGTATTTTCCATTTTAGATATTTAATTTAAGTTCAGTTCCTTGTTGTTTTGATTGCAATCAAGTCCCTTATGATACTGTTTTAGTTCAGTTCTCTGTAAATCAATCTGAATTTCGGCAACCTTCAGATGTCTCCCGCATTTGAGGGAAATTTGGGAAGCCTAGGCCAACCAACCACGCCAAAAAAAGCATGCATGGTCGGTGTCAGGCGACACCGCGATCATAGTCTGCTATCCCACCATGCTAAAAAAGACGTACATCGGTCTTTGGGTTGCATGGAAGCTCACAAATTTTCTCACCGGGATACAAGCATGCACAAGTACTTAGTTTTTACTCTTACATGCTAAGAAAAGCGTGCACAAGACTTACTCGATTCGTCGCAGGCGTCTCACCAAGCTTCCTGCCACCGTGCTAAGAAAATCGTGCATATGAGGTCTACTCGTTGCGCCACAAGCGTCGACAATCCCGTCGACAATAGGATTTGAGGTTTAGAGTTTAGCGAGCATTATACCTTGACGAGCGATATAGGCAACAATGTGTCAATGTCGGGAGCACGAGAGCGACGGAATGACAAATTCTCTTCTTTTTTTTTGAAATCTCTCTTTTTCTTTTTCTATTTTTAACTGATAATAATAAGAGCGGTGGAGAGAGAGAGCAAGGAGCAGAGAGAGAGTTGAGAGAGGAAACACTCTCTGTTAGAGAACATGAGGGGGTTCTTTGGAAGTGAGCTAGGTTAGTGAATGTGGGAGTGCAAGTAGAGTGGGCTTGGGCTGTAGAAGGGCTATTTTGGGTTGGATTTAGGTGTGAAGGGTCTGATTGGGCTGAAGGAATTCAGCAGGTGGGCTGTTTGGCCTGAGAGAATTCGGCGGGTGACTAATTAGATAGTGTGGAGCAAGTGGGCTGTTGGAGGTGGGCTGGTTGGGTAGTGGATTGGAGAGGTAGAGATGTGTATGATGGCTATAAGGAGACCTGTTCTTGCTGTGTGGAAGGGAATGTAGGTGTTGGTGGCTTAGTGGAAAGTGTTGGCTGTGATTGGGAAGAGGAATGGGTAGAAGCGGGTGAAAAAGTGGGCTTAGTGGAAAGTGTGGGCTGTGTGGGCTAATGGATTGGAGAAGTGGTGGCTTGGGTTTTGAGGAGAAACTTAAATGGGTTGTGAGGAAGGAATGGAAAGGGGTTGGGTGGATTTGTTTTGTGAGATTGAAGGCCTGTGGCGTATAGTCGTCTTAGTCTAGAGATTCACGTGTGTGGAGGGACGAGGCCGGTGGTGATGGTTGCTGTCTTGCTAGGTGAGGATAGCAGAGGATGAGGATGGGAGTCAGGTTGGAGGTTGTTTGGCTGTGAGAAGGAGGTGAGAGCAGTTGCTTGGGCAAGGATTCGGGTAGAGCAGGTCACGGCAAGGAGGAGATCAGCTGGGTTTGGTCCTTGGGCCGTGGGGCTGACTGAACAGAGAAAGGTCCGTGGCTGAAGGAGATGGTTGTTGTAATGGAGAGGAGGGGAGTTCGGCTGGGTGGATTTTCACGTGAAGAGGAAGTGGGCTGCTGAGTGGTTCGAGTAGAAGAGAGATGGAGGATCTCCGGGCTGTGAAGAAAAAAGGGAAAAGTTGCTCGCGAGATTGTGGAGTGTGGAGAGGCTGCTATGGTGAGAAGAGGGGATGCAGTGGTCTTGTGGGTCGAAAAGGGAGACGGGTGCAGCAGTTTCGAAGAGGGTATCAGGCTGGCTATGGAGTTCAGCACAATCAAGGTAGAGGTCGTCTGCTGCTGCTCGAGTGAAAATCGGAACTGAGAGCTTCGCTTGCTCTTATTTTAATAATGAGAACGAGAGTGGTTACGTCAGAGATCGCGGGAAATAGGGAGAGCGGCGCTGAACTGTAGGATTCGAGAAGGATTTGAGCAGAAATTCGGAGCATAGATTAATCCCCCAGCCGATTTCTCATTAGTCGTGCTCTGGTGGCCTCCAAACTTACGCAAAATTCACATTTTCACTCGTTCGGATGACCCATATAATATGATAGTTATTTTAAAGTATTTTCAACATTCTGAATGCAACGGTGAAGTTCGTTTTGCGAACAGACATCATTCAAACAACGTCGCGCGTCGTCGCATCTATAATTTGCCTATTTCTATTATTTTCGTTCAAATCAACTGCAAGGGGTCCTCCTTTAGCTAAATTTGACACTATGATTGCATCGACGCGATCTATTCTGCGAACGGAGGGCATTTGGATAGTTTAGTGAAGCGTTACTGTTGGCTTAAGAAAAATGGCACGTCGGCACAAACGGTGCTTTACAGCCATAGGATTCCATTTCCCTTAAGTCAGATTGTAGTTAATCAGATTTTTCCCGGGATAGTGTCAGGATTTAATTAGATCTGGGTTCTTACTTCCCATGAGTGCAAACACTCATTGTTAATTACCCCTCTTAACACTTAAGAGAGAACTCTCGATTAAGGATAAATAAATTTTATGTGTTTTAGTCTCAGTTGTGGAGAAAAATGGAGGTAAATCCGATCAAGATCTCTTGGTTCCGTCGTCCCGGATATACCAAAGGTTTTAAACTACCAACACTAGCAATGGTGGACCGCAATGTCCGGGGAATCTGATTAGCAGCCATGGGTTGCCTCCTCTCAGGGATCCCGAATAGACTGAGGTGATTAGATGTGGGCTTTATTTTTATTGAATTTTGGGGTTTACATCTATTAGAATATCCAGTAGTTGATTTGGTTTGAGGATTTATAACTTCGTTTAGAAGTTATGCAGAAGTTTAATTTGAAGAGGGTCTTACGACTTCTCTTAAAAATAGTCCGGGTGTTCGAATTTAGGTCGGGACTTACGACTTTCATTAAAAGTAGCCTATAAAACGAGAAGTAGCTCATTGGTGGGTCTTACAACCTAGCCCTACATACTAAACTTCCCATTAGTTTTGGTTGACAGATCTTACGACTCCCTTCGAAGTTGCTTGTAGGTTTAATTTGAAGTGGGACTTACGACTCTACTTATGAGTTGCCCAAAGAAGGGTCTTACAACCTAGCTCTACAGCAAGGCTGTCCGAGGATTTAATTATTTGGATAGGTCTTACAGCTTTACTTTGAAAGTTATCTAAAAATGGGTCTTACAACCTAATCCTTTAGACTATGATGCCAGCTAATTTTTGTTTGTTTGTTTGAGTGGACAACAGTTGTTTCTTAGCTTGACATTAGACTGTGATTTTCAGTTGTTTACTAGCTCGACACTTACTAGCAAAAAGTTGTGTGACACTAGCGTTTCTGCTATAGTACTTTGCTCTTTTTTTTTCAGTGCCGTAGACTGTACTAGTAGTTACTTTATCAGTAGCATGTTCTACTTTCAACAGCCTGTTTTACTTTCAACAACCTGTTTTACTTCCTATCAGTAACTTAGTGTAGCACGTGTTCTCTTTCCTGCTTTAATATTTATTTTGATATTAATTTAATTTCGATGCTAATGAATTTTTATTTGTTTATTGCACGAGCTCGTGCTGATTTAGAGTTTAGAGGGTTTGCAATGTTTGGAGAGTAGAGTTTGAGAGTTTATGAGTTTTGTATAGGGTGTGTTGAGTTGGAGAGTTTTGTCTTGGTGTTGGAGAGGTTAGGTTCTTGTTCAGAGTTTATGTCAGAGTCTAGAGAGTTTTGTTTGAGAGTTTAAGGAGCAGTGTTTGAGAGTTTGAGGAGCAGTGTTTGAGAGTACAGTGTTGAGTTGTACATGTTGACTAATGAAAACCGCTCTTTCTTTTTCTTCCTTTTTTTTATTTAAACAAACCCTCACCTACTAAAATGGAACTCTCCACATTAATTGAATATTCAATCAATTTCATCAATTAAAAATTTATTTTAATCAACCAATTAAATTTAAATTTCATTACTCTCAGATTTTTAAATTGATCACGAATTTGAATTGCTCTCAGTTTTTTAAATTTGCTCCTGGATTTTAAATTAACCAATTAATTAAAATTAACTAATCAATTAATTTTGATTAATTACTTTTAATTAACCAACTAATATTAATTACTTAATTAAAATTGATTAATTAACTTTAATTAATTTCAATTAACCAATTAATTTTAACTAATAGATTACTTTAACTTAATCAATTGATTTTAATTAATTAATTTTAATTAACTAACTAATTTCAAATAATTAATTAATTTAAATTAACCGATTAATTAAATGGATTTAACCAACTAATTAATTTCCATTAATTAATTATAATTAATTAATTTTCAATTCATTGATTAATTTTAATTAATCAATTTATTTTAATTAATTAATTTTAGTTAATTTTAATTAATTAATTAATTTTAATTGAAAATTAATCAATTGATTAATTAAAATCCCAATTGCTCTCCAATTGCTTTAATTAGAAAATTTCTCTAGTCTCACGAGGAATTTCGGTAACCTCCCCACATCCCCTCCCCTCACGGGGAGGTCGGGACGACACTTGCATATAATTTCTTCCCAACTGGACCTAAAGTTGACGGCGCGAGATCTTTGCTTTAAAACCATCTCGGTCAAACCTAAGGTCGACGGCACAAGGTATTCAATTTCATCCCGGCCGGATCTAAGATCGACGGCGCGAGGGCTTCACTTGAAATTCTTCCCAACTGGATTTTAAATCTACGGCACGAGGTCTCGAATTTAAAATCATCGCAGCCGGATTTAAAATCAACGACGCGAGGTCTTAGATTTGTACACCAGTTGGCTTTGCTCTCCCTTTATTACTATTATTATTATTATTATATATCTATTTCTTCTTATACATGAACACTTTTCTATCAATTTCTTATACTCACGGTTTGTAATAATCGACAATAACTAGCAATACTTGAGAGTAATGGTGTGGGAACAAGAGTCAAATGACACAAAAAAGGTTTAATGCAACCTTAGATGCACTTTGAAGGCAAGTCGGCTACAAGGCTTAGGCAAATACGAGCGTAGAGTAGACAGACGGAAGGAGGCGGCCTCTTTCGCGGTTGGAGGTTTGCGAACGAGGATTGGTTCCCAATCGGGTTTGGCGAAAGTGTGGAAGAAGGCGGACATACAAGGCGGTGATATACGGCTCTTCGATTTTCCTTTTCATCCATTTTTTTTGTAAGCCAACAGTTGCGCTTGTCGATGATCGCGCTCATGGATCGTCACTTCAATCACCTTCGCTTGCATTGATTTTTGTGGATATGTGAAGGTCAACATACCAATTGATGTAGGACCAAGACAAAGGTCAATGATAAGATCATATACCAAAGCACGACATCAGGATTTGAGTCATTTATTATGCACAACTCTCTATAAAAGCCTGTGAATGACCCATGATTTTTTTTAAATCATTGAAGAATAATTAAGAAGCTTATTTAAGATCACTTAATGGATACATTTGTCATAGCAATTGATGAAACAAAAATTTTAAAAAATTGCTTGGTTTTAGAATCACTTTATTTATCTTATTTAGTCAATCCAAATTTTCATGTTTATAGAAACTTTAAAACTTTATTTTCTGTTATTTTTCCCATTTGTATTATGACAAGTCATAAATCCATGTAATCTAATTTTAGTGGTTCCTAAAAAGATCTATAAATTGGACCTAGCTTTGTACTTTTAGATTTATTGAATTAAAATTACTTTTTTTTTGTGCAAATTTCATATGAAAAAATTGGTGGCTGTCGTATTGTTCGATGAAATTTGATGGCTAATCACTAGGGTAATTACTTGTTAGTTATCTTTTCTCATTCTTATTTCACCACTTCTCCAACACAATTCTCATCTCCTCTATTCAGACCTAGTTTCCCTCAACTCTAAAACAAATTCAACCTCTTCAAAACTCACCCATATATTCATCCACATCCTTCACTCTCAATTCATCAACTTCCAAATAACCCTAATATAACCTAACAAAAAATTCAATATAGAGAATTTTTTACTGTGAGCAATCGGATTAAAATATGACAACTCATTAACCATTGATTCAAAATCCTTTAAAACACCACCGTTAATTCCTAACACCCTAAACTTTTGATCTGAAGTTCCTCCACCTTTGCCTCAAAAAAAAAAAAATCTTTTGATAATCTAGAAGTTTTAACACTAAATCTATCTAAACCTTGAATACCCGTTTCACCACCAACCAAATAACCCTTCTACCACCACCATAAGAGGAGACCAAGCAAATTGCTGCTTTGAACATAAAGATCCTATAGATCCTAAATCACCAATTCTTGATCACTCAAAAGGCCACCTCCACGTTGTCAGCATCTGCTTCTGTAACTAGTTGAAAGAGCAAGAAGTACATTTCAACACCAAGCAACTATCTCTTCATATAATACTTAGAAATATTGGTTAACAAAGTTATAGGGTTGAGGTAAATGGCATACGAGTTCGATAACATATTTGTTGAGCTTAGGTGAAGTTTTTAGAATAGCGTGAGAACACATAACAAATATGTGTTAGATTTTGACTTTGCAATGAAATTTCGTGAGGAACTGGGCTTAACATCTAAACGTTTATAACACATAAAACTGTTTGGATGGCCTTTTCTCACAAGTTTATAATGTACCTTCTAAGTTAAATTTTCTGTCATTTGTCTTTGCGCAGGGTATAATATACTCTGACGCCACCAATTTTCTAGCAATTTTCTATGATCACAAGAAAACGAATTTAAGAAAAAAAAAAAGGCAAAAACGTATATCTTATCAGAAAAAAAGGAGAACTACCAGCAGAAATACTAATAATGGAGTTTGGATCAAATACAACATATTATTTAATCTACTAAAGATGGAACGGAGATTATGGGAAGGGAGTAATTTCAAACCTTCGAACTTTACCATCAATGTGGATAGAATACATACCTGGCAAAACACGAATGTATTGAATATGAAAGTGTTTAGAATGACATCAGAATCAGAACCAGTTAATTTGAGTAGACTCTTCCCCTTAAACATGAGAACTCCAAGAACCACCAATTGATAAACACTCTGGCCAGCAATATTCCTCCACATAGCCTTAGTGATGAAATTCTCACCACGTCCAGTAGGTGGTCTCTTCATCATGTCATCATTTGGAGGTTCTGTTGCTAATGCCAAGGCACCAAGCGTATCCATAATCATGTTTACCCATAGTAGCTGCACAGCAGTGAGAGGAGCATTCCCTGAGAAGTTGAAAAAGTGATCATTCTTCTGTGCAAAATAATCCAGCAGAAAGCTTCCAAGGGCGGTAAAATAAGGTGATGGACAAAATACTGAATGAGATACCTGTTATGCATGCCGAGACAAAATTGATCATAAGAGCAACCACATTAACCGTCAACTGGAACTGCACAAACTTTTGTATGTTAATATATACAGCACGACCCCATTTAGCTACATTAATGATGGTAGTGAAGTTGTCGTCTAGGACAATAACATCAGCATTCTCTTTTGCAACCTGTGTAAGAAGATACATTCAGATAAACATTTTTTGTGAAAATATGCAAGTAATGCTGCAGTGCACATAAATAAGAAGATGAGTGACCAAAGAGCTGCACATTGTGATAGGATAAGGAGATACATTCCAGAGTAGCAAAAACAGTTGTATGAGGGCACAGGATGGATGCTAGGGTTTTTAAATACTATGAATCAGTTGAAAAGGACCATATAGTATATTTTTTCCTTTTTCTATGCACATGAACACCCCTATAGATCAAGTATTGGTGGGATATTCATCTATTGGACATATCCTTCTTTATTATATCTCTATTTAGGAACCTCTAGTTTGCCAAGAAAAACATTCAGTTTTCTTGCTATAACATAGCGATAACCTATACCAATTTGCATTTATCGATGCATTATAAAATTAGCTAGTTGATTGGAGTAAGAATGAAACAGATCACTAGATTTGATTGTGAAAGCAACTACTTCCATGAACAGTCCTCAGTTGAAAATGTAATAGGCAATACTTTGTCCCATTAGAAGATGTGCCATTCATATTAAAAACTGGTGCACTGTGTTAGTTTCCTGAAAATGAAAAGAATTGACGCATCAACTTCAAGTAAGTTTAGAAGATAAGAAGAAGGGCCTTAAATCATTGTTTTTCTACCTTTGTAGCTAGATCTGTGACGTCCAAGAATTTATTTTGAAAAAATTATTCTTTTATCTTTTAATTTATACAATCAGAGCTACCTATTTTTTTTATCAATATCAATAGCAGCATAAATAAAACTATCGATCAAAATATCAAAACATCAATATCTACATATGTATTCATTTCCCCAAAAATCATGCACACTAATCATGATCTATACAATTATATCACAATTATCTGTTTTGAGTACAAAAGAATAGCTAAAATAACAAGAACCTGAATCTGAAAAATCCCGATCAATCTAATATTCCTCCTCCCTGCCCTAACCTGAAATTCTACTTAGCATATAAGCAGTTCCATTAGCCCGATCAAAACCCATTACTTTAGTAGAGCTTCAATTTCAGTACTCGCTAATTGCATTGTTCTTTGGACAACATACACCGAAGTGCTAATCCAATTAAAGAATTACAACATAATCCAATCCCAGGACTTCCATATGAATCTCCTGTGTCTACTTTCTCTGTTCACAGCTCACGTGTTTCAGTGGCCTATAAATCACAATCCTGTAGCATAAGATTTTGCATGTCTCTATGGCCTTCTGTTCGGAGCTTCAATTAAAGTTTACACTTGCACTTTGGAATTGTTCTTAGAACGTTATATAACAAATTCCTAATCCATTTAAAGCATAGAAACATATCCCAATCCTAGGAACATGATTAACACAATGCCAAAGTAAAGCTAGGATTATGATTGATGCGTAATGCACGAGTCTTCCGTGACTCCCTCACAATTCAGGACTCGTATGTTTCCTCATCCTTTAAATCTCGACCATGCAGCAGATGCCTTGTGTGTCTTTGCAGCCTTCCATTTGCAATCTATCTATAATCCTGATCTGTGCAGATAAGCATTGTTGGCTGTAACTTCCTCTTGCAGAATTTCAACCTGCAAGATTGCTCTAATAATTTCTCAGTTTCAGATGGTTTCTACTTGAGGAGATTTCAATGACCATCTTTGGGATAAACCGACCGAGCCTGTCTTATTGACTTTGTTATTACAAATTTGAAGTATATGTAATTCTAAATTAAGGTGCCTAAGGCATGTAAAAAGAACTTCTATGGATGTTATAGTTAATTTTATTTTAGTTTCTATCATAATTGAGCGCATATTGGATGTGATTCTTTCTACTATGGTGTAATTAAATACTGTAAATCTCCAAGGGAAATTATCTACTTGTGTGGGTATGAAAAGGCTTGGATTATTATTTGGTGATTTATTTTCTTTGCTCTAAATCTATTTTCTAATGTAGTTGTCCGTTTGTTTGCATGACTGACTACTGTCAAATCTAATAAAATCTGCATTTTTAAATTATAGTATGACTTTTCAATCAAATGTTTAATTTTCATGATTCTTAATTTCTAAGCGAGATTTCTATCAGAAAACTGCTAGCTATATTCCTCTCCTCTCAATCCAACTCCAACTCCTTCCAAGTAAAGCCTCACCAGCTGAATGGAGAACATGGGAGGAGTTGGCATGGGTAATAGGCATTAATAACACAAGCGAATCTATGAACTCTTCATCATAGAAGCATGCCAAGAACCATGCTTCATCTGAGCCCTGTTGCCTCGACAATCACTCCCCAGCTTTTTAGGTTTTGGATTCTACATATCCTTTGTTCTCTTGTCATTATAGCTTGAACATTTATCTGAGGCATCCATTCACTTTCTCATACAAAAGATCATCACAATTCCATCTCGATATCAACAATAAGATGCATTTCACAATATGCCATAAACATGTGATATCTGAATATGTGATGTCATCAACATATGCATTTCTCAGCATCGAGTTTGATGCCTTTAACATAGCGAAGCATCAATATGAAGAATAATAGTAAGCATTTTATCTAGGTGGATCAGCCTACCCAAGTGATACTTGAGAGAAATATAAAACTGCACATAAGGAAAGCAAACTACACTTCATGAATTCATAGAATCTCCCACCTCATAAAATATAATCCTCAAACTCCAAGGCTCCCCAGACTTCTCAACACACTCGGCAACTCCTTAGGATGCTAGATCAATAGGTCTTCTCATTAGGAAGTCTACTTTCAAATATAGACATTGGGCAATTACATCAGGGCTAAGTAGAAAATAAATGACATAAATGCCAATACTAAAGGATAAATTTCCAATGTCTAGAAAACGTGGATAACTCCAATTACACTACTTTATCTACTACGAAGTGCATTAGAAGTAGGCAAAAATTCATGTGATCATTCCAGCATGTAGACAATCGGAAGCATTGTGGCCAACAAAACAAAACCACATAGAGTACCATTCTACTCGATCATAAAATACTTCAACAACGAACTACACAATTATGCTTCTCAAAATACTCTACTTTGTTTCAATTATTCAATAGTTAGCTTTTTGAATACTCCCAAAAAACTTGGCAATCACAAAAATAAACCAATACGAGACTTTGGGTGCTATAAGAAGAGAGAGGAATTATATAGATGAGATAATCCCTATTTAAGGGGAAAAGGTGGAGATGAGTTCAAGGATGAGATATAATCCCAAAAGGTTTAACGCTCCATTTTTGTAGCCTACACAAAGATTTTGACATGTCCTGGCTAGGAGGACAAGGTATAAAACAAAGTAAGCGGTGGAGGAGGCGGGCGGTGGAGCGAAAGTACAAATGAACCCTTATAAAGAGTACAAAGAGCTTATTTATAGATAAATGCATTGCGTAAGCTTCTCTTCAATGATGTCAAGGGTGATCATGTGATTACAAAAACTTAGTACTTGAGAGGATGGAAGTCACGTATTCAGTTGGGCAGGTAGCATATGTTATATGTCATAGCCTTAGAGGTCAATGTAAATTGACAAGCATGGTCTTGCATGGTTGGTCATAGTTATGGGTGTTAAAGGTTGTTCGAGGAGACAAAAAAAAAACATGGGAAAGTTGGTGTCAAGTCAACCAGGAGGGCTCCTTTCCTGGACTCTCCAGATACAAATCTGTTCTTCTTCCCAAAAAAGCCACTACTAGAACTCTCGCCAATGAATCTCTTCCTACTAGTAATCCACCGCTGCTGAGTAGCTATCAGATCGTTCTCTATCAAACAAGCTCTCTCCACAAGCTCGGAGAAATCAAAAATATGAAATGACACCAAGGGCTATCTCAAACTGTCTTGGAGTCCTCTCAAAAACCTGTAGCATTTTTTCGCGGGAGTGCTCACCAGCTGCGGAGCATATCTAGCTAAAACAGTGAACTATGCCTCGTAACGCATCACCGCCCTGCTCCCTTGAACTAGTCTTAGAAAAATCTCCTGCATCTACTGTCGTGCAGAAGATGATACAAACTAGGCTCTAAACACATCAGAGAACTCCTCCCAGGTAATCATAGAATTCAATCTCCCCTGAAATTTCTCCTCATACTGGCCCATCCACCAGCGTTCTGCCTCACCATCTAACAAAAAGAATGCTAAGGGTATCTTCCTCTCAGGAGGACACTGCATCCGATCAAATGTCTTCTCCAGTCTCCTCAACCAATCATCTGCTGCCCTTAGGGGTGTCAATTTTTGACACGACCAGAAACCCGACCCAGACCCGACCCGAAAAAATCGGGTTCGGGTCGGCCCGTTTATGAAATGGGTCGGGTTCAGGTTGAACAAATCGACCCGTTTCAAAAATCGGGTCGGGTTGACCCGAAAACCCGAAATCAACCCATTTGACCCGTTAATTTGACCGCTTCCGTGGACCGCGTCTAGTCGCGTCATGCCGGCGCTGTTGCCTGTCGCTTGGCCATCAGGCCGTCGCCCATCGCATCTCGTCAATCATCCCTTCGCTATAGCGTCAAGCCACCGTGGCCTTGCAGGCCGCTCCAGCAGGCCCCTCCGGCAGGTCGCTCCACAGGCCAAGGCGGCGAGATCGCGTCAGCATGCTAGCCGTCTCGCGAGAGCGAGACCCAAGTCACACCGGCAGGCAGCTCCGTGGTCGCGCGTCGCATGGGAAGGCCAGTCCGCAGCCGCAGGTCATCGCCTTGCCTACCAGGCTGCCGCCATGCCGCCTCACCCCGCGCTGGATGGCCTTGCGGCTCGCGTTCGTAACTTGCATCTGTTTTCGCGGGTCAGGTCGGGTCAACCCGGTAACCCGCACGGGTCAGGTTCGTGTTGACAATCCTGACCCGTTTGAAAAAATGGGCCAGATTATTGTCAACCCATTTATGGCCGGGTCAAGTCGGGTTCGATCCGAACCCGACCCGTTGACCCGAATTGACACCCCTAGCTGCCCTGGGCTCAACAGTGCCCTCAAACCTCAGAGACTTCAATCTCAAAAATATATATAAATGTCTGTCCACCTCATTAGGTCTCAAAGCAAGAACCTGCTCTGTGCCTCACCCATCATCTTAGGCTATCAGAGTAGCAAACTGTGAAATTGTGTCAGAATAGACTATCGGAGCTGTACTATATACAGGAGCTGCCTGACTAGCACTCTATCCATCAGTTATATATGGGTTTGGCGGATCCATACTCACACAGAGAATGCATTTGAACACATGCATATGAAACAAATAATAATAAACACCCAAACAGACACAAAACTATCCCATAAGACTTACAGATCAATTTCCTAGAGTTCTGTCTTAGGATCCAATTCCAAAATTATTAATCTGATATCACAAAAGCTTATCATACCTCAGCCTAATCAGGATATGACCTATCGTGTTGAGCTGTGATATACAAATCCCAAGATCTAGTTTTGGAATGTTTCATATTCTCTTCCAATTTTATTTTAAATAAAACTACAGACTACAAATCTACTAAATATTCAAATACTGAAAATAAACTCATCTACAAATTTTTTTTCATTTCATCAGAATAAATATCTACAGTATATCACATGGCTACATGCAAGAGCTACAGAACTAAAAATTTACCTAGCCATGACTGTACAAAAATTAAAATAACAAAATACCTATCAACTCAAATCTGATCATGAACTGATAATTAACAGTCTCCTTCCCTTTCCCAGATCCTGAAAACTACAAGCAAACCACAGTGAGCTACAACAGCTCAGCAGATCACACAAGCAAATCTATATTTTTAAATTCTCTTTTATTAAATATTTTGTTGAATATTTAAAGCAGTTAAATGCAGTTTAATCGATCACTATACTAAATATAGTAGTTATTCAAGTATTTGACTAATATTATTGAGCAGATAAATAAATTGTAATTCATATCACATAGTAGTTCATATCATATATCCCAGTCTTAGACAGAATCTCAAAAGATTCTGGCCCCTTATGTCTCCTTTTGTGCTTATAGCACAAGAACATGCCTTATAAGCATCAGAAAATTTTTTGACACAGACAAAATCTCAAAGGATTCTGACCCCTTATAACTCTCAGCTGATGTTTTTAAATCATATTAGCATATATCTCATCACATAGGCATATATTTAATCACATTGTAATAATTAAAGCAAAATTTAGCATATGTCAAAATTTCACAGTGTTCTGTAACGGTAGGTAACTGAACTTTTTGATGAGCAAGTTTTCACAATGCCATAACAACACAAAATTACAAAGGAATGTATAAAACACCGTTTTAAAACAATTTTTGAACTACAACGTTATTTTTCAATGCCAAGATTATTTTCTGTTCAACTAAAACTGCACAGACTTCAAATTACCCAATAAAATAATTTTCAGAAAATATTCAAAATGTTCATAATAATGCTCTCTATAACATATAAAAAATTACACTGTGAAAATTTTACCAGTGCGAAGTTATACGTGTTTTTTAATAATGGAAATACAAATTTAATTAGAGAATTAAAAAAAAAATTGTATTTTTGAAAACTGAGACGAGCATAATATGACTTACCTCAATTTGGACAACTTTCACAACTGAGCCAACAGTTGAAAATGGCCTGAAGCTGCATAAAACGCGATTTCCCTCTCCAAAACTCTTTTTCTCTCTCCTCTCTCCTATTGTTGACCTCTGCACAAAGAACAAGAGAGAGAGAGAGAGAGAGAGTAGAAATACCTTGTATCTCATTGAAAGCCTCCACAAATCTCGCAAGAAATCCTGTTGAGTTATTGTTTCTTTGGCGCCGTTCACGACGTTTCCTGAAATCCCGCCTCGATTGCACTCCCATTCGCGGCTTTAAAATGAGAGTGAAGCCAAAGCTCTGTTAGTTTTCTTCTCCACGATTGCAAACCACTTTAACAGCCAAATCCCATCGCTACTTCCGACTTCTTCCAGCCGACCTCCTCTTGTTCACACACGAGCCTTCCGCAAGCCCTAGATCCCCTCTTCCTCTTCTTCTTTCGTTTGCACACAAACTCCTGTCAGCCCCTAAGCCCTCAGCCCCAGACCCTTACCTCATTCGAAGCCGATTCCTCCTCTCTGCCTTCCATCGCCAATACCCATAGCCACAAGTCTTCCAATTTGTTTCCGTCCAAAGAGTGATTGTGTGTGTGTGTGAGGGGAGAGAGAGAGAGAGAGAGCTTTCTCCCTACCTTATTCCTTCCTCAAGCCGACTCAGCTCCAGACCGACGCCTTCTCCCTCTACCACTGCCGACCTTGCACTCTGCAACCGAATCCCTATCCATGACCGAAGCTTCAATTCGTCTGTCCTCCTCATCTCTACCGACTAAACTCAAGACCCGACCTCACGCTCCCTCCTCTCTGATAACCATATAGCCGAACCACTGCCCTCACCTCTTCTAGCCGCACTTCACTCAGCAACCCTAGACCCGATTCCTCTTTAGGTAAAAGACTTTTTTTAATTAAATTATAATTATAATTATAGTAATTATGATTTTATGTTATTTTATTTTCAATTGCTATCAATGACTTATCTTTATTATTATTATTTCTAAAAATTATTATATATATATATATATATATATATATATATATATACATATATTTGTGTGTGTGTGTCTGAGAGGAAAGCAACGACGTTTGCGACGCATGTATAAGCTTTTGAAACTCAAAATCTTGCAATCGGCATTTGCGGCGCATCGGAAAACCGTCCATACACGCTTTTCTCTAGCATGGTGGGAAGGGAACCCGGTGCGATGCCTACGATGAGGTAGGTAGGCCCTGTATACACTTTTCTCCAGTATGGAGGGGACGAATATAAGTACCCGTAGACGTTTTAGCACCTATGGAGAAAGAACTGCATTTTCAAACAGGTACCCAAAGGCCCATATACGTCATCTAACACCTATAGTATACGATTTTCTATAGCGTGACAGGAGGCCCAGACTCCTATACTTTCCCCTAAATTGGGGAGACGCCGGGAGGCTGCTAAAATTTTTGGTAAACCGATGACCTAATTTGAACTAAGTGTATGGAACTTGACTACAAACAAGACAACAGGGGACCTGAACAAGACTTGAACTGGAACTTGAATTGGATATAATGAATAAAATTGAATCAAGTAAACTTGAATCATATGCAAGGGAACTCGGACTTGAATTTGAACTAAGTGCAAAGGACTATGCTTGGACTTGAACTCAACAAGACTATAAGAACTTGAACTTGCATGGACCGCAGGAAATTCATTTGAATTGAGCTTGAATTTGGACATACACAAGAAACATGATAATGCTTAAAATGAAATTATGCTTTGCAAAATAACAAGCTCCAACTTAAATACAAATGAAAATGTATAAGGCTGATGATGGAAAAGAAGTTTGCAAACATTGATTATTCACAAATGATAATAAGATTGTGAACGAAATCACTGGACTTCATACGGTGATATGATGCTCTCAATGGATCAGATGACCTGCTTGCAACAATTCAACATAAAAGCAAATACACCAAACCTCAGCAAGCAATGGTGATTAGCATGCAATAATTGCATAAATGTTCTGACATTCAATATGTAGGGAGAGATAAATGACGGATGCAAGCTCCTACGAGTCTTTCTAGGAAAACTCTCGCATATGCAAAGTACCTACGAACTATCGTAGCAAGGATACCATCGCCTCTCTACAACCAAAATAGCTATCCAATAGAAGGCAAATGCACAGACCCCTGCAAATTATTGTGGTAGATTTGTTACGCATATAATACTTTGTCTATAAGTGGAGGGGGGGGTTGTAGTGCAAGCACCATAGTTCATCAAAGGGCAAGCGCGTTAAACCCTCAATGAAAATATCAACGTCACTATGTAATCATAAGTAACGATCACATGTGAGTCACGAAGAACTCTTAATACATGTTCGACAGATTGTTCACAAATGATAGTGAAAGGCATGCGAGCTAATATAACAACTTGTTGATTGACGTGTATGAAAAAAGTCAGTGGTGTACGTAGCTCAACGGACAATTAACAATAGTATATAGACAGATACACTGGTTCCCTACGAGCAAAAGCAGACAATATACATCAAAGGAAAATGCTTATGGGTCCTTGTAGGATACTTGCCACATAAGCAACATATTACCTACAAGCAAATACGGGGAGAATTATAGTAAACACAACTCGCCTGCATTCAAACTTTGCAAGCAATGAAAATCAAAGGGGATATATAACTTGATCGCAGTTAAAGGGGCAAAGATCTTTAACAAATATATCACCTACAAGTGATGACATTTGATGTGTAGCATTCACATCAGTCCTACGAGCGACAAAACATCTTACATACGTATATAAGACAGTGTATGATAAATGTTAATATCTGCTGACGACGATGGAAGATACATCATATTCATAGTAGTATGTATAGTATGTATATACAAGTGACGGTCAACATGTTATGGATGCTACAACACCTCTACAGTCAATTACCATTCAATGTTAAGCAAATGTATTGATCCATTACGAATGAAGGTGGATAATACACAACAAACATAAGCACCTACAGGCCCTTGCAGAAGATCCGCTATATACACAAAATATCATCTGTGAACAAAATACCATATGACGACGACGAATGACGCCTACGCACCTACAAGTCGTCATAGTAGAAGGCGATAAATGCTACACCATCTTTACGGTCAATCACTGTTCAATGTTAAACGATTGCATTGATCCGTTACGATCAAAGGCTGATAATACTACAGTAAATGCAAGCGTCTACGAGCCGCTGTAGAAGACCGTCATGTATTCAACGCATCATCTACGGGCAAATACATAAGAACTGCGACAAACACAAGCTCCTACAAGCTGCTGTAGAAGACCCGTCGTACACCCAAAATGTTGACCACAAGCAAAATGTCATATAACTGCAGCAAATACAAATGCCTATGGCCAGCGCTAGAAGATTTGTATATAAAGCAATGACCACGAACAAAGGCATCATGTGAATGCAATTATCTATGAATAACTACTAGGAGATTCATCAGTGCACAACAAACTACCTACAAAAAGCAACAAGAAGTGCACGACAGTCTACCTGTATGAAACGGGCAAATGAGCACAATACGATGCCACCGGATCCGCAACATCCACGCAAGCGAACAGAAGGCGTTTACAAAAATCCTAAAATGCCCCCACACTTGCACTATAATATGTATGCACAAAAACACGAAGAAATATATGTGCAATTATACACCCGCATGGGCCCCGACGAGCGTGTTATAGGTATACATGTGACATCTAGGGATGTTGCGCGGGTCAAATTATGAATCCAAGTTTGAACCCGATCTTTCTATATGGGTTAATAGGAGTCGACACCGTTCAAACTTTCAAACAAATGTACGGTCACGACGTCGACCAAGATATTTGTTTTATACGTTTATATTAGGCCTTCAAGGCTTATGAATAAAGAAATTCATTAATAAAACTTAAAGTCGGCACAAACTCGATCATCTGTCGACAGGTTGATAGAGTTGACAAGGTTCAATCCTCAAATGCAAATGACCATATACCCTGATGATGTCCATGTTGCATGTAGACCTCAACTGGAGGGGTTTATTACAAATGCCGCCCAAATGCCTGAAAGTTCAAAATTCTAAAAATCCCAAAATTCAAAATATTTAAAATTGAAATAAACACCATCAAATGCTTAAAGCAAAATCCATCCATCTCCGTAATAGTTTACCGAAGTGGACAAATTGAAAATTACTTCAGCTCACAAAGAGCTAATGTCTGGTCGATAATATCACTAGGATTCATTCTCAAATCATCTCCTGCCAGTAAGGACATGGTGCGTGTCCTCTAACCGGTAGTTTTGCCGCCAAATGGCACCGCAGGATAAATGGTTATGACCGAGGCCCTCTGAACCGGGTGGTTCGCCTCCAAATGGCACCACTAAATTACGGCTATGGCCAGAGCTCGTATGCTCCCCAATGGCATCAAATCATTGAGATATGAATCAATAGGATATAATCGATAGGGCACAAACCCCTCTGTTAGCTAAGGTGGATTCAAATTTGTCCCCTTAGGTAAATATTCACCCCAGGTCTACAAGGTACCCTTTGACGAAGCAACCCATGGCTGCCGATAATAATCCTTTTATCAGGTTGGGTCGACTACCTCCTCTAACTAAGTAGACCAGGGACTACGATGGCCCGGGACAACGGAACCATGGGATCTTGATCGGGTCCATCATCCATTCTCCCACCATCCGCTTTAAGCGCAACATGGTAAAATTTCTAATTTTAAATATCAAACTCTCCAAATATAAACCCATGCTGCTACTATATGTCAGATAACACGTATTCCCTACGTCTCTGATTGACAACTAACCTTAATCGAAAGTTTTCTCTTGTTACCAGGAGGGGTAATTAACTATAGGGGCTTGCGCCTATAGGAAACCGGAACTCAGATCATAAAATCCTCACAAAATGAGGGTGAAATCTCAGGGTAGTGTCTTATCTACAAACCCAATCTGACTTCCTAAAATTTACCACGGAACTTAATCGGTTAAAGCTCCCCGAAAAGCAACAGGGAGGCCGGGGCGTGAATTTTCAGAGCCCACACCTGTTCAAACGGCTGATCGTAGAAAATGGCAATGAAATAGTGGAAAAATATTATAATGAGTTCATAATGGCCTAGCACTGCGGCGCTCAAATCAGGCGTTGCGACGCTCAAAAATTTGCAAAAACATGAGAGCACGGCGCCGCAATATCAATTTCTAGAGCTTTGGCTGAGTGCAACGCCGCTGCGCTCCAAAAGTGTCATTCTCAGATTTTGTCGAAATTCACACCAAACACTTGGGACACATACTAGAGCACACCCAATCATTTTCATGCATTAAAACACTCTTAAAGACAAGCAAATGATTGAAAAAATGAAAAGTTTAAATCTTTACCTTTTTCCAATTGGATCAAAATGGGGAGAACTAAATGCTAAACCTAAAGGTGTCACATTAGGGTCCCAACCGTATGAATGATGTGATGCAAGCATTCATCAATACATGAGGATGATTGACTGAGTGCAAAAAAATGAGATATTGTATTGGCTTAATCTGATCTTATTGAAGAACTTAATCTTCAAAAATATTATTTCAATAATGCATTATATGCAGAAAAAGATTTATGTTACAAATAATTCTACATCCAATGTTATGAGATCTGAATTAACACCACGTGAATAAGAGTCAAAATTTGAGTATAAAATCAAAATTAAGTATGACATTATATTTGAACCAAAGTTTTAGAAAAAACTGAATTTATTCATAAATGCAAAACTCATGTCTACTATAGTTGATGAATTAATTGAGAAACTTAGTAACATAATTAATGAAGCATATAATGAATTTATTACCAAGTCTATGAATCAAATTGATAATTGGTTTTATTTTTGGTTCATCGTTCCTTGATTTATAAATTTATAAAAAAGAACTTTATAGGAAAAATAAAGTAAGATCAATCTAACATATGACTTGTTCATGTATAGATCTTAAGAAAATTTCAAGAAAATTTGAAATTCAAATATTTATCTATCTGGTTGAAATCTAAAGTGCATAATTCATCATGACTAATAAATAAGATGCTTAGATTATCTTTATTTAAAGAGGATGTATGACTATGTAGACATCATATTTGTTTGTTAAAAGTAAAAATTTTATGGAACCTAATAAACATCAATTATAAGTTTTCTTCATCATTTACCCCTTTCTAAATTAATTTTAGTGTATTCATTAGGAAGCATTTCGTCATTTTAGCATTATCATTGTATGCATCGTATCATATTTCATCCTTCACTAGTTATGTGCAAGAAAGTATTTTTAGAAATTTATTTGTAAATATGACAAATACAAGTCTTCCTAAAGTAAAGAATATCAAAAGTTTTTTTCATTAGTCCAACCGTAAATGTTTCTTCTTTGACTTTATATCCTGAACCAACAATCAATTCTTTGGGTTCTTCTTTTTACTCAATTCTTTCAAAATTCACATCCAACAAAACATCTACTCTTAGATTTTCATATTAATTTCATTCTTGAAGATGTCAATGAAGAAACTCAAATTTACGTTACAAATAAAAGATGTCAAAGATACTTTATGAAGTGACAAGAAAGGCCTATATGTGGTGATTTATAGATTTCACTATAAGAAGTGTAACAATTATGCACATGGCAAATCTTAACCAAACAATTGTCGATAGATTGAGACAAAACACGGATTTTTTGCGACTCTCTTTTGAATTCACATTCAAATGTTTCAAAAACCTTCAAATTACAATCATATACAACTTCCTCTTGTAAGATTTCCTCTTATGAGATCTGCTCCTATATTTTTCAAGTTTTAGATAATTTTTGCTATGTAGGTTTCAACGACTCTTAGTTGAGCCAATCTTTTTGATTTTATTATTGTAATATTGAAGGAACTTATTATAATTATAAATACGGATGCATGAGGAATGTAAAAGGGTCTTCTATGGATATTCTTGTTGATTCTACTTTAGTTTCTATCTTGATAAAATTCTGATTGGATGTGATTTTGATAGGAAATACTTGAGTTTGCAAGTAATCCTATCGGATCTACTTGAGTTCGCAAGCAAACCTAGTAATAATTGGTAAAAACAGCGAGAAAACAAAGGAATCATAGTGGAAGAACAACCAAACAATAGTAAATCTTATAATAAAATAAAGAGATACAACACAAAGCAAAGATACAAGAGATCCTCAATTCGAACGATCTCCCAATCTCTAGACCTAAGTCTAGAGCCAAAACTCCCAAAAGACTCCAAGAGATCTCAATACTAAGCATGCCCCCTCCCTACCCCTTACCTCTCTTATTTATAAGCTCCCAACTGCCCAAAACCCATCCAAAAATATAATTTTCAAATAAATTTAAATCTACAAGTAGGCCCCAAGCATAGGCGGCAAGCCCTATTAGGAAGCAAGGGAGGCAGTTTTGAACTGCCTCCTGTAGACATACGCCGGCCCAGGTGGGGCCGACTGAGGTGGTTTCTGCTGAACCGCCTTAACAATACCGCCCTCTCAAAGAACCACCTTGTCCTCAAGGTAGAAAGAGGGAAACTGGTGTTGCACCCTTTCATAAGGTTCCCATGTGGCTTCATAATATGGAAGATCCTTCCATTTAATTAACACCTCTTTAGCCCCATCCTCTCTCTGACGAACCCCCATTAATTCTAAGGGTTCCAAAATTACTTCTAACTCTTCAGTAAGTGTTGTTGGTAATTCCGAGCTGACTGTATAATCTCCAATGGCCCTTCTTAGTTGAGATACATGAAAAACAGGATGTATATTTGCCGTTGGTGGAAGTTTCAGTCTGTATGCTACTGCTCCAATTTTTTCGGATATCTCATAGGGCCCAAAGTATCTAGGGGCAAGCTTTTCATTTCTCCTGGTAGCGATTGTCTTCTGCCTATATGATCGGAGCTTCAAAAACATATTTTTCCCTATCTCGAATTGGATGTCTTTCCCATTTCCATCTGGTTGTTTCTTCATAATTTGTTAAGCCCTTAACAGGTGCCTTTTCAGTTCCTCCAACACTCGATCCCTTTCCTCCAAGTACCCCTCGACTGAAGAAACTGGAGTGTGGCTTTGTCCAAAATGCACCAAGTGAGGTGGATCTCTCCCATATAATACCTTGAAAGGCGTCATTTGTGATGCAGAATGATAAAATGTATTATACCAATACTCCGCCCAAGCTAACCATCTGGCCCATATCTTGGGTGTCTCTAATACAAAGCATTTGAGGTAAGTTTCCAAGCTCCTGTTGACCACTTTAGTCTGGCCATCTGTTTATGGGTGGTAAGCAGTGCTTCTTTTCCAAACTGTCCCCTGTAGCC
This sequence comes from Dendrobium chrysotoxum, assembly GCA_019925795.1. Taxonomy (NCBI): domain Eukaryota; kingdom Viridiplantae; phylum Streptophyta; class Magnoliopsida; order Asparagales; family Orchidaceae; genus Dendrobium; species Dendrobium chrysotoxum. Next base: position 38,717,572 of record CM034311.1, on the reverse strand, counting down.
TGAACAGCTCTTTCCAAAAATGACTGGGAAACACCTTATCTCTATCTGATACGATAGCTTCTGGTACTCTATGCAGTCTAACCACTTCTCTGATGAACGCTGCTGCCACTGTTACTTCCGTATAAGGGTGTCGTAGGGGAATGAAGTGAGCATATTTGCTCAGGTGGTCCACCACCACTAATATCACTATAAATCCCTCAGATTTAGGTAGCCCATCTATGAAATCCATGGACACCTCCTCTCATACCTGTCTTGGCAAAGCAAGGGGCTGTAATAAGCCTCATGGAGACATTGACATATACTTATTGCTTTGATAGACATCGCATCTGGAGACCATCTCCTCTACATCTTTATGCATCCCTTTCCAGTACAACTCCGATGCAAGCCTCATGTATGTCTTATACAGGCCTGAATGTCCCCCAATAGCGCTTCCATGAAACTCCTGGAGTAGGTTTGGGATGTGAATCGAGGTTCGAGGTATTACAAACCTCCCTTGATATAGCAGTCTGTCTCCTTCCAATGAGTACCCTGGGTGGCTGCCTTCGTTTTTTAGTAAATCTGCTCTTATATTCCCCAATTCTTCATCCCTCACACTTTCTTCTCAGATAGCCTCCCAATCAAGCATCAAAGGAACCGATAATGCTATTGTCTGCAATTCTCCCATACATCTGGATAAAGCATCTGCCGCCTTGTTCTCTACTCCGAGCCTGTACTGAATTTCAAAATCATATCTTAGCAACTTGGATAGCCACCTTTGATGTTCCTCTGTCACCATTCGCTATTCCAGGAGGTATTTCAAGCTTCATTGATCTATCCTGACAATGAAAAGTCTTCCAAGTAAGTAAGGCTGCCATTTTTGGATGGCCAAAACGATGGCCATTAATTCTCTCTCATAGACTGACTTCAGTCTGGCTCTGGCAGTCAACACCTGGCTGAAGTAGGCAATGGGACTTCGATTCTGCATAAGTACTGCACCCAGCCCATATCCAGATGCATCTGTTTCTACTATAAAGACGTGAGTGAAATCTGGCAAAGCTAGGACCGGTACCGTAGTCATAGCCTTCTTCAGGTTCTCAAAGGTTGATGTAGCCGCCTTCCCCTATAAAAACCCGTCTTTCTTCAACTGCTCCGTGAGTGGCCATGCTATGGTGCTGTATCCCTTTACAAATCTTCTGTAGTAACCCGTCAGTCCTAGAAATCCCCTTAGCTCTTTCAAATTTTTAGGCACCGGCCACTTTAGCATTGCTTCAATTTTGGACTGATTTGCTGCCACCCCTTCTTTTGATACCACATAGCCCAAAGTATTCGACACTAGTTTGTGCGAAGCAGCACTTCTTTAAGTTGGCCTTTAGCTGGTGCCCCTCTAACACCTGTTTTAATAGCTCCCAGTGCTCCTCTTCTGTCCTGATGTAGACTAGGATGTCATCGAAGTAGACTAACACAAATCGCCGGAGATATGGTTTGAAAACCTTATTCATTAATGCCTGGAAAGTGGCGGGAGCATTGGTGAGGCCAAAGGGCATCACCAGGAACTCATAGTGTCCCTCGTGAGTTCTAAAGGCCAACTTGGGTACATCTTCTTTCTTCATCCGGATCTAATGGTATCCGGATTTTAAGTCGATATTACTGAAGATCACTGTTCCGCTCAATTCATCCAATAGCTCGTCAATAACTGATATAGGAAACTTGTCAGGTACTATTTCCTTGTTGAGTGCTCTGTAATCCACACAAAATCGCCAGTTGCCATCCTTCTTCTTTACCAGTAGAACTGGACTAGAAAAAGGGCTAACACTGGGCCTGATGATTCTGGCCTCCAGCATCTCTTTAATCAACTTTTTGATTTCATCTTTTTGGCACTAAGGGTAGCGGTAAGGCTGTACGCTAATAGGCGACACACCCTCCTTTAAATTGATGGCATGCTCTTGTTCCCTTTGCGGTGGTAACCCCTGAGGAGGCTGAAATACCTCTTGGAATTGCTGAATCAGCGGTTGTATGTAGAGGGGTATGTCTCCTTCTCCTCCCACTTTCGCTCCTTCCAAACTGTGCAGCTCTACCAAATATCCTCCACCTGCCAACTGTATATTTTTCACCATAGTTTTAAGCGACACCAAGGATTTGGATAGTCCTGCATCTCCCCTGATTATCACCTTCCTTCCATCTACCACTAGTTCCATTGTGAGTGTTTCCCAATTTGGTATCTCCTAAAGTCTGCAGCCATTTCATACCCAGTATTGACATCTGTACTCCCTAGCTCCAGTGGCAGAAAATCTTCCTTTACCTAAATCCACTGGATAGTCAGAAGTACTCCTCTGCAAATTCCCTGGCCTTTTTCCACCTTTCATGTTCCCATTATCACCCCATAACAATTGGTGTCCACAAATTTCATTCCCAGTTTGTTGACAACTTGAGTGGAGATGAAATTATGGGTAGCCCCACTATCAATCAGCACTACCACCTCCTTGTCTTTTATTTCTCCCTTCACTTTCATGGTATGATTTGTAATAAATTCTACCACTGAGTTTAAGGAAACCTCGGCCAGATCCAAATACAATTTCTCCTCCATCTCCTCCTCTGTCTCCTCCTCACCTCCCTCAATTTCTTCGTCATCATAGACGGTGAGAACCTAAAGAGTTCGGTCCTTGCATCGATGCCCTGGCGTATACTTCTCATCACATCTGAAGCACAACCCCTTATTCTTCTGTAGCTTCCCCTCTCCCAAGCGCTGGGTCCTCCCCACATCTCCCGGTCTTCCCTTGCCCTGCCATAGCCCAAACCCCCTTCGAAATCCCCCCTTCTTTGTTCAAAATCAGCACCTCGACGGCCATAGTATCCCTCCTGATGCTCCTCATATCCCCCTCCTCTTTCTTCCCTCTGGACAGGCTCCAGATGGGTTCTTCTTCTTTCTCCTTCCATGATTTCCACCTCATCTTCCTCCTTACGAAATTCAAAATTCGTGCTTTTTCCTTCCATCCCTTTTGCCACGGAAGCCGCCGTTTGGTTTTGAATTTCCAACATTTTCTTCATCATATCTCGAAGATCGACGACCTATCCCTCCATGGAAGAAATCCTTTCCTCCACTGTTGTTTTAATTTGATTCATCTCCCCTTCAAGCCTTTCCTCCAAGGCATCCACCTTTTTGGCTGCCATCACAATCCGGAGTTTGTAGATTCACAAAATTTGAATTTTGGAGTAAAAAAAACAGCAACTTCCTCCTTTTTTGGGCAAAAAAACTGCTGCTGGAATTTGCCGAAAATAGCCCTCCACCGGTCCCAAGACTTGCTCTGATACCAATTTGATAGGAAAAACTTGAGTTCGCAAGTTATCCTATTGGATCTACTTGATTTCGCAAGCAAACCTAGCAATAATTGGTAAAAACAGCGAGAAAAAAAAGGAATCGTAGTGGAAGAACAACCAAACAATAGTAAATCTTATAACAAAATAAAGAGAGACAACACAAAGCAAAGATACAAGATATCCTCAATTCGAGAGGAGGATCGTTCTCTCCCAATCTCTAGACCTAAGTCTAGAGCCAAAACTCCCAAAAGACTCCAAGAGATCTCAATACTAAGCATGCCCCCTCCATACCCCTTACCTCTCTTATTTATAAGCTCCCAACCGCCCAAAACCCTTCCAAAAATATAATTTTCAAATAAATTTAAATCAAGTGGGCCCCAAGCATAGGCGGCAAGCCCTATTAGGAAGCAAGGGAGGCGGTTTTGAACCGCCTCCTGTAGACATACGCTGGCTTAGGTGGGGCCGGCTGAGGTGGTTTCTGCTGAACCGCCTTAACAGATTCTTTCTAGCTTGGTGCAACTGGATATTACTTATATCTGGGAAAAGTTTTCTCCACATACTAGCATGAGACTTGAATTGTTATTTGGTGGTTTCTTTCCAATGTTTATTCCTTTAATTTAGTGACTTGTTTGTTTGTGTGATTAAATATTGTCAATTTTGGCACATGAACAATCTGATTGTCTTCAACTGTAGTGCGAGTTTATGATCAAATGTACAAATTCTATGATCCTTAATTTCTATGTCAGATTTCAACATCTGTAAAAATATCATTTGCCTAGATTTTGCCTATTTATAAATTTTCATTTGAAATGATGAATAGTTGTTTAAATAAAGGGTTTGCAAATTACGAATTAGAAAATCTATGCTTGATCATCCTAGTTCTGTATTAGGAGGCCTTCCACCCTAAGATGCCTTGTATCAATAATATTAAGCAACTCAAAGACGTCTTGCATCAACAATATTAAGCAATCAAACTTTTTGCATGGTATATATTCTATCTCTAAAATAGTTCCATTCCCCAAATCAGCATTTCGGCAAGATGTTGGTAAAAACTAGGACTATCAGGCTAAAGATGCCAAATCATTTTTTGATATTTAGATATCATAACCAATGACCATTACGAAAGATAGGTATTTTAGAAAATTCAAGACTGCTAAAGTAAAAATAATGGAAAAAAGGATCCGCGTATTGCATTAACCCAGAGGAAGGCAGACTCCTATCTATTAACTCGTTCTAATACTTGACAACTCAAAGCATCAATTTTTTTCCATGGCTTGTGGTTGGGCATCCCAAACAATCCTCAACACCCATGAAATTATTAGGTCTAAAACACGGAAAATAATATATCAAGTAAATAAAGTTGAATGTAAGAATTTAAAAAACATTAATGTAAGGAGGACAGACCTCTGTGCCTGCAATACCCATCGCAAGGCCTATGTCTGACTCATGTAAAGCAGGAGCATCGTTAGTTCCATCCCCAGTGACTGCAACAACTTCCCCCATGCTTCTCAGATTTGTCACTAAAGTATGCTTGTCAAGAGGCAACGAACGGGCCATTACCTGTTAAACAAGTTCATGACAATACTTATTTAGCTCATTCGGAAAATGGAAATAAGCAGAAGTATGAGACAAATACCTGGAGCTTTGGTATCAACTCCTTCATCTCCTCTGGGCTCTTGCTGCGAAATTCATGTCCTTCTATTGCCAGACCATCATCTGTCAATATGCCGCACTCTTTGGCAATTGCTTTAGCTGTATTAATATTGTCTCCGGTCACCATACGTACTTTTATACCAGCAGTTACACAAGTTTGAACTGCTTCCCTGACTCCAGGTCGTACAGGATCTTTTATTCCAAAAACAGCTATCAGTGTGTAACCATCAGTAGAAATTTCATCTCCTTCTGGAGCTTCACCCATGTCCTTGTAGGCCAAACATAGTGTTCTTAAAGCATCACAAGCAAAGAGATTAATGACATCCAAGATAGTTTTTGTTTGTTTTTCAGATAAAGGTAAGGGGTTTCCATCACAATCAAGGATCTTATCACACATCTGCAAGATAATTTCAGATGCACCTTTACAGAAAGCTCGAGTTCCTCCATCTGGTAGTGACACTAGAACAGACATCTTCTTCTTAACCGAATTAAAGGGTTCCACCTTTAATCTTGTGCAATCTCGATGATGGGTAGTATCCACAACACCTTCCAAATCTAATCCAAATTCCAACAAAGCAATTTCTGTTGGAGTACCCAAAATGGTATTTTTTCCGTCTTTTCCTCTCACCACTTCTGAGCCACTATTTTGGAATATGCACTGCAGAAGATTGCGAAGTACTTTGTCAGACAATGAAGCCTTTAAATGCTCCGAGGTCTCCTTACTCCTGAATGATTTAGATGCATCACCAATCCATATCTTATCCACTACCATGTGATTAGTTGTCAAAGTTCCTGTCTTGTCAGTACAAATGCATCCAGCAGATCCCATTGTCTCACATGCTGATAAGTGCCTTACAAGTGCCTTATCATCCATCAGCTTCTTCATTGCAAATGCAAGACTCAATGTCACGGCCAAAGGTAATCCCTCCGGAACAGCAACAACAATTATGGTAACAGAAATCGCAAAGTAATTCAATATTAATAAGGCGTCATCTGGGAACCATTTTAACAAGCCAACATGAATTGCCTTATCAACCAGAAACCTGGCTAGCAGAACAACAAAAGTTAATGTGGCAAACACCAAACCTATCTTTCCAATGATAGTGGCAACACCATTAAGCTTCACCTGCAACGGTGTTTCATTGTCTCCTCCCTGGCTCAAAGTCTCCATAAGTCTTCCCCATTCAGTCCTCATACCAACAGCAGTTACAAGCATTTTAGCTGACCCGTCTTGAACTTTAGTCCCAGCAAGCAGAAAAGGCTTTTCAAGAGAAGCATAAACTGGATCTGTTTCTCCGGACAAGCTTGACTCATCAATTGATAACGAGTAACCAGATATGTAAAGTCCATCTGCTGGAACCTGATCTCCTATTGACAGATGAACAACATCTCCAACAACCAAATCATAAATTGAAACCTTTTGCCTGTAGCCATCTCTAGTCACTTGCATAAAAATCTTTTTTTTCTCTTGGTCCAGTTCTCTGAACTGCAATGATTGTTTGTAATCACTGGCCGCAGTAACGGTAACTACTAAGAAGATGCTGAGAATAATCCCAAGTCCATCATACATCCCTTTTGGCCACCCTTCGGTGGCAAGGCCCACTCCTATTGAAACTACAGCGCATACCATCAGAATGATTAAGGTCAAATCTTGTAGCGCATCCCATACAAACATCCAGAAACTTCTAGCAGGCTTCTCTGGAAATTGATTGGCTCCAAAAATATTCTGTCTGATAGACAAATCACTAGTCTTGATTCCATCTTCAAGTGAAACTGACAATTTTCTAGATATCCCGTTTAATCCTCCGTGAATTTTCAAGGTCTTTGAATTGTGTTCTCGTGCAATTGTGGCCAATTCATCAGGGTTTATGTAAAATCCAGCTTTTCTGGCCTCCTCAGGAAGATGATATTCAATATTATTTGCAGCTGCAAAGGGAGAATAAGTCAATTTTCAATAATTATAGTATCAGATCCATAACTACCAACACATCTCTATATTGAACTTTAACCGAGATCATACCACCAATAAATGTCAAAGCAGCTTTCTGCACATATAGAGCAACTCGAATCTTTTCCTGAAATAACAAAGGCCGGTAGTGTTAGAAAGTTGAGAACACACAACTTGAAAACAAATTTGCAAATGAGTAGAAATGTTGGTATTAATCTACTATTATAACTAGATTATGAACCGATCTGTGAGGCTATAGGTATAAGCACAGCAATAAATGCAAGATTTTTTGTTGGGAAAGAGAGACCTATAATTTCTTTACTAATTGATAATTTATGAAGAAATTAAATAAAAAAAAAAAGGAAATAGGTGATAGCGAACAAACAGGACTACCAAAATATAAGTTCAAAATGAACATTGAAATATAGTTTGAAACAGCAATTCGGACATAAAATTCTTAAGAACAACGAATCCTAGTTATAACAGTATACCACATTCAAAAAGCTATTATGATCAGACAGATTGAACAAGATTAAGAGTTCCAGTTGAGCATTGACCACTACTACATTCATTTCATCCCGTCATGTTCATATGGCCAAAAAAAAAACCACCACAACAAGGAAGTCCTCTTTTTGCTGCTATTTTTGTTAGATGATGGTAATTTAAGGAGAGAAACCTAAATATGGTCCATTTAACTTCTTTGAATGCGGCGTGTTTCTTCTTATTAATTGATAAAATGTTGGGAAGGACTCTACTTTTGTCTCAATAAATATTTAAAAGGAAAATGTACTTATCCAACAAAATTTCGAACCGAGTGTCAAAGCATAATGAACCATATAGGAAAATGATATCTAGAAGCAAGTTTGTAAAAACTGGGCCAAATATATAACTAGAAAATTAAGAGATTCAAGGCTCAATGATTTTATCGGGTTGAACCGAATAATATAATAAATATTTAAATCATTTAAATAAGATTTAAATGACATAATAATCATGTAATAATCATGCAATAATTTACATCTAGACCAAAAAATAAAAAAAAAAATTATATACAAATAATATCTAATATAATTCAAAATTTAAAGAACATCAATCTTTAAATTTAGTTCATATTCATATAATTTTAATTCACATAAGGTTATAAATTTAATATAAATTATTATTAATTCATACTATATCGGTATATATAATTTACTCCTATTGATTATATACTAAATTCATATTATAAATTTGAATATATATATCATTCATATTAGACCATCTATCGCTAATAAATAAATAAAAAATAATTTTTTATGGTGCATAAATAAATAAATAAATTAGATAAAAAATTAAATATTATTAACAAAAAAATAAATACTGTTTACAACATAAAAAATTAAATTAAAAAAATCTATATAAAAATATAGTATAAGCATTGTGAATTTGATAATTCAACTTAGATATTTAGTCTCACATCCTTTAAGAACTTTTTTTTCCAGCGGACTACATTGGGGGTCTTAGGGGCATGGGCCTCAACTGGCCCAAACCATAATATTTATTTTAATAATAAAAACTGAATAATATTATATAAAATTTTATTTTTACTTATATAAAGTTAAGTTCTGTTTTAATTTTAAAATAGAAAAGGTGTTAGTTTTGTGTGGAATCCGATTAGGTCGATCAATTGAGTTGTAATGTTACCACGGACCTTAATTTCATCGGTCGAGCTCATTGGGGGGTTGTAGGGGGTCCTCCCCCACACTAAAAGTTTTTTTGGTACAACAATACAGCGCAGCGACGCTGTATTGTTTAAATGGAGGTAAATGGAGGTAGACAAAGAGAGAAGTGTCGCAACACTCAAAACCCCGGTGTCATAGCATTACGACTCAAGTAGGAAATAAAGAGTAAAGTGCAACAGTGCTTCGGGTCTCGGCATAAGGATACCTGACCCTAGCACTACAGCGATGTTAGATAGATTGGAGATAGGCAGTTGAGCATAATGGCGCTTCAAACCTGGTGCTGCAATGCTGCGAGATGGGCCAAAAAATTTTCTTTCTCGTTTTTCATGAAGGGCTGCATCCCTTGGTAGTTTAAGTGAGTTTCTCTTTATTTGTTCATGTAAGAGAAAACGATGTAAGAATGAAGAGAGACAAAAAGAGAGTGAGAGTAAGAGTGAAAAGAGACCTATATTATTTCTCAAATTTTCATAGTGAATTTCTTGGTGTGGAGTGGCTCCGTGATTTTTTCTGGTTTCAAGCTTTTTCCACATTAAATCAAGATGTTCTTTTTTCTGTCGCATTTTCTCTTTCTTTTTTGTGTTCACTGCGTGGTTTACTTTCCCAAAGCAATGGGTGTGGTTTGCGCTTTCATTGGGTTTAAACTCCGAATTGGTGCTTCCATATCCAGGGCTCTATCCGTTGGCGGTTGGGCCACATACCAATTTGTGTTGTATTATCGATTATTTTTTACTTAGATTATCATTAATAATATAAATTTTAATACCATAATTTCTATCTCGGTTGTATAAGTATTTTCAAAGAATAATCAAAATGAGAAAAATTAATGTAAACTTTTATTATATGACATAAATTTATAGCTAACAATTTTTTTCAAAAATATTGTGTTTAAAAAATCTAAAATTTGCATCATTAAAAAGTATATATATATATATATATATATATATATATATATATATATATATATATATATAAACATTTAATATGTATATGTTAAAATTTTTTTAATAAAGCTTACAACTAAATATTTAAAATGAAATGAGATAATCATAAATTTATGTTTAATATAACTAATAAAATATATGATAAAAATTTTAATAATTTATTGAAAATATATATTGATATTCGATCAAAATATTATTTCACATGAAAAAATTTAAAAACAATAACTCCAAAAAAATTATAAGTATTTCGAAAATCATCAATTTGTGCTCCCACTGATAAAAAAGTTCGTCTTCGCTGCAGACTTTCTCTTTGTATTTTGTATGCATCTTTTTGAGTTTGCACGTATTAGGAACTCACGTGGAGTGATAGGGCCACATAAAAATGCTTGGATGATCCTTCTTTGTCAAATAATTATTATAAGTGTATTGGTTATTAAAAATAAAATATATTAAATTTAAAATGATTTGTAACATTTATTATTTTACATTAAATTAATTTATTTAGTTATTTATATAGTTCAACAATTGGACCAATTCAAATAAACAAAGAACCGGCTAGTTCAAAGAAACAAAAAAATCGGCGATTAAAATTGGTTCAGTCCGATTTAATGCGAAAGAGGCTTTTAAGAAATGTTCCCTTTTCTTCTCTCTCTCATAATCTTTTTGCCACTGTAGACTAGGGGTGTAAGTGAGCCAAGTCGGCTCGTGAGCCAGTTTAAACTCGACTCGATAACGAGCTAGTGAGCCGAGTTTATCGAGCCGCGAGCTCCAGCTCGAGTTCGAGCTTGATGAGGCTCGACTCGAGAGCTAGCTCGAATGACTATTTGGATTTTTTAAATAATTATTATCAATTTGAATGTTCAAAATAATTAATGCCTGCAACCTATAAATCCTAGCTCATATATATATATATATATATATATATATATATATATATATATATATATATATATATATATATATATATATATATATATATGAGCTATGTTTTGAAATAGGGGTGTCAAAAATTGACACGAAAAAATTCGGGTTCGGCTCAACCCGTTTGTGAAACGGGTCGGGTTCGGGTTGACCCGGAAACCCGCAGGTCAACCGGAATTGACCCAGTTAGCCGCGTCCGAGTCGAATCGCGCAGTCGCAAGTTGAATCCGGGTTCCGTCTTCCGCTCGCCGCTGCGGCCTCGTTTTCGGCCCTATCTCAGGCTGGCCTCGCCCAGACGCCACAAGATCGCGGACGCTGCTGGCCTCGCGACTCGGATCCGCAACTGCAAGGTCCGCAAGATCACGGCCTCACCTGGTCTCGCCCTTGCCCGGACGTCGCTGGCCTCGCGAGTCGGGTCCGCAAGATCACGGCCTCACCTAGTCTCGCCCCTGCCCCGGATGTCGTTGGCCTCACGAGTCGCGGCCTCACCAGGTCTCGCCCACGCCAAGCGGCTTCAGATTGGCATTTTGTAAACGGGTCGCGGGTCGGGTCGGGTCAACCCGCCAACCAGCACGGGTCGGGTTCGGGTTAGAAATACCGACCCGTTTATAAAATCGAGTCGGGTTCGAGTTGACCCATTTAGACCCGGGTCAAATTGGGTTCGACCCGAACCCGACCCGTCGATCCATTTTGACACCCCTATTTTCAAAGAATAAAAAGCTGAAGCATTAACTTTCTTTTTTTCTTTGGGAACTACAGCATTAATTGGTAAAGAAAAAAAAGTTGTAGCCACTTAATTAATTCAAGTTTTGGGAAACAAAACAAGCTTCTTCCATAGCCCCTACTGTAGAGTGAACTAGAAAGCCATTAACAGATGTTTAACAACAAAATACTTTACTACATCAAATCTTTCTATTCTTTGGGCCAAATTCGACAAAAAAGAGAGGAAAAAAATACAGTCAGAATATATTTTTGGCCAAATTTTGATCCAGATTTAAATTAAAAATATGAAAATACTTTAAAATAAACATAATATAAATAATTAAAATTATATAAAATTGAAATTAAATCAAAGAATTTTGAGCAGAACACAAATTTTGTTCCAATTTAGGCCAAATTTGGCAAAAGATATTTAATAATTTTACAAAAATCTCTTTATAAAATTTATTAGCCTGATCTAATCAATCAAACTAGAATGTCTCCATCCTCTAGGTTTTTTTTTTTTTGGAAAATTTCCTCTAGTTTTTTTAAGTATTATTTAATTTTTAAAATAATGAAAAATAAATTATTGAAATTCATAATTTTGAAAATTTAATTATAATCTTCAATCAAGAATTTTTTTTTTGAAACGGGTATCTACCCGCTGACACCTCCCTAGGAGGGCCATGGCAGCATAACTAATCCCACGATGGAACCTAGTGGAGTCAGGCGTCGGGTCCATGCTTTGCTACTACCCTCAAAAAAGACGAGCTGCTTGAGAGGGGATTCAAATATGTGTTAGCGGTTCCCAATCATGCTCGCCGACCATGGCGGGTCAATAAAAAACATTACCATTGAAAAGTACAGAGAGAATTATTCCCCCAAAAAAAAGTACAGAGGATTTGTTGTCAAAGACGTGGGCATCTGATACCATGAAAGCAGGAAGCTTCGTTGAAGCTTCTTGCCTGACAACAGCCCAATTGACTTATTCCGCAGCAAAAACTTTGTTTCAGGATTTCCTAGTTAAAATAATTAAAATTAGTTTAAAATTTTTTAATCTGATTTAAATAAATATAATATATTAAAAATTATATTACTTTTAAAATAAATTTATGAATTTTGAAAACTTCACGTTGATCAGAATTTTAATAACAATATCCTGATAATTTCTTCCCTATTCCCCCATCTTCGAGGTGACTTCCAACCCATTTCCTTATAATCCAATCCAATAAATTAAAAGCACGGACAAAGGGCAGATCGTACAGGCTATCCGTAATCCTTTGTGGGCCTAAACATGGAGAGAGAGAGAGCTTTCGGTTTTATTTATACATCAAATAATATTATTTTTACTTTTATTAAATATTGCATTAACCCGGCTTCCGGTACAGCGGTGGTTAGCTGGGCTGATGTAATTTTTATTTTCTTTTAAAAATATTTAAAATATTTTAAAAATAATTTAATTTATTAAAAAAACAGTTTAAAATACAAATTAAATATTATTTAAAAAATAATAATCCATCTTAAGACAAATAAAATACCAACCCCAAACAAAACCCCACTTAGTTCAGAGCATAGAGCATGCATCACAATTTGCAATTCTTTCAAATATTTCCAATCTTGCAGAAGCATTCGGACTTAGCTATATGAATCTTGAAAACACTCCATATTTTCGTTAGATTAATCACCTAAATCATCAAACAAACAATATTGACAAGGCTTGGCTCGCAAAATTTAAGACAAAGTCATTCTATCATTTTATATAATTTGTAATTACTATAATAATTTGTTGCCCCTTCCACAGCCGCTAATGGCAAAACACTTTTTTACTTTTTAACAAACCGATTCAGAATGGACGGCCTGGACGAGCAGCAATACTAATGGCAGTGAATCAGAAAGGCGCACGATAGAACAGTAACATGCGCGTTGCTAGAATGCGCGGCACAGGTCATGAGCCGATAACCCTGCCATCACCCTCCCCAAATCTCTCTCTCAAATCCCAAATCTCCATCCACCCTCCCGTGCACATCACTAAACCATATCTTCGAAGAATATAGATCACGGGATAGGGTTTTGGGTAAAATGAAGACGACTGGTTCAATAACAAAAATCGCATCAAAGAACAAATTCAAACTATTAGAGAGAGAAGAGGGGGAGAGAGAAGAGGGGGAGTACCTGGATGCTGCGTCTGCGAGCCTCGTCCTCTGAACGCTTGTCAAGATCCGCAACCATGCGGAACCTCCGCTTCCGATTCCTGACAATCTGACCGACAGCGTTGCGCCATCGCCGCTGCACCTCCTCGGACGGATTCTTCGCCGGCAAATCGAAGTTCTCCTTCAGAAATCTCTCCATCGTCTCGCCCCCAACACCTCTTTATCTCTCTCTCTATATGTATCTATCTATCTATCTCCGAACTAGGTTTTATGATTTAGAAGCGATTCATCTTGCTAGCAATCGTTTTTTGCCGGAGAAAGAAGATCACTAGAGCTCACGTAAGCGGCTGGGAACTCAGAGGCGGGAGAAGAAATGACGAAAGACGAGCTGGCTGAGCTTTCAAGGAAATTTTTTCTTAAATTGGATATTTTTTAATGGTCTCGTCACCGTCGTGAGCTCACCTCTGGCCTCACTTCTGCGGGCTCGTGAAGCTTGCTCTGAACAGCGGCACGTGATTTTTCATTTTTTTAATGTTTTATTAAAATATTAAAAAATCACATAAAATTTTTAATTGAATTAATTTTTATTAGACAGGCAGATAAACTTTTGGTGAATATTATTTTTTTAAAAAATAAATTTCATGTTCATTTTTTAAAGCATAATATTATTACATGCTGAAAAAATTATAACCATAGAGTAATAATTTAATTTTTGTAAAATTTAACGGACAAACAAATACCAATAAATAATATAATAGGCATCATAATTTTGTGAAAATTCTGAAAAGGAAAAAATAATGGGAATTGACCAAGATTAAATGATCAGCTATGTATATATTTTATAAGAGTTTGACATTCCCCCTAAGTGGAGAAAGCATGATTATAAAATATGCAATATAAGTTTGTCTTTCTATGAATGTGAGGGAAAATTCTAGAGATGCGGTTATTGATTGTATTAGTCGGGTAGCAGTGATTGAATGGAGTTGAATGTGGTTGTGCGATGATGGTCAAATGATAGTAAACAAGCAATGATAGTTAGATGATGATGCTTCGGAGATGATAACAATCAGTCAATGATGACCATCGAAATTGAACTTCAAATTGAGTGCTAGTTTTTTAGATTTCTAAATTCCCTCTAAACTCAAGCTAAAGTCATCTCATATGGAGAATGAGGCTTTATTTGTAGTATTTTAAAAGTGATATTTTGAAAAATTCAGCCAGAATTCTATAACTATGATTTTTGAATTAGAGCCTAGAATTTCAACACGTTTAATTAGAGGGTCAAGTTCTTTTATTTGTTAGTATGCTCTTCTTATTTTTTATCAATTAACCTAAGCTTTATAGCTGAGAAGTTATATATAAATATATTTTAATAAAATAGGTTAGTGGGTCAAGTTTTAGTCATTTGGAGTGTAAATGGGTCGGCTTTGAGTCCATCCTTTTGACCCTTTGTTAAATAGGTTAGGTTTTGGTCGATTTGATTCAATCGGGTCAAGTTCGAGTTAAACATGAACATAATTTTATTAGCATAATGAATCATAATTGAAAATCATCTTGATCGAGCACGAATCTCAAGGCATATTTGAATTAAAAACTTATAAAATTAAATTAAAGATAATCCAAACTCTAATTCAACACTCTTATAATTGAACTAAACATCTCGACGAGACAAATCCAGCAAGAACAAAAATGATCCAATCCGAGCTCAAATGAACCCAAATCAAGAGCCAAAAGTATAATTAAAAACTTTAAGACATTAATTGAATGATTAAATGATCTCCAAATTTGACTATATTTGACTTGTTTATAGTCAAATTAAGCGACTTGATGAGAAGAATTCAAAAAACCCAAGATCACTTTATTCTGAAAGCCTTAAGGCACTAAAATGTTGAACGAACATTTATGATCAAGAAAATCAAGATGGGACGTCGGGAGGAGTGTTTAAAATTTTCTTCATACTTATGAGAATACCACTTTAAAAAATTTATAAATAGACACCACTCTCAACATTATGAGGGAGGAGCTTGGACTCCCAAATGCAACATCACAGATATTTAAAAATTTCAAGCCCTTATGATAGTAGCGCATCAGAACTTCCTTCAACTATCAAAATTCATCCAAATTCATATACTTCAAAAATATAAACATAGAAATAAATATATTCTAAAATATAGTATACAGTGTCAGAGTCATTATAAAGTCACAAAGTGTCCTACTCATAGTCAAATAGTTAGAAATTTGGGAGAAAGTCATAAATAAAATTTAACATTTCTTTTTAAATTCACTGGACTATCACGCATTATTCATAGTTATATTTTAAAACTTTGATTGTACCATAGCACTATTTATAGGTGTCAGAATAATTTTTCAAGTCATTAAAATCATATATTTTAGAACTACTCGTGAAATTTCATAAGCACAATATTAAAATGTACAAAATATTATAAACCACAAAATACTAAAAGTTATGCAATAAAATTTTACCTAGTAAGCAGATATACCCAAACTTTAATTGTACCACAATACTATTTATAGGTGTCAGAATATTACGTTAAAATTTCAATTAAAATATTAAAAAAAACCAAAAAAACCTTGAATTATAAAAACTGAGATAAGCAAAATGTAATATACCTTAGACATTTTTTTTAATTGCCCCAACAGAAAAAAAAGACTTGATATGGCCTGAAATGAACATTCTCTCCTCCTCACTCTCTCTCTCTCTCTCTCTCTCTCTCTCTCTCTCTCTCTCTCTCTAGCTGACAACTTCAGGTGGAAAGGGATTTGGCAATTAGAAATTTTGAGTAAATTTTGATATTTACAAAATATCTAATATCAACGTTGTAGCGCTAAGAGACCCGGTACTCCCTTAAAATCTCAACCAAACAAAGAGCATCACGTTATAGCGCCGCGGTGCTCCTAAGGGAAAGTTCCAAAATTCAGATTTCACATATAAAGACCCTTGGGATGCCCTCCAAAATAGAATTCATGCATTCACATATATATAGAACATTCACAGATGTGTGCAAAATGAAAATAGAGAAAATTCAGACATATAGAACTTACTAGTGGGTCCAAACTAATTGAGAGCATTGTAGCACTATACGTTACACTTCATCTCCTAAAAATGGTCATCCAACCTTCATCATCCAACTATGTGTAAAAACAGAGAGGAGAGAGAAAAAATAGAGAGGTTTTAGAGGTTTAAAGCTCAAGTTTCATTTGTTGGGCCAGCTAGGGAATTCGTAGAGCTCAAGGTAGTCTTCTGAAATCCTATCTCTAATTTCAATTCTATCGATTTTAATAAAAGATATAAATAAAAATGTGTTTTTCTAAAGTTTTACTATGTTCTCACTGTATAACCTTTAGTATGTTGTACGCTTTATTCCAAACATTTTGACTATAAGAAACTAGATTTTCACCAATTAATTTTTTTAAGCAAATTTTTGGAGATATGAATTTATTAAGGCTTTTCTTGCATTTGTAAGTTATATAAAAGCTTAAAATCTTAATTTGAATATCCCTCTGAAGTTAGAATTTGAATGAGAAAAGTTTAGTGAGTATAATGGTATACATGCAATGTGATTTATACTGATAGTTTTGGCAATTTATGCATCATCCAAGTAATGCATTAAAATCAGAATTATTTACTATTGCATTCACATATGCATAATCCATGTCATGGAATTGAATAAGTTATGATATGTGAAAAGTGCACTCTTTGAAACTTTATAAGGATCATAAATATATATTATGTTCTGGCATTATTTGTCTCATGTGAATGTGGGAGGAATTCTAGCCCCACTTGCTGTATATAGGTGTGGGAGGTTAATGGGAGTTATAAGTGAAAGTATAGGTATAAGCAGACATTGACACATGTACATTATAATCATGCATCGCATATTCAGATAATTTAATAAAATAAATATAAGTAATATTTTGAGTTGAATTTTAATGATTTATGAATCTTTGTATAAACTCTAATGAAATGGGAATGTCAAGTGAAAGTGAAAGTCTAACGACAAGTGTTCTGTGACATATCTGAAATCTCTGTTGATTGTGACATATCTGAAATCTCTATGAAAGTAATAGTAAAATTGTACGTAGTAATTCTTAAACCAAGTACACTCCAATGCATTACTTTCCTCTACTGATTATTTAATATGTTACTTAGGTACTATTTGGATGGAATACTTTAGGGTATAAAGTATCTCAAATGCAGGGGTTTTGATAATTTGGTATTTGGTTGAATGAAAAAGGAATTCAAAGTAAAGTAAATATAGTATAAATCAATATAGTTCATTTTCAGGGTAAACCAATTGTAAAACCCTTTAAATTTTAAAGATTTTTTTTGTTGACCTAGAGAAATCCAAATCACAAACCGTCTTGGCTAGAATATTTAATTGATAAAATATTTGAAATAAAAGAATATTTGAAATTTTAGATTGGTTTGTGTGGCTTACTGAGCTGTTGTAGCTCACTGTGATTTTACTCCTGGTTTTCAGGATCTGGAAAGGGAAAAGAGGTTGTGGACTAGCAGTTCAGGATCAGATATGAGGTCATAGATATTTTGCACTTTTAATTTTTGTACAGTCATGACTAGTTAAATTTTAAGTTCTGTAGCTCTTGCCTATAACCATGTACTGTAGTGTAGATATTTATTTTGATGAATAAAAGAAACTTTATAGATGAGTTTTTCGGTATTAGAATATTTTAGTAGTTATGTAGTTAGTCATTTATTTCAATGAATATTGGCAGAAAATCTGAAATAATTTCAAAACTAGATCTTGGGATTTGCTTGTCACAACTCAACACGATAGGACCTATCTTGATCGGGTTGGGTTGTGACACCAAACTCGACCAATTTTGAGCGAGAATGGATTACAGCACAAGCAAGCTTGCTTAATTACCACCACCCACTACCACCGCCAGTCGCCTTCACCAACCTCCTTCCACCGCCACCCCCTCCTCTTGCTGCAACCCCCCTCAGCCTGCTTCCGCCCCCCTCCGCCCACCGCCCGCCCACCTGCTGTCGTCCATTACCACCACTCATCTTTGGCGCCAGCCACCACCAACCACTGTTACTAGTCGTCGCTACCGCCACCTCACCTTTGGTCGCCAACCTATCACCACCACCTACCCCACCAGCCACCAACATTTTTGAACTTTACATTACATTCATTACTTCAAACCAAATAACAAAAATTATTCACTTGTATTTACTTTACCTTCATCTAAATAACTCATTATTATTTTTCCACTATATTCTTTTTACACTGCATTTCTTTTTTAACCAACCAAACAACCCCTTAGATATTGATATATGTGAAGAGCTAGGGAAAGAAGTCTAATAAGCTGGTTGTGCTCATTCTATGAATCATTTTAATATTTCAGGAAAAGAAAAGAGCCCAGCTGAGTAGGAAAGTAGTGTCAATTTTTCTCTGGAGTAGGATAGTCTATGTATCATTTTGTAATTTGATTTTAATTATTTTGATGCAGAGATTGCTCCTGGAACTGGATTATCGTACATAGGGCTGCAAACGAACCGAGCCGAGCCGAGTATGTGAGTGTTCATGTTTGAGTTTACTTATTATCAGCTTGTTCAAGTTTGGTTCGTGTTTTATTCGAGCTTTATTGTTTGTGTTCATATTTTGTTCGTTTAAATTAATGAGTGTTCATGTTTGGTTCATGTTCGATTCGTTTAATGTTTATCGAGCTTTAAACAAACAAGACTTAACGAGCTATAAACGAGTTGTGCTTCTAGATGTTCATTAACTTAACAAACAAGCTTTATCGAGCCTCCTAACAAACAATTATATCAAGCATGTTCATGAACATATTTAGTGAATTTTTTAAACTATCAAACAAGTACGTTCATAAACATATCATTATGTTATAATAAATATAAAATAATTATATTATATATATTTATCAATTTTATAATCAAATATTAATTGAGTTTTTATAGAGCTTATTCACGAGTTCTGAATCAAACACGAATCGAGCTTAATATCGAACTTATTCATGAGCTTTAAATGATGTTGTTTACGAACATAAATGAGCCGAACACATTAGTGTTCAAGCTTGTTTATTCAAGGATCGAGTATTTAAAAATATTATTCAAGTTTGTCTGTTTAGTTAATTAAACGATCACAAGCAAGCTTTAATCAAACCGAGCAACGAGTAGCTCGTCGAACGTTTAGTTCGCTTGCAGCCCTGTGTACATGTTTTTTGATGAGATGAAATGAAATGTTTTTAAATTGCATTTTTAATATTTGGATTTCATAATAGTTCTGGTTTATTACATTTGTGGTTGAGTTAAATCATAGGATTATGTTTTCAATCATTCCATTAGATCTTAGGGCATCACATTATGGTCCTCCATCCTCCATTACACGACAACGGTCCTCTAACCTCTATCACACGACTACAATCCTCCAACCTCCATCACCCGATTATGTTCCACCAACCTGTAGTCTTCTGATCATTATTGTATGGCTACTTCAACGCCTACTAACTTTATCAAATATCATTGTTAATAATGTCAACATATGTCGTCACTTATATAATTGAAGCATGCCGTCGACATCAACTCTTACTCCCAACTACAATACTAGAATATATATTGGATTCCTGTCAAAGAGCTTTTCCAACTTCAACCAACTAATATATTCATTAAAATGTAGCATATATTCCCTTGAAAAAGGGCTTCACTAATAATCAAATACAAATATTAGTGAAATCATTTTAATTGGGTCAAACCTCATTAGAGTTTCGACGTAAAAACTCTTATGTCTCATATAATTCTTGTACTTCTCTGTTATTTGTGTGTACTTAATCTTCATGCAAAACTACGACATTAAACTCTATTTTTTTTATTATCATGAATATTCTAGATGCAACAAATAATAATCTTTTTAATCATTTTCCATAAACTTATTTTCTCTAGATTTATTTTCTATATATATATATTAGAAAATATTTTTTATAACGAAATCTATTGAAACATGGTAGCTAACCCACCATGCTTAGCTTGGTTGATGGGCGAGTACAGTTGGGAACCCTCCAAACCGTATTCAATTCCCCTCGAGCGGCAGCTCCTCTTAAATGGGGCCCAATTAAGTGCAGGCAAGGAGGCTTCTGGGATGGGTGCCTCCTTTAAGTCAGTCGAGGATTAATCACGCCGCCAAGCGCCCTCTCAGGGGTGGCAGCGGATGAATTCCCGTTCCCCCCCCCCCCCCCCCTCAAAAAAAAAAAGAAACATGGTAGCTGTAACAAAGCTGCCGTTCTCTTAAAAAATATTATACTTAAAAATTTTGATTTTTGCGTGCCGACTAAACAATCCCATTTACAAAAAAAAATATAGCCACCACAAAAAGATTCTAAAAAAAATTATATTATTTCCCAGAAAGATATTATATTATTATATGGTTGTTTGATTTAATATTATTGTAATAATATTTAAATCAATTAGATTTACGGATAAAAAAAATATTAAGCCATTTGTTTCTTACAAAACAATAATATAATTTAATATTATAATCACGATCAGTTTTGATGATATTATATTTAATTAAGTAAAATACAATTTCATAACAAATATTACATATGCTGGATATAAATCTAAAGCAACTTACCCTTATAACTGTCATGCTTGATTTCAAACTTTGGGTCATAATAGATAAGATATAGAATAAATAGTTCTTCCTATTTTGTGGTGTAAAAATTATAATTTCTTAAAAATAAAACATCAATAGGTGAGATTTGATGTTTATTAATCAAGCCATCATAAGAATTTGAACTAGATTCAATAAGTCGTTGAATGTCGATTTACTCGACTCGATCATAATTTGATACTTGTTAAGCTCATCTAAGTCGCTCAAGGTCTTGAATTGCATTGAGTGAAATCTCATTAAGTATCCCAAGAGTTTACTCTATCTTCGCCGTCATTATTGAGTTGTTAAACTCGCTCAAATACGCTTGAAGTAACCATTCAATTCGTCATGACTATTCACTCAAAGAATTTGACTGCATGTCCTGATTACTTGTCATTCAACAAGTTGTTTGCCCCATAGAAACTCGTCAAGAATATTCACCTTTAGCATATTAATAAACCTCATCGAGTGATTAGGTTCAATAAGCAAATAAGTCAATATCTCTATTCTTTCTCTTGTTTATCTCGTAAATGCAAAACACTTTGGGCCATGACTAAGGCTTCGTTTGGGGCGGCTTTCTTAACACTTTTTAAGCAGTTTTCCAGTACATAATTTTTTGTACTAGAAAGCTGCTTTAAAAAGCCAAAGAAGCCGTCACAAACAAAATCTAAAATTGAAAAAAATAGTATCAAATCTCATATGCATGTCTATATTTGATAGCATAAGCAATCAAATGACTTGTGAGGAGGGTAATTGTAAAGCTAATATTAGAAAAAATAAAATTTTTGAAAGATCCTATTGGTATTATAAATTTTTCCTCATTTCAAAAGTCATACCTTCTTATGCCTAATATACTTTGGCAGATTTGCTGTAAAATTTTACTTTACATCATAAAGTCTTCTAAAAGCAACAATAATAGTAGCCAACTATGAGTGTGGAAGCTTTCAAGAAAGTAAGATTATTAAGTATGAGGATAACACAACTATTCAATACAAAATGCATTTACAAACTTCCCCTAAAAAAATTAGAAAATCTTAATAATTAAGAGACCAAGAAGAAGGTGCTAGAAGGATTGTATTTTATTTCTTGCTGTCTTTCTCATATATATAATAAATTATCTTGACTTTTATAAGATGATAGTGATACAAACATTTTAAATAATTGGTATAAACTTATTTCACAATGACTGATTCCTATTCCAGTAAATATTGATGTTTACTTTTGAGCTTTTTATTTTATTTTATTATTTTGAACTAGTTAACCTATTATTAATAAATCTGTATAATAATTTGATACAAGTCTTTCTTCTTCCTCTATTTTAATAAACAAATTTGCTGGAATTTGTTTATGATATGTAATTGTAAGAGAGCTTGTTTGTCACTTAGTTACTAACTTGCTTAATTAATTGGAGCTAAATAATTAGAAGCTAATTCAATTTTATTAAAATGTTTGTTCATTTAGACTTTATAAGTATTTATCAATATAAGAAGTCAAATGCTCATTTATTTCTTGGACTTACTTAATATCACTTTTAAATAAAACACAACCACCTACGAAGAAGCAACTTTCCTTTCTTCTTGTTGGTGGAAGTTTGAAAAGAGGAGATTTGGCTTGTAGGGTGCAAAACAAATCTCAATTAAATTTTTTTGGGGAAGTACTGAAAATTAAGTT
Organism: Dendrobium chrysotoxum; assembly: GCA_019925795.1. NCBI lineage: Eukaryota > Viridiplantae > Streptophyta > Magnoliopsida > Asparagales > Orchidaceae > Dendrobium > Dendrobium chrysotoxum. Next base: position 38,694,922 of record CM034311.1, on the reverse strand, counting down.
TGAATTATAATCCTGGAATCGAACAGACCATTAAAGATAATATACTGTCTCATGAGACAAACATAAAAACTCATAATGGGTTCAGACCCAGAATTGTGAATTTTCTCTTCAATGTCGTAGCCTGATTTAAGGGAGAACTACACATGACCCCGAGAGGGTCAAAACGAAGTTTAGCCAAATATCTGACTACGATAATCAAGAGGAGTGGTTATTAATTTCATATTTGAATCGATGTTAATACATTATATATCTTCCCGAAGAAAGAAAAGATCATCTGTTAGCAATTGTTTGATTATGACGGTGACGATCATTATAAATTTGATTTCCCAAAAGGAATATTAATTAAGTTTTGAAAAATTGATTTTTGAAAAGGTTGATGTGGGTTCTAAATCTCTTACAGGTGCAAGCCCTCGTAGTTAATTACATCATAGGGAGGTTGGATTCCTTACGAATACTCTCGATTAAAATAACAGCAAAAATTATATTTAGGGGATTTCAAGGAGTGGACATCAAAGGAGGTGAAACTAGAATTTCAAATGGGATTAGATCGAATTTTGAACACTTATTTCTGAGTCAAAGAATGAGGGTAGGAGACACTTGAAGATTCTAAAACAGTTCAGAAGTGTCCCGACCTAAATTAAATATTGGTCTTTAAATTTTAGATTAAGAGAGAGAGTTTAATTTGAGTTGATTGATTTATTAGAAATTTGATATTATATTTCCGAAAGTTGGGGTCATATAATTCAGAATCTGCCCTGGATCCTAAATCTAAATTTGAACACTGGATTACAGTAGTCCCAACCTAGCTAATGTAGTGCAAAATCTAGACTTACCCCGGCCTGGATTGAGGAGCCAGCTAACCACCTAGATGATTTAAATCCATAAGTCCGATCATGATATGAATGAGTGGTAGGGACATTTTTTTATTATATTTTGAGGAGTTGGGACCGACATCTAGAGATTGTCCTAAGCGGCCCTTGACTTATGTTAGATGAAAATGTTAAAAGTAAATGCAATTAAAATTTAGACTCTTTTAAATGTGTTTCTAATATAATGCATGCTGATCGACTTGATTAAATGCATGAAATAGAATGAAACAGTTTTTAAAAATGCTTAAAAAAATAGGTAGAGATTGCACAGATTCCTCTTGACAGATCTACACCCTCATAGGCAGGTAGTCTATCAAAACCGCAGGCATGTTCAAACAGATATCCAACTTTATTTCTACTCCTATTGGAGACAAGCGGTTATGTTTGGAATTAAATAAATAAATTGACATATAGAATTACTGGTGGATATTGCTTAACAACTCAATGAAGCCCTGCAAGGGTGAACCATGTCTTTTGGATTCATTGAATATTCAAAAATTTAAAATATCTCTTACAGGCACAAGTGATACTAAATGAAGCTAGAAGAGCAAATCATTGTTCTACAATAGTATCGCTCTTTAAGGCATTGGGACAAACAATATGTATGCCCAATATAATCAAAATGTAGCTCATTAGCAGATGATATGATTTCTGAATTCAGGTCATGTCTTGAGTAAGAAAAAAAATCATCAGAATGCCTGCCTATAACTATATGGAGCTCAGGACAACATCAAACTATTTAAAGATGATATCTTATCAGCATGTACCATTCAAAGCAAAGGATAAGTAAAACAAGAGCTGAAAAGAGGCGACAACAAACTATCTATCAATCAATACTTCATAAGCAAACAACGTGCTGGAAGAGATGAAGTAACAATATGAGTCATTTCAAAATGGAAAGCTGGGAAATACGATGAATGCTTCCTCAATTTAAAAGTAGCCAATTAACTTTTAAATTAGCTCAAGAAATAGATCCTTAACGATCAAATCTTGTCAAGCATCTCAAATACTCATAAAAGAAAGTGCCATTGAGTCTGGATTGTTCATATCTAGCAAATATATTATTATCTTCATAAATATAGCAATTTGAAATAATTTGCTAATGATTGTAAGGGAATTCGTCTGATAAGGATATATTTAATGATCCAACAATCATTTTTCTTTCCCTTATTAATACATGCTGGAATGTGTATAACAAACTCTTTTTATATAAGTAAATAATATGTGCTAACTGCAGCACGTTGGTAAAGCCAAGCCCACGATGTCCACGTCGTGACCAAGATAACCGAAAGATCGAAGACTTCTTGCGATTTTTGCCTGGAGCCGACTAGGAGCCTTTCGTTAGCAAAGCCTGTCGTCCTTTCTTTTAATCTTCAAGCGACTACAACAGTGAGAGGAGGAAGAATCTGATCCACACTTTCCTCACCACGTCTGCACTTCGGTCCTGTCCGACTCATACGAGGAACATCCACATCTGTCCGGCTTCAACCTCTGCAAGCAAGGCCAAAGCCCACCTTCCGATTCCGCCTCCGACTTCCTCAAGCAACAACATCCGCTTTCTACAAGCCGAACGAACCGAACCCCAAGGATCTGCTCCGATTCCTACTACACCGTCCGCTCTTGCCATATTTTTCTGCTTCTTTTATTTTAAAATAACAGAGAGGAAATGGGCATATCTTAATTATTTATTATTAACAGAACACAGTTAATAATAATAATTTTGATTTTATTATATCGTTAATAATTTGTTATAAATTACTTAAAAAAAAAGAGAAGAAAGCTAATGTGCATCATCATCAAATTACAAGAATTGAATGAAGTTTCGGGGTTGATTCGGTCCCCCAAAGTCCTCGGCCGTTAATCTGATCCTGCCGAGTGGATTAAACACTTGAAGATTTTTCGGGGTTGATTCGCTACCCCCATACTCCTCGCCGTTGATTTGATCCGGTCGAGTCGAGTCAAAGGCAAGTGCCCTCTCTTATCTCCCGGCGCCGGGGAGGGGACGCCGAAATGCTGCCGAAATTTGTCCAAAAATTCATGACTTAGATAAATTTTTGGAGAAACAATTTCTAACCAAACATTATAATTTGGATTAAAACTTTTAACTAATAATTCAATTAAACATTTTTTTCTCTATAATAATTAATTGAATAATAAATTCAAGATAATTAAACAATGATAAAATCGATAAAAAAAATTTATTAACTAAATAAGATTAATTAGGAAGATCCATTACTTAATCAAATAATGAAATCTGATTCAGCTAATTAAACAATTGAACTTAATTCAAGTAATTAAACCAATTAACTGCTTTAAGAGTAAAACTTATTGATTTTTTTTAATCAACTAAGATTAAAATTCAGTCAATAGGTTCAATTGACTGATCCAAATTAACTAAGCAATGATTTGAACTTAAGTAAAACCAACCAATTAACAAATCAATTTAAGCAAACAATCGAATTTTATTAATTAATTGAAAATGTAACCGTTAATTGATTAATGTTAAATAAAAAAAATACATTTTAATAATTCAATAATTTCAAAGGGAATTTAACTTAAAACTAAAACTTTTAATCAAATAAATCGAATTAAGGCAGCAAGAGAGCTTTAATCAAATTAATTTTAAATATTAATAAGTGTAATCATTTAACTAAATTTCATATATCCAACTGAATTGAATAAAAGAAATTTAAACAATTAAGTAATTTAAATCGATAAATTAGATTTAATTAAAATGACTAAAATTGAATTAAAAATTAAATTTGAATCAAATCAATTAAGTTTTAATGACATCAAAAAATGGTAATTAATATTAAACCTTTAACCAACTTTCATTAAAATTAAATTTCAAATTCAACTAACTCATATAATTGATTCAAATCAAATTTTAAAATGCTTTTCAATTAACAAACTGAGCAAATTAACAACTTTAATTTTAATTGAATTTAAAACTCAATTAATCAATTTAAATAATGCAATTAAAATCAAATAAATGCAGAAAATAAATTATTCTCCACTAATCAACCTAAGTACAATTTACAGAGCAGCTCTAAAGCATGAGCTCTCTAAGAACACTCCAACAAATGGCAGCTCTCCAAATAATCCCAACACCTCTCAAATCGAGCATCTCTCCAAGAGCTCTCACAACAGCTAACAAGCAGCTCTCCAACAAACAACTCAACAAGATCTATGTCCCTCAGCAATAGCTTCAACTGCAGCAACTGGAGGGCTCTCTAAACTGCTAGTTGTGAGCAGCTGCAAACAAACAGGCAGAAGTCAGCGCTTCGAAAAAAATATAATTAATACTGAAAAGCAATAAACTAACTGCTGCAGGCAAAACAAACTGATGAAAGCAAAGTATCTAACTACTGTAGTAGGAAAAGCTACGAGCACAAAACAACAAAAAAACTCTACTGAAAGCTAAAGTAGAAAAAAATAACCACTGGCAAGTAAGTGTCAAAATCATAATCTAGTATCAAACTAGCAAACAATTATAAACCATTTGGGCTACTTCTAAGTGAAGCAGTGACCCACACGTACTAGGGAACTTCTAAATGAATGACCCCAGATCCTAAACTCAAACCCCTATGGGCGTCTTAATCTAAAGGACTAAGTTGTAAGACCCGCCATTTGGGCTACTTCTAAGCGAAGCAGTAGGACCCGCGTGTTAGGGAATTTCTAAGTAAAGAACCCTAAATCCAAAACTCTAAACGACCGGGCATCCTGGTCTATAGAACCAGGTTGTGAGCTCCGTCATACGGGCCACTTAGCTTATAGGGCTAGGTCGTAAGACCCATCATCGGGCAACTCCTAATTGGAGTTGTAAGCCCCAAACTAAATAAATTAACGGACAACTTCTAAGGAAGCCATAAGCCCCGACTCAAATTAAATCAAACTAAAATCCATACATCTGAACTTCAGTCTACTCGGGATTCCTGAGAGGAGGCAACCCATTGTTGCTACTCAGATTCCCTGGACACTATAATCAATATTTGTTTGTGTTGGTAGACTGAATATATGGTATGCCCGGGATGACAAAACCATGGGATCTTGATCGGGTGTACCTTCATCCCCCATAACTAAAAAACTAAAATATTTTTGCACATTTCCACACTTCTTGTACGGGGCTAAATATATTTCATCCTTAATCAAGAGTGCTCTTCTAACGCGTTAGGAGGGGCAATTAACTATGAGGGCTTGCGCTCATAGTAAGTAGAACCCAGATCTAAATAAACCCTGACACTACTCTCAAGGGAAATTTGGTTAAATATCAAACTCAATCTACCTCCGGGAAAATTAAAGGGAATCCTAAGTTCTTCAGTGTGGGGTTCGCAACCTATAATTTAAAAGATTTTTTCGGAGCGATCAAGGCGGGGAGGTGCCTAACAAAAGAAAAAGAAGAGTGCAGCAAAGATGTTTATGCGAGCTCCTGGCGATCCCGGGCTTACTTCTTAAATCGCTAGAATTTCTATGTTATCTTAAAATTTTTATTTAAGTTTAACTAGAAATAGTTTTTAGCATACCCTCACGAGCCTCCGCGTATTTAGGCTAAAACAAAAGCGGTACACAAATGCCAAAAAATTAAGAAAAGCATGCAAGATCATATATGCAAGTAGAGTAAATCAAACATCAATAAAGATAATTAATTCCTTAAATTAATGTCTGTAGGCAAATGTCCCATTTATTATAACCTAGAATTATAGAAATTAAAAATGGTCGGGCACCACTAACCACAAACCCGGATTCTAATCCAAAAACAGACGCAAGTAGACATTAAGTGGGATACTCTTCTACCTTTAGATCATCTTCAAATTCCTTGGATTTGTCATACTTAGATGCCCAAATGAAAAAGAAAACTCTTCCCCCGAAGGGGAGGTTATTCTTTCCACTTTGGGTAGTGAAGTAATTCAAGTTTGGGCTTCCAAATAGAAAAGGACTATCCTCCTAAGGGGTATCTTTTCCTCTTTGAAATCTAAGTTTGGATCTATGTATCACAAACTCAAAGTACAATTTTAACAACTCAATACTTTTAAATAAATTATATCGATATGAAATAAGAAAATCTAGACTCTCCTATAAGGTTATCCTAAATATTTAAATATTAAATCAATCCCAAGTAGTTATATATATGTATAAAAAATAAACATATTTAACCACACTCTTTTTTATTTGGGGGCTAGGCAGCTGAAGTACTTGTAACATTTAGATTATTATTTATTTAGCCCCCTTTTATTGTCATGTATAAGTGTGGCCACCTACAAAAAACTCAGTGAGCAACCAGATCGATCCTGACCTAAGGGTAAGCTATCGCATATCATATCAATTCACAGATTGCAGTAAAAAGGAATACACACATTAGTCAATTTTCAATCACAATATGCAATGAAATTTTGAAAAATTTGGCATACAGTGATAAAGTAAACACCGGCCTAGCCTAGACTATAGTTAGTTATCCTAGCAAACCATCTAAAGTGTGTGCTAAAGGTCATGTGGCTAGGGTAGGTCGTAAGCTGGGTAATTTGTTAAAGTTGTTTAATGTTCGAGTTTGTTGAAGATTGAAGAGAAACTTTATATTTGAATTTAAATATTAATGCATTACAGTTTGATTTGGATGTATTTTAATTGTTAAATGATTTCTACCTTTGTTGCTCACCGAGGCCATGAAGTTTATTTCACCTTCTTTTGGGCTAAACTAATAGCCTCGTAGGCCTAGGTTATCCAGTAACAATCGGGGTTGATTAAGTTAATTTAATTAATTGAAAATTAAGGGGTCGATAATTATTAGTTAAGTTTATTATGGGGCTAATTTTAGAGATTGAATTAATTTATATTTTTCATCAACTGATTCGTGGCGTTATGTCATCAGGCTCGAGGAACCAGGCCTCCTTAAAACACATAGCCCCGCAGCCCGGAGTAGTCCATCCTAAAAATCTTATTGATGTGATTAAATTAAAAATTTTGATTTAATTAAGTAGTTGATAATGATTTGATGTAAAGTTTTGCACTTCATCAAATTCATTCGCGATGTGCCACTAGGCTCGAGGAATTAGGCCTCCTTAGGACACTAGCCCTGCAACTCGAAGTAGTCTATCTTAAAAACTTCATCTCCAGAGTGATTGTTTTGTATTAGGATGTTGGTTAAATGGTTTTACTAGTTAAATTGAAATTTTCTAGAATTTTGATGAATTATTGGATTTTTTAGAATTATTTGAAAGCATTAATTAAAGGTCTAAAAGTTGCCTTTTCAAATTAAAATTCTCTTTAAATGTTTTATATTTTTAATAGATATTAGACCTTATGATGAGTAATTAGATTGCTAGTTTGCTCAATTTAGAGTTCTTTACAAAAAGTTATAATTTTTTGAAGTTTAGGCCTATATTTAAACTAAGGTTGACGGGAAAGTTGACTTTTTGACTTTGACTAAATTTTGAAGGGTTGACATTTTTAGAAAATACTAGACCTTAATTGAAGTTGAATGACATTGAGTTTGGTCAATTTGAAATTTCTAAAATTAGTTATGAATTTTCAAAGTTTTCTCAATTATTTGAATTTTATAATTATTTAATTAAGAAGGTTTCAAGAGTTTTGATCCAAATCAACTCCAAACCTCATGGAACCACCCCCAAGGGCTAGGAATAACCCAAGGAGGTGTTTTCAACTGTTTGGAATCTATTTGAGATTTTTAATTATTTTTAATTAATTAATTATTAATTTTCACTAAAACCTAAATTATAGTTAAATTAGAGGTCTACTCAAGGGGATTTTTTTTTCGTAGGTAGAAGACTAAGTTTTGGTCAATTTGAGATATTATTTGTATTATTTAGATTAAAATTAGATTTATTGCAATTTTTTAAATTTTTTGGGTCTTTAAAAGGGCTGAAATTTGATATTGTTAATTTTCTGACTTAAAGGGTTCCAAATTTAGTCAAATTTAAACCTATGGTGTAAGATATCACTAAGTTTGAGTTTGCCAAGTTTCACCCCTATTGGGTGTGTGTATAATTTCCTATAAAATCTCTAAGTCATCTAGATCATATCCTTAATTATTTTTCCTAGGTGTCACTAAAATTCAATTAGACTTAAAATCTTGTTCAACTAACCCTGGTACATATACAATCACATAACAACAATCATGCACCCTAATTCTAAAGATCTAGGGAGTTATGAATTTATAAAATTTTAGATCCAAAATGAACCCATTACTTTAAAAATTTACATCACAGCAATATATTGGGTATCTGCCTCTAATAAAATTACAGTATATGCCTAAGATATCCAAAAACTTTTCGCCAAAATTTGGGGCCCAATTGACCACTAAATTATGAGAAAATCACAAAATTTGATTTCAAACAAATAGGAATATCTCATAATCCAATAATGAAATCAGTTTGATTTTAATTTTAATAAATAATACTCTAAATTTTCTTTCCAACAAGCCCAAAAACACTTAATATGATGGAAAAATGAATTTACTGTGAATTTTCAAAGTTTTAGACTATTTTTTGAATTATTTAATTCAATTATTGAATTAAAATGTTGGCGGCTACTGAGAGAGCGACACGTAGCAACCCGCGATCCCCATTGACTAGTGCTCAAATCCATGGTGAGACATTGCACGGTCCAACTTATTATGAGCCGTCCGATCTTGATCAAGTGGAGATCGAACTGTTGTGGTTGATCCAGCCCATTTTAGTTCAAAATTGAGCTAAAATTTTAAATGCTCATAACTTTCAAAATACTCATCGAAATTTAACGAAATTTGAAATGTAGGCTCATGGGAACATTTTACGAGGTTTCAAATTAAAATTTAAACTTAAAATGAGCATAACTTATAATCCAACAGTTGAATTTTTGAGATCTTAGACTCTTTTTGCTCCTGCTGAAGTCCTCTATAACTTTGCTGAAGACCTTAGAAGTTTTTGACAGCTGGATTTGAAGTTGTTGGAGAAAATCCTCTTTCTCTCACTAGAATGCTCTCTCCTCACTAAAATAGTGATTTGATGCTTGGACATGGTGGGGAGAAGTTTGGGAAGGCCTTAGAAGTGGTTGGAGAAGATGGGGAAAGGTTTTGGAAGGTTGGAGGCTGCTGGAGTTGGAGCTTAGATGAAGATGAGCAAAGATAAGGCCTTATGTCAAGTTTCCCTCACTTAACCTTTGAATTTTTGAATGGGTGGCCTTGATTTGTTTGGAGGGAGTTTGGATGCATGCCAAGTGTCCCCTAAGATGGCCAAAGCCAGGGAATAGGGCTGAAGGTGAGTGTGACCTCCCTTGGTCCATGGGAAAGGGGGATTATACTCGTTTCCCCCATTTGGGTGAACCAATGCTTAGCTTGGCTTGAAGAGCTAGTTTGAGGTCGCTTAGGATAGGAAATGGGTCACTTTCTATCAGGTTTGAGCAGGTTTTAGACTAAGCCATGGATTGCTAAGGTGGTTTGGTGATGTGGCCATGATTTGGCCTCTTTTCATGGGCTTGAAATGAGTTTGTTGACTCATTGACCTATTGACCAATCAATGATGACTGGGATAGGCTTGGAGAAGGTCAAGAGAACCGTAGGAATTAATCCTAAGAGGTTTGGAGTCAAGGGGTTGGAGTTTTGAGCAAATGGATGAAATTGGAGAGGGTTTTGACCCCTCCAAATGGGTTGACCAAGTCAATCCTAGGGAGTTTTGACTTGAAAATCTTTGGACATGTATGAGATGTCTAATTGAGTGATTTTGGAGGGTTGATTTGATTTGAAATGGGTTCAAGCATCGAAATTGACATTAGTGTAGGTTACGGGTTGACTTGGTCAACCTGGTCAAACCATATGTTGACTTTGGATTAAACAAATTCAAATGAGTATTTTGATATCAATGGGGGTGGTCTCATATATTGGTGAGGTTATTTGGATTGAAATGTACATTTGAATCCTTAAGGGATATTTTGGTCAACCATGGTTGACTTGGTCAACCTGGTCAAACCAAGACCCTAGTTTGGGTCCAATGTGTTCCTAATGATATTTAGGAACCATTGGGATGAGTTTTTAAAATTGATATGGGTTGGCCATATTAAAATTTGGGGAAAAGACCAAATATTATCTTAAAGGGTATTTTGATCATTTTGACCCCTAGTCAACCCTGAGTTAAATTGGGTCTGGAAAAGTGTAGGTTGCTGGTCAACATGTCATGGGGAATGCCATGGATATGATCAAAGGGTTTGGGAAAAGTCCCAAGGTCAAATTCCACAAAGTGGAGGGTCTAGTGGCATCGGTCGTAAATGATTGAAGATTTTGCAACCTTCAGAAATAGATTGAGTTTCTGGGGTTATAGGTGTTATATTGAGCTCAAATTTGAAGTGCTAGCCCTGGACACATGCCTAATCAAAATGGAATTGATAGATCATGATTTGGAGGTCATTTGACTAGGTTTCTATGTGACATAAAATTCATCCTAAAAGGGGTTTTAGGACCTAGGTCCCTGACCTAGGATTTGACTTGGAAATTTGGATCTAGATTGGATTTAGGAGTTAGAATGATTGATGTTGATGTTAAATTATTCTTATCAATCATAATCATAAAGATGGTTAAAATTGATTTAGCTTGAATGAGGGCTGGACAGGCTATTGATTGAAGATTGGGTTGACTATTGATTGAGGGCTGTATTGAGAATTGATTGGGATCTCTATGGATAACAAGTGTACAACTGTCCTCCATTGGATCACCAATCAAGGGATTGGAAAAAGTCCTGATGACCTCATACAAAAATGAGGTCACACTTCTTTCACCACCAAAAACTCTCTAAGAGCAACCTCTGCTTCATTAATTACACCAAGCCCATGTAGCCACTGAGCCAATACTTCTGATGCTTCCTGCTCAACCGCCACACCATCTCTCTCCAGTTTCATCAAAAAATCCAAAGCTCTGTCAAGCATATTCTTCTTTCTGTAAGCCCTCAACATTAGTGCAATGCACTTATCATTTGGCTTTAGTCTTGCAACTCTCATATTCTCTATGGTGCTGTGAACTCCTTCAATCTTCCCAGCCATGCAATAAGCATTCACAAGAAGTGCACAAAGCCTGCTATCTGGAACAATTCCTGCAAACTGGATGGAGTTGAACACTTTGTACGCACCTTCGGCATCCCCAGCTAGGGAAAATGCTCGCAATATCGTCTTGTAAACTTTTCTAAATGCGAACACTTGTTCGACCTCCATATCTTTCAACAAGGTTTCTGCAAGTTCCAGCTTTTTCGCTCGAATGTATGCCATGATCATTGAGCCATAGGCTCTTTCGTCCATTAGTGATTTCAACAGCTTGATATCCTCAAAAGCTTCCTCAGCATGGCGGAGATTACCAGCTTTGTTGTACATGTTGATAAGGACAGTCAGGGTCACTTGATGACAAAGAAAGCCTCTGGTTTTCATAGATTGAAATAACTTCTGTGCATCGTGTAAGCGACCATACTTTGCATAAGCGTCTATGAGCTTGGTATAATCGCGAACATTAGCTTCGAATGATTCCTCAACCAAGGCATACTCCATAACCTACTGAAACCAGTGAGATAAAGAATAATAAACTTTACTTATGATCAAAGCTGTGTTAACAAACCTTTGTATATTATAAACTAAAACTCAAAAATACATTTAGCCAAAAAAATTTATATTGTAAGAGTTTCAAATGGAAGAAATCCAAGTGTAATCTTCAAGAGACAAATTACAGATGAAGAAACCCTTACGATGAAATAATAAGGAATACAAAGAAAGAACTGACATCTTTTTCTCCTTTGTCATGTTACGGAGCTTTATTTTTTGCCTTTTGAAGAATATCTTATGCACAATTAGTCAATGAAACCTTAATATTTATGAGTAATTTCTTTAAGATCATTTTGAGATTTTCCCTAAAAATTTCAATTATCCTAGCCTTTTTCCATTAATAAAGAAATGACACTGTCACTATATGAGAGATGCAAGAGATTAGGCAAATGACAACATAATGAAGTAATTAATTGGGAGGATCTATACAAAATTCATGAAGTGTTTGGAGCATTTATCTATACAAAATTCATGAAGTAAAATTTAAAGTCTATTTTGGATGGCTTCAATCGTCTCTAAAAAAATTATTGTAAAGCTAATGTTAGAAAAATAATTTTTTTGAAAGTTGTTATTGGTATTATAAAATTTTTCCTCATTTCAAAAAGCCATACTTTCTTATGCCTAATGTACTTTGGCAGATTTGCTGTAAAAATTTGCTTTACATCATAAAATCTTTTAAAAGCAACAATATTAGTAGCCAACTATGAGTGTGGAAGCTTTCAAGAAAGTAAAATTATGAAAAAGTTGTCCCAAAGATATGCTTAGAGTTCTTTTAGGACAGTTTCTTCATAACTTGGCTTTACAAGCAACTTTTATATTTATGTTTTGCTTCTTCTTTTTTTGCATTTTAGAAATGTATGTGGTGAAAAATAATATTTTTACAGCAAAATTTGCTAGAATGTGTAACTTTTTTAAAATATTAAAAATTTATAATACACTTAATCAGTTTTAAATATCTACTTATATACATGTATATATATATATATATATAGCTATTGATGCATCTTGGTGAGGGATATTAGCAAACCAACACACTTGATGAACAACTTGAAATCAATTTAATTAATACACTTTTAAATTAGTATTTAAACAAATGTGAATTCTTTTTTAAAACTTGATGGCTAGATAAATCAAGCTTGGCCATAGTCTAACATGTTTATTGATATTCATAAAATAACTGATTTGTTGTTCAATAATAAACTTATCAAATGATTGATATTAAGTTACATAGGTTCCGTTTGGGATAGCTTTCTTACTGCTTCAGAAAGCTGCTTTAAGATGTAGTAATTAGAAAGCCCTCCGAAACAAAGCCATAATAGTTTTTTTATCTTTTAATTAAATTTTGATTAAATATAATTTGTTTATTATGCAATTCTACTCTCTTATTTCTATAATTAGATCTCTTATTCCACACTTTTTGAGTTCCACCACTTTCAGGCTTCGTTTGAGATGACTTTTTTTATTGCTTTTTAACACATCTTTTTAGCACAAAAAATTCTTTTAAAAAAAATTGCACTATCTTATATTACTCTCGTTCAATTTTATGAATATATATATATATATATATATATATATTATAGTTACATACTTTCCACTTCATGAATTTGACATTGTTTATCTCAATAATCTTAGCCTTCAGTTGAAAATAAAAATTATACTCTTTATTTTATTTTATTTCAGATAACACAATAACATAGTTCTTTTATTCATTTTGTATTAGAAAATTTTTTAGCTTTCAAGTATGTATGCAACATCATGAACAAAATATCAAATAACATATTTAATAAAATTCACAAGTCAATACTTATTCATGATGTAATTGCAAAATTTACTGAAGGAGCTACATAAGTTGTTAATGATGATTATCAAGAGAGTTAGTTTTGAAGGAGAAAGAGAGAGAACTTTTAAAGTTTGGAAAGGCTTCACTATGGTAACTTTGAAAAAAAAGGTAAAATGCAATCATTTCAAATTATATATGAATTATTAAGTATAAGGATAACACAACTACTCAATACAAAATGTATTTACAAACTTTCCCTAATATGGAGAGATTATTACGTGCGGAGTCCGAATAGAGAAAACAATTTGATTTTGTGACTGTGAACAGTAAAAGCACACCAGTGAACAGTAAATATGCTTTTACTGTTCACAATCACAAAACCGAATGATTTTCTTTATCCGCATTCCGCACATAATAATCTGATATCAGTATGAGACCAAGAAGAGGGTGCTAAAAGGATTTTTTTTGTTCAATTGGAATAGTTAGCATAATAACAAACCTATGAAAGTTAGCACAAAACTAGTTGTCATAGTATCTTTTATAAATAAGTATAAGTTATAAAATGGGTTATAAATTTTGATTATGTCCACCATATAGTGAAAATTGAAGTATTTTATTTCTTGCTGGCTTTCTCATATATATAATAAATTATCTTGACTTTTATAAGATGATAGTGATACAACCATTTTAAAGAATTGGTACAAACTTATTTCCCAATGAATGATTCCTATTCAAGTAAATATTGATGTTTACTTTTGAGCTTTTTTTTATTCTTTTTCAAACTAGTTAACCTATTATTAATAAACCTGTATAATAATTTGATACAATCCTTTCTTCTTCCTCTATTTTAATAAACAAATTTGCTGGAATTTGTTTATGCTATGTAATTGTAAGAGAGCTTGTTTGTCACTTTGTTACTAACTTGCTTAATTAATTGGAGCTAAATAATTAGATGATAATTCAATTTTATTAAATTGTTTGTTCATTTAGACTTTATAAGTATTTATCAATATAAGAAGTCAAATGCTCATTTATTTCTTGGACTTATTTATTATCCCTTTTAAATAAAACGCCACCACCTATGTAGAAGCAACTTTCCTTTCTTCTTTCACCACCAAAAACTCTCTAAGAGCAACCTCAACTTCATTAATTACACCAAGTCCCTGTAGCCACTGAGCCAACACTTTTGATGCCTCCTGCTCAACCGCCACACCATCTCTCTCCAATTCCATCAGGAAATCCAAAGCTCTGTCAAGCATATTCTTATTTCTGTAAGCCTCCAGCATCAGTGCAATGCACTTATCATTTGGCTTCAGTCCTGCAACTCTCATATTCTCTATGGTGCTGCGAGCTCCTTCAATCTTCCCAGCCATGCAATAAGCATTCACAAGAAGTGCACAAATCCTGCTATCTGGAACAATTCCTGCAAACTGGACGGAGTTGAACACTCTCTGCGCACCTTCGGCATCCCCAGCCAGGGAAAATGCTCGCAATATCGCCTTGTAAACTTCTCTACCTGCGAACACTTGTTCGGCCTCCATATCTTTCAACAAGGTTTCTGCAAGTTTCAGCTTTTTCGCTCGAATGTATGCCATGATCATTGAGCCATAGGCTCTCTTGTCCATTGGTGATTTCAACAGCCTGATATCCTCAAAAGCTTCCTCGGCATGGCAGAGATCACCAGCTTTGCTGTACATGTTGATGAGGACAGTCAGGGTCACTTGATCACAGAGAAAGCCTCTAGTTTTCATTGATTGAAATGACTTCTGTGCATCGAGTAAGCGACCGTACTTTGCATGAGCGTCTATGAGCTTGGTATAGTCGCGAACATTAGCTTCGAATGATTCCTCAACCAAGGCATACTCCATAACCTACTGAACCAGTGAGATAAAGTATAATAAACTTTATTTATGATCATAGCTATGTTAACAAACCTTTGTATATTATAATGAGTGGAATCTATAGCAATGACAACATAATGAAGTAATTAATTGGGTGGATCTATACAAAATTCATGAAGCACTTTGAGCATTTATCTTTCATTTTATTGTTGGCCTCTGTAGAGGAATGAACAAAAGAAATATAATGAATTCATCCAATTTGGACAAATTAGAAATTTGAATACACACAAAATAACTTGATAGGTATTACAAATCTGTCGAAATTTTACTTTGCATTTGTTTTGATCCAAACCAATTACTAAAATTTAAAAAACACTGCATTCCTTTTCCTAATTTACCCTCAAAATACTCCACCACGCAGCCCCCTAAGGAAAAACATGCATAGCCCATAGGAAAATAAACCAAGTACTTGGGTCTCAAAGTAATCCTAAAGGTAATTGTAAAGGGAAACTAGATAGCTGAAAAGAAAATTAGTACGAATTAAGAAAGAGAGTTACTTGGGAGGGGGCGTGGGGTGATGCTTTACCTCCAAAAACAAAGAAACATCTACCCTTTTTACTTCCTTCAGCACGGACAGCCAATCGCATCTTTTTGGTCGCATGGCTTTCACCCATGAAGCCAACAAGAGGAATAAATTTTCCTCTTCAGAGAAACAGATAAGGCGTCTCATAATGGCTTTGCAGCGATTTGTCATTGTTGGTGAAAGCTGAGATATTTCATGCTTTTGGGCCTCAGTTAACTCAGGCCCGACATCATGCCATTTTAGCTTCAACCCTTCTTTTACCTCAACATTTCCTCCTTCAAAATTAACCACCTCCCCATGAAACAAGCATGCATAAGAGGGCCTGGAACAAGTTTGTCGGAAGGGCTCTCTATATTTACAAATGTTGAGGCTTCTGTGGTGAAGTTGGGAATTTGGACCAGCTAGGAATACATTCAAGAGGAAACTGGATAGGCTCAATGAAGAAGCGGAAAGCATAATCATTCCAAAAAGCTGCCAAATGAAGATAACTGATTTATAAAGTTTGACTCAATAAATAATTATCAAGATAAAATAAAAGAAAAATAAAAAAGGGATTTATATACGTACCGCACAATTCTTAAATATTTACATAGCTAACATTTAAACTTTGATATATACTGATATAACGCCCAGATTTTAAGGCTTTGTTTGGGACCGCTTTCTTACTATTTTTTGAAGCAGTTTTCTAGCACCAAAACTTTGATATTTACTAAAAAGCTACTTTAGAAAGTAGTAACAAACGAAACCTAAATCATATTAACAATATCAATAATCTTGACTTTTCTTTAAGTAAAATACACTTTCATACATATATGTTGATATGATTGAGGCTCTAAAGTGTCATAGCAGTAAATATCAAAGTTTAAATGTTAGATATATAAATACATAATAATTGTATGATATGTATGTAAACCCCTAAAAAAAATACAAGCCAAAAAGAAGAATAAGAGATATGGACTATTATAGAGATACTAGTTCCCTGATAAGGGAGTTCGATTTGTTTCAAAGAACTCGGCTACAAGACATTTTGAGTGTTTATTCGTATAAATAATGAGATACGCTTGACATTATCATTCATGAACTTCTACCCAGCACGAATAAAACATAGATAACTCCAAAAAGCTATTGCAAAGCAACATAGGGAAGTAGCCCCAATACTGCATATTGTTATGTAGAAAAGCAGGTGTATAACTTCTAATTTGCAATAAACATAAAAGTATTAGATGCTTGTGAAAAATGCGGAATTAGGTCTACTTTTGATAGATCAAAATATAATCATATAAACTAAGCATTACGGTGCAAAACAGGTGAGCAGATATAATATTATACTAGGAGGGAAGGAAGCTATGATGTGTTGAATAATAGCTTAAGATTGTTCATTAGAGGGAAGGAGGGAAGGAAGAAAGGTCAATCCCCTTCAGTAACTCATGAGCATAAGCATGAAAGTATACTGAATTGTCGGACCTCAATTCCAACATGAGTTTCTTGATATCATTTTTGGGCAGTATTTCAAATGGGACTATTTTTAACTGTTGACCGAAAGGCCCTATTCGGAATGCTCTTTAGATAGAGCTATACTCTGGCTTGTGTGATGATAAACGTGACACATCAGATATCAAAATAATATGAGGAAGATTGTATGAAAATGAATGGCTTAATCGATCTTTAAAATGTACATTTAGTGTGGGTAAGTTAGGCATGTACTCTATAAGTTGTCTACATTTATTTTCTCTCTTGTATTTGGTTATATTATACAATTATATATATTCTTTTTGTTTGTGACAGCAGACTCCATCATCTTGATGCCTCTTCTTGACAACAATGAAATAATCAAGTTTTATAAATTGCAGGTGTCCAATTTTGCAGTCCTTATTTGGTTGCACAATATTCTTGAACCTTCAACTACATCAACTATCATGTTTTAAGATTTAGCTAAGAAATTATAGAATTTTTGTTCCACCAACTTCTAGGAGTACAATATTTCTCATGTTTACACACTTTACTATTAGTATTTTCTCACCCTATTAAAGTGATATGTGGATCCTAGAATACAATAGCATTTTGGCGAGTTATGGGACAAGTTCTCAGTTTCCAATTCCTCTAAGTCAAGATTTGCCGGTGATTTATCATCAAGCACCCAGAAATCTACCATTTCAACACAAGTGTAGTCTAGAGGGTCATAGCTTCTTTTTTTAAGTTGAAACCTAAAGAATGAAAGAATAATTTTAGTAATATTTGCAGATACATATAGTATGATATATTGACACATAATATATTATGTTATGATAAGATTATACCTATTTTTTAGATTCAGATTATATCGAACATATATTAGGTCGTTCAATCGTTGATGCTCCAAATGATTGTGTCTCTTTGAGTGAATTTGTTCAAAAATACTCCAATTTCTCTCACAACAAGCTATTCAAATTAAACACCACACAAAATCATACGAATTACAATCATTTAAGTATCAAAAATTTCTCAAAATAAATTATTAGTTGAACTATTAACATCTAAAATGCATACGACCATAAACTTTTCAAAAAGAAATGTTCACTAATCAAACCAACATATTTTCTAGGCAAAACAGTAAGCACTAAAGCTTACATGATGTAGGATATGCAGTTGAACTAAATAGTAAATAACAGTATGTCATTCAATCTTTCCACTACAATTATTTAAGACTTGTTTAACTTGTTGCATAAAACTTTGTATTCAGATCCTATTAATAGACTTCTTAACTATCATGATAATTGAAAGAGCAGAACCCATATGACCCAAGTGTTTTATAATGCGAATAAGGGAGATGCTGCCGTCTGAACAAGAAGCAGGAATGATCCCTAATTGCCAATCAGATTTAAAGCAATAGAAGACGTCATTACATGTATAATCTAAAAGCATGATTTGCTAGCAAATTAATCAAAACAAAACAAGCATAGAATAAAACAGAGAAATTAGGAGAAGGAACCATAAACCCTATCGATACGATTTGGAAAAGGAATGCAAGCATAAATGTGTAAAAAATTACTCAAAAAAACAGAAATTCAAGAACCTGCGTCGGGATTTAGCTAGTCCGAGCTCGACGGGTCGGGTAGGCAAACAAACGTGACTTCTTCCCCCACTTAACTGGCACGGTCGCCGTGGAGTCGCGTATTGGAGCCGAGTATCGCGTGCGCCGGCGGCTGGGAAGTCGGAGGAGAACTTCTGGATGGACCGAGGGAGGAGAACTAGAAGTGTCGCGTATGGAGCCCGGAGTCGTCGTGTATGGCGTATGCTAGGGTAGACGAGCGACTAATATCGGTTTCCCGATTCAACCGGGTTTTTGAGCGGTTTTTTCCCGGTTTTCAGCCCAGTCGATTGCTTCATCCAACCGGACCGGTTCACGATTGAACCGGCCGGTCCGATTTTAAAAACCTTGAAAAATTTTAGTACTAAGAGGCTGTTTTGAAAACCAATGCCTAACTTTTTTTAAATTTCACTCTACAGATTGTAATCACATTTATATCTGATTATAATTATTTTGATTTTTTTAATTTCGGTGATAAAGAATTTTTAACAAACAGATCTATCATAATATGCTAACTATAAGATAACAACTGATTGACCTTTTTTAGGAGAAAAATTAAATTTATTATGCCTACCTCAACTTTCATAAATCCTATTTTCTTCTGAACTAATTTTACAGTAAGCTGCTGACAACCCAAACGAACCCAATATGCATTGATATACTCATCAAATTGTGCACCTTCCAACGGCTCAAACAAGCAACATCATACTCACAGAAGAATAAAAGACTGTTTTGAGTTTGGAACAGCTACAACTTAACTAATCTTATTGCAAAAAACATAATTTTCCACTATATAAATTTAAAAAAAATAGTAATAAAAAAAATTATGATTATTATTTAAAAAATAAAACAACCAAATAACTATCCCAAACAAACCCTAAGAGAGCCTCAACAACAATTTGGCAAATTGGGCAGATAAAATTCAGGAAATGAATCAGCAATGTGTCACAAAATTTAACCTTACAAAGATGATCAATGTGCGCTAGAAAATTGGATCATGATGGCATTATTCAAATTTGATCAAAATGAATATCAAAATTATTGATTTACTTTAAAAATAATATAAATTATTTATAAATTGATTATTCATATCTTAGGCTTCGTTTGAGACGGCTTTCTTGCTGCTTCTTAAAATAACTTTTTAATATAAAAATAAAACTTTTTGTACTAAAAAGTTGTTTTAAAAAGCAGTAAGAAAACCGTCCCAAATGAGGCCTTATATTCATTTTCAATCATTAAAAAAAAAAAAACTGGCAAACAAGAAACATAATACAATAGAACTTCTGTTATAAATCAGATGGTATCGGATTACTTGCAAAAACGATTGTAACGATCACATTTTTCTTTTACTTCTATTAAACGAAAACATGCTTCTTTTCTCTTGGTATTTGCATAACGGTACATGGAAAGCAAAGCAAGGCGCTACAAGATTGACAAGGGCCTGCCACCAGTGTGGCTTTGACCATAAACTATATTTTGTTAACAACATGTGTATCCTTCTATACATTACATCTATTAGAATTACAGGCTGAGAAAAGGGCATTCCACTGCTTGTGTGGCATTCAAGTGCAAACTTCTGTGTCTTAACACATCAGCGTTGGAGGCTGATGAGAGGTGAGGTCTGAATCCAGAAAACAAATGTTTCCTCCAGTATTTATAAGGGTACCATTAGATGTACGAGTAGTGCAAAAATCCAATGGGTTTTTGTTAGCACAGCCGCAAATGCTGCAAAGGCAAATATCAAAATGTAATCAAACTGTGGGATACAACTCCAACGGCACCATAGAAAAAGAAAAGCAGCGTTCATAAAAGATATATGATTCTCATGTAGGCAGATAATTAATTGATTAAAGATTTATGTGATTAAAGAGAATGTAATGGTAACTAATACGTTCTAATAAGCTATTATCCGAACCCGCATTTGATTAACAATCGGCTATCAGTATTAGTACCAGAATCCAAAGGATGCTTACAAATGATACCTTCCTCTTTGTGGTGGATACTATAACTAAAACTTCGTTTGGGATACTAGAAAGTGCTTTAAGAAGCAGTAAGAAAGCCATCCCAAATGAAAGCCTTATAAAATGGGTGGCATTCGACCTGATTTCAAGATTCTTATGTGTTGTGCAGCTTGAACCCTTAAACAGGGGTTACCATGACAAAAATGTTTGGTGTGATCTGGGGCTTGACTCCCAAAAATTATTTGTAATGCATTCAAGTTGATTTTTTTGAAACAAGTATGACCTTAACCTTAGTTCGGGGATCACAACTACCTCAAGATGTGCATTGTTATCCACAAATTTTGATTTCAGATATCCTACGCTTCATTAGACTAGCATATAGTTGAGCAATCTCCCCTTCTTTGTTAATGAAACTAACAAAACCTTCTTCTCGAAGAACTATAAGATCTGCCTAATGTAGGCACTTGAAGAACTCCTCCCTCTGGCACCCCTCTTCTTACAAAATGCTTAGAGGCGTTAGGTAGCAAGCTTATAAAAGTTAGGCAAGTGGTTATAAATAACATAATTATAGGGGTTAGGTAAAGCTTCGTATGTTATAAACTCATAAGGTCAGGTTGACTATGCTAGGCAAGACTTATAGGGGTTAAGTAAAGTAAGTTATCTCCAAATCTCAATAATCTCTCCCTTAAGATAGAGTTTTTTATGTACTTGCTCAGTAGCCGACTTATTAACATCTCTCTGTGCGGCAACTTCATATCATCATTCACATTGGTTAATTGAAGCAATTTTAAAATCTAAATTTTTTAACAGGTACCACTTTTGTGCATATCCCGATATGCAGCTCCTTCAATTTTGACGAGTTGTTAGGCATCAACTCATACAAACTATATATATGATAGTACTAGAGTTCTATGTGTTTTGTCCAGTCGTGGAAGGTAGAATTCTTTTCCAAGTGAATAGAAAGTTGACAATCACAAAAAGAATGATGTCTTCTTACGATTAGTTCAATTCTTCCAAAAAATGCCTTTCAATCAGATCTTCTTGTTGGCTTTGGTGACAATTAAGCTTTTGTTATTGATGATGCAATTATTATTTACAGTTGTGACACCCAATTGATCGCAATATCACCCAAGGTGTAGATGTATCCCACGTTACATCTCTGTGTATCTATGTCTCCTCCCAAATATGCATCAACATATCATTGCAATTTCATATAAGCTGTTTTAATCTTCAATGAGTGGTTAGTTGTATCTTTCATGTAGCACATAATTCACTTTATAGCCTCACAGCATTTCTTTTCTAGATTTGACATTTATTGATTTACAATGTATGAATAATGTCTATCCTTAGATCTCCCACCAAATCAACATCAACATATCCCTGCAGTTTCAAGTAAGCACCTTTAAACGTCAATGAGTGATTAATCATATCTTTCATGTAGCAAACTATTCACTTTATAGCCTTGTAGAATTCATTTTCTAGATTTGTTAGATATTGACTAATAACTCTAACTCCCACTATAGATGTGATAACTGGTCTTCTGCAAATCATTACATACTTAGAAAAACCAGTTGCTAATGTTTTTATTAATTATTCTTTAGTAATATAGACTTTCTCTTTATTGTCTTTGGTAATTATTCTTTTGAGAGATTGAAGTAACTTGCAAGCAAAGTGCTCACCACCTTTGCTTTCATCATATTGAATCAATACAACACCTTTTCAACTTATTAAATTTGTTAAAAGTTTCAAAATGCATATAGATTTATCTTGATGTATTCTCATTTTGAGAATCTTTCTGGATTCCCTTTAGTCGTTTATGTCAAATTCCAACGAAAACAATCATTAAAGATCACTGATTTTCTTGATATCGACCCAAGCAATCTAATGCGGACATCCAACCGTGGATGCTTATCCGAGGAGGAGCTGAAGATCGACAGCCGAGATCGTCCAACGTTATCTTAAATTTTTATTTGTAATTGCTATTTGATTATGCATTTTTCGTTTTTACCCTCACTTGAGGGAGTAGTCCTATGTAA
The DNA here is from genome assembly GCA_019925795.1 of Dendrobium chrysotoxum. Taxonomy (NCBI): domain Eukaryota; kingdom Viridiplantae; phylum Streptophyta; class Magnoliopsida; order Asparagales; family Orchidaceae; genus Dendrobium; species Dendrobium chrysotoxum. Next base: position 38,672,216 of record CM034311.1, on the reverse strand, counting down.
GCCCTAGAGGCATGTTCGTCTTATTTTAGTTTTTTTTTTTTTTTTTGAGGCCTATATATAGAGGCTCTAGCTATTATAATTGTATGATGAAGTTTTAATAAAAAAATTATTTTGCACTTTTATTATTTAGAAGGACTTAGGTGAGATTCCTATGGGAGGGAATCGTAGTTTCCACCAGCAGTAGGATGGGTCCGGGCTTGTGGCATGAAGTCCCTTGGTGAAGGGCAACGCATCACCCATTAGCCGCAGGAAGCGTCCGGGCTCACGGTTTTATCCTTTTTTTTTCCTCCTTATTTTTTCTAAACCGCCACCACCTCGTCCCTCTTCCATTGGCTCCACAAATTCCATCCTGCATTCAAAGCTCTTCCTATTTTGGCCTTCTTAATTTGGTAACAAATTTGAATTTAAAATTCAAACAATTTTGAATTTGAGTTGTTTCCTAAATAAGAATCCCTATTTTAGGAAAGTTACTTAAATTAGATCTAATTTAATTTCTAATTAGATTTGATTTAAATTAATTTTCCAAATTAATAAATCTTTTTTAGGAAACCCCCCCCCCCCAAAATCTCTCCCAATATGAAATTAATTGGAATTAATTCCAATTTTCATGTTCATTGAACCTAGACACGTTCATTGAATGTGGACAACTTCTCCCTCTCCTCACTCTTGGCCGCCCCTTACCCTCTCTCCTATCTCATTAATTCCGCCAATCAAATCCCTTAATTAAGAAAAATCTGAAATTGAATTTTAGATTTTTAATTCCCCCCCCCCCCCTTTCGTTCTACATCAGTTTGGTATCAAAGCATGGTTGCGCACTCGGGATGCGAACTCGACGGAGTCGAGCTCTTTTCCACCCCGGGAGAACGATGCGGACATCCAACCGTGAATGCTTATCCGAGGAGGAGCTGAAGATCGACGGTCGGGATCGTCCCACGTTATTTTAAATTTTTATTTGTATTTTTTATTTGATTATGCATTTTCCGTTTTTAACCTCACTGGAGGGAGTAATCCTATGTAAGCCCTAGGGGCATGTTCGTCTTATTTTAGTTTCTTTTATTTCTGAGGCCTATATATAGAGGCCCTAGCTATTGCAATGGTATGATGGAGTTTTAATAAAAAAATTGTTATGCACTTTTGTTACTTGGAAGGACTTAGGTGAGATCCCTATGGAAGGAAATCGTAGTTTCCACCAGCCGTAGGATGGGTCAGGGCTCGTGGCTTGAAGTCCCTTGGTGAAGGGCAACGCATCACCCGTCAGCCACAGGAAGCGTCCGGGCTCACGGTTTTATCCTTTTTTTTCTTTTTTCTTGTCTCTCCTTATTTTTCTTAAACCGTCAGCACCTCCCTTGGCTCCATAAATTCCATCCTGCATTCAAAGCCCTTCCTATTTTGGCCTTCTTAATTTGGTAACAATTTTAAATTTAAAATTCAAACAATTTTGAATTTGAATTTGTTTTCTAAATAAGAATCCCTATTTTAGGAAAGTTACTTAAATTAGATCTAATTAAATTTCTAATTAGATTTGATTTAAATTAATTTTTCTAATTAGTAAATCTCTTTTAGGAACCCCCCCCCCAAATCTCTCTCAATCTGAAATTAATTGAAATTAATTTCAATTTTCATGCTCATTGAACCTAAACACATTCATTGAATGTGGACAACTTCTCTTGGCCGCCCCCTTACCCTCTCTCCTATCTCATTAATTCCGCCAATCAAATCCCTTAATTAAAGAAAATCTAAAATTGAATTTTAGACTTTTAATTTTATTCCCCCCCTTCTTCGTTTTACATCAGTTTGATATCAGAGCATGGTTGCGCACCCGGGATGCGAACTCGAAGGAGTCGAGCTCTTTTCCAACCCGGGAGAATGATGCACACATCAACCCGTGAATGCTTATCTGAGGAGGAGCTGAAGATCGACAGCCGAGATCGTCCCACGTTATCTTAAATTTTTATTTGTATTTTTTATTTGATTATGCATTTTCCGTTTTTAACCTCACTGGAGGGAGTAATCCTATGTAAGCCCTAGGGGCATGTTCGTCTTATTTTAGTTTCTTTTATTTCTGAGGCCTATATATAGAGGCCCTAGCTATTGCAATGGTATGATGGAGTTTTAATAAAAAATTTGTTAGGCACTTTTGTTACTTGGAAGGACTTAGGTGAGATCCCTATGGAAGGAAATCGTAGTTTCCACCAGCCGTAGGATGGGTCAGGGCTCGTGGCTTGAAGTCCCTTGGTGAAGGGCAACGCATCACCCGTCAGCCACAGGAAGCGTCCGGGCTCACGATTTTATCCTTTTTTTTCTTTTTTTTTTTGTTTCCCCTTATTTTTCCTAAACCACCACCACCTCCTCCCTCTTCCCTTGGCTCCACAAATTCCATCATGCATTCAAAGCCCTTCCTATTTTGGCCTTCTTAATTTGGTAACAAATTTGAATTTAAAATTCAAACAATTTTGAATTTGAATTTGTTTCCAAAATAAGAATCCCTATTTTAGAAAAGTTACTTAAATTAGATCTAATTAAATTTCTAATTAGATTTGATTTAAATTAATTTTCCTAATAAGTAAATCTCTATTAGGAACCCCCCCCCCAATCTCTCTCAATCTGAAATTAATTGAAATTAATTCCAATTTTCATGTTCATTGAATCTAGACACATTCATTGAATGTGGACAACTTCTCCCCCTCCTCAATCTTGGCCAGCCCCCTTACCCTCTCTCTTATCTCATTAATTCCGCCAATCAAATCCCTTAATTAAAGGAAATCTGAAATTGAATTTTAGATTTTTAATTTTATTCCCCCCCCCCCACCCCTCTTCATTCTACATCACAATCATCATCAAAATATAAAAGTAAGATAATGCATTCTTTTCTGGTATCTGTTATATACCAGTAATTATCTTCATCGCATCTTTAAAAATCAATCATGTACATAAATCCATCAAAACAAGATGACGAAGCAAACAACATCCCTAAAGAGAATTGTCTGAGTGCTTCAAGGCCACTTAACACCTCCCACCAATCCAATCCAATTCAAAGACCCTCGAGGAGCTTGTTGACCTCGCTTTCATTGTGCTCGAGCTCAACATTGCTCACACACCTTGGTTGACTTCGAGTCTCCCCATTCGACCGTCATAGTGCCTGCACAATCGACGATTCAAACTCGGGCTTCTCGATTAGGCTCAATTTCTAGTCATCCACATCATTTTGCTTCACTTGATCATTCGTGTCTAGCCACGGTCTTGATCATGGCATCTCGCCATGATTAAGATCATCGCTTGATCGTGTGTGTCTTACCTCGATCACGATCATTGCTTGGACATATGCGTCTAGTCTTGATCACGATCGTCACATAGTCATTTGCGTCTCGCTACAATCACGGTTATCAACCGCGTGTCTCATCATGATTTGTAAATTCCCTTATAGTTATAATTTTGATGCAATCCATTCAAACAACAATTGTTGAAGCCTTTAATCTATTTGAACTTCTAAATTGCCACACAAAACCATCCAAGTATTAAATAATTGTTCCCGCTCTTTCCTGCTGAAACTAAAAAAATCTCCACCACTTCTCTGGCATTGTCTCCGAACACCCATTGTACTCTCATACCACCTACAGGCACATCACGACTGGCAGCCCTTAGGCTTCTTCCACGTTTCCGATTACAACAAGCCAAATCTTTTTCAGCCAACCTCTTAGCCAAGGTTTTCCTACACTCACTAAAAGCCCATTAAAACTATAGAGTTCAAAATCTGCCAAGGCCCAATTCTCCTGACTCAACTCAAGAAAGTCCTTGCCTCCTTCCCAGGCCAAGTGACACATCCATTGTGAAAAATTAAGAACGAGTCTACAGAGCTTCATTTCTCTTCACCATACTACAGGTTTTCTGCTTCGCGTCTGCCAAGACAAGGTTGCAACTTGCAAGCATCGACTACATTCTAGTCTTTAAACACCGGCTAGCCCATTTCCTACAATCTTCTGCATTTAAGGTATGATTTCTGACTCAAATTTAGTTCACATGAGTCTATGTTTGCTGCCAACAATCCAAAACCGATTATCTTGAAGCACTTTCACTGGTAATAGCATGTATGCATCTTGTATAGCTTCAATGATCACATATGGATAAAATAAGTGTTTGCAATGTAATTTAGATAAATTACATTCAATTTTTTTAGACAAGTTGTAAAAAAAATCTTCTTTCATTATATTAAATAAATCAGATGTTTCTTAAACAAATTATGAAATCAGACTTTTTTTAATTATATATTAAAAAAATCAAAATCAATTTTTATTTGAACACAAAATTAAACTTTGTGTAAACACAATCAGATTTATACAAGGAATATGGATCTTCATCACAATGGAATTTTCATATACTGCTAATTAGATAATTGATGCAGTAAGTGCAAACTTAACCTTTGACATAGAATTTGCAAACAGTTGCATTGTTAATATTAAATCCAATTATTTGTTTGTGTTGAGTCATACCTTCAATTAATCATGATTAGCATTTGTTCACATATTACATGGTATTTGTTTACGTGTACTTTCAAATTTGTATGTGATATAAATAAAACTATCATATTGCGTTGTTTCCTACTCATATTTATCTTGTAAAAACCCTATGATAGCGAATAGTAGAAACATAAGAATTAGGTGCCACTAGGGGCGTACGTGAGCCGAGCCGTCTAAAGCTCCACTTTTTAACAAGCTCAAGTGTCAAGCTTATGGAGCTTTGAGTTCGAGCTCGAGTCTATACTCAAGCTCGTATATTAAACAAGCTCGAGCTCGAGCTCGAGCTCAACCTGTCTCAGCTTGAAAGATTGTTGAGCCACTCGATTCACTTAAAATATATTTAAAAATTAATTTAAATTAACATTACATGACATATTTTAATATTTTAAATTTATTCTATATTAAAAATAAAAAAATCTTCAAATTTTTGAAAATTTTAATTTAAAGCTAAAAAATCGAGCTTAACAATCGAGTTAAACTCAAGTTTTCCAAATGAACTCGAACAATCTAGCCGAGCTCAAGCCTATAAAATTTCTAACGAGTCGAGCTCGAGCTCAGAAAGAACTAAAAAAGCTTAGCTTGATTAAGTAGATAATTGAATCGGCTTGATTCGACTCGTTTACACCCTTAGGTGCCACACTCTTTGATGTATGATCTCTATTGCTTGACACCATGTTAGTTACCTAATATCAGTTTGGTGACACCCCCACACTACTTGGGTTAGTGGTTGTAGAGGCGAGTAGCATTCTAGGCTATCACACTCACTCGTAGGCTAAGATAATTTAAAATATAAGACCTGCCTCTTTTATAATTCTAACGCCTAATATGTCATGTCTTTCATCTACGTAGACAATCTAGACATAGGTTCAATGCACATACACTTAGGCACTCTCTTCATCTAGTTAATATAGAATGTGTCCATCTCCTCTTCCATAAGAATGATGCACCTTGCACAATCACACTCGACTAGATGAATTGACTGCATTCCAAACCCAAACAGGATGTAAGTCCAGGCTACTATCTTCTCTACCACATTCAGAAGATAGTTGGGGTCTTCTTGGTCACATGAAACCAAGATCTCATACTATCAAGTTGTAAGTCTCACCATTTCACATCACTTCCTCCCTTTTGGTGCCTCCTCTACCACATTGAGGCGACACTTATTGTTTATATCACTCCTTTGGTGTCTTCTCTGCCACACTGAGAAGACATCTGGCTTTCTTGGTCGCCACCCGACCAAGTTGTAACATCTCCTTTACAACATTGAGAAGATGTACGAGCAGGTTCAGTCACACAGATTGAGCTATAAGCCTCACTCCTTGGATGTTTCATCTGCCACATTGAGGAAATATTCAAGGTTCCACTCCTTGGATATCTTTTCTACCAAATTCAAAAGATGTTTGTATCTGTCTCATCTCATCTACCATATTGAGAGGGTGTTCAGATTTTTGGGTATTCTCAATCGCACACGATTGAGTTATAAGCCCCATCTTGAATGTTGTCTCCACCATACGGAGATAATACCTTCTTTTATGCCCATCAGTCATAGAGCCTAAGTAGCCTTGTCCATCTTACCACGCAGTACTATAAGTTCAATATGGGTTACTCCCTCATACAATGATGGAGTATAATTCTTGTCTATCAGACTAAGAATAGGTCTACACCCTTAGTCTGTGAGGTCTCATTGAATGAGGTGATTCATGGTTGCTAGCAAAGATCCTCTGGTCATCACTTGACTAAATAGACTAAGAGCACCAACGAACCCGAGATAATGGAACCATGGGATCTTGACCGGGATCTTGACCGGGGGCATCATACCCATTTGATAGGTTAATCTTTACTTCCTGGTCGCTCACTCATTTTGACTTTCACCTCATTAAATATCAACCACTCATATCAAATTTGAACACAAGCATTGATTCCTTAATCAAGAGTGTTCTCGGGCACACTGGGGATGTAATTAACATTAGGAGTTTGCTCTTTTGGGAAATCCCGATCCCTGCTTAGAGCAACATTCCTTGCAGGGGAAATCTCTGGGACATAAACTTAATATGCCTTCCATTGATCTCTCGAGCCTATAGAAATACATTATCAACTTAGGGTTAGTAGTCTATTGCAGTGTTGTATGCATCATTTGAAGCCCATAGATCTTTGGTGACTCCACTGGGGACGATTTTTCACTCCATCTTTGGAGCTAATGCTTATGTTCTTTTCCTTGCATTGTAGCTACTAAATCAACAACAAGATGAGTCGTGTGCTATACATCAAGGCTCTAAGGGATACTTTGCGTCATTCACCGTTGACAAGTATGATCCCAAATAGGAGTCATTGATTACTATAATGGAGAAGCAATTACATCAATTATCATCACCAAAAAATCAACTCATCCTCAACAAGCAAGCCTTAACACCTATCTACTCAAATAAAGTTGAGGCACATGACTCACTAACTAATTCCATCACATAAATCACTCACCTAGATATACCTTAGTAATAGCAGGATTTTAAATATTGGACCGGATCGACCAGTTCAACCATGAACCGGTCTAAAGGTCAGTTCATTTTAGCTTGAAAATTGATTTTGTATCATACTAGGATGAACAGGCCAGAACCGCCGGCTCAATCGGCGTATCGATCATGGTTCCCTTGAATCGATCGGTTCAATTTCTAAAATATTTAAATAATTAAATAAAGTAAATTAATAAATTAAAAATAAAATATTAAATAATATTTATAATTTAATAAATTAATTTAAACTTAAAATGCTTAATTTTTAAATTAAAAAATTTCAACTAAGCATTTCACATGACTCCATTACTCCATGTGAATTGTTATCCCATCCAAACTCAAAAGTCAATATAAAGTTCTCTCCGTGATGTGAGACTAAATAAATTTAAGTTCTTACTTCTTAAGTTTACAACATACACTATATATTTTAAAATAATTTTTTATGATATAAATAGCATTTATTTTTAATTAATAACATTAAATAAATTAATAGGTATAAATTATATCTAAACATATAATATAAATTAATAATAATTATATTAAATTTATAAATTTATATGTAAGGTAAATTTTTGTTAAATTTGAATTAAATTTAAAGATTGAATGTGTTTAAATTTAAAATTATATAAGATATTATTAATATATGAATTTAATTTATTTTTTAATCAAAAATTTATATTATTACATGATTATTTTATTATTTAAATTTTATTTAAATAATTTTCATATTTATTACGTCATCAAGTTCAACCCCGATTCGACCCCGGTCGAACCATTGAACCCTAAATCTCTCCTATTTTCGATTTTATGTTTGGTCAGGTAAGTAATAGTATTATCCTATGACGTGTGTAAGGTCCTATAGCCTCGCCTCTCTTGAGTACCAAGATAGGCATCGAGCTTGTCTAAACAATATTGAAAGATATATATTTCCAAACCAAAAATGCACCTTCACCATTTTAGCTTTTTCTACAATATATTTCTCAAAATATTTTATACACTAACAAACTAAGATTTCCAATTTGCCTAACCTCTCAAGATTGTTTAATGATGTATAATTAGAAGTAACATACTTACCCATAAATATTTTTATATGTTTATCATAATTTAAAATTATGAATGTCAGTTACTCTTTTCATAATATTAAAATACCACATAATATTTTTTTATTTATTAATTAAATGGATTCTTGATATATATTTAAAATCACTTGACATTGAATAGACTAATTTGCTTTATTAATTTTTGTGTATCCGCTATTGTCCAATATCATGTAAAAGAAATGATACAATGTCCAAAATAGAAACCAACAGAAGTTTCAAAACCGTAGCTGGATGACACGTGGCATACACATGACATGTCTCAACCATCCAACAAACTTTGTGACTTATTTTGGGCTCTAATATGAAAAGTAAAGCATTTTCCATATATAAATTCTTATGATGATCTCAAGCTACTCTTCGCCATACATAGCATTAATCAAGTTTCATGGTACTCATGTGCCCGATTTAATTGCTTCATTGAATATTTTAATATACATGTGAATCTACAAAGTCACATATTAGCATTGTCCTGAGTTTTTCAAATGCTATAAAAATCATCTAAAATAAATTCATGAAGCGTCTACTTTGTTTGGGTGTCCAGCACATTGTTTCATGCTTCCAAAATTTAGTTGCCCGATACCAAACCAACAGAAAAGTACATAAATCGCAATAATGAACTTAATGGATCATTTCAAATGTTTAATTTAGTCCAGGAATTCTAGCGTAGGAAAGAATGGCCCCATCTTTTTTTTCTTTTTTCTTCTTCAGGAGGACAAGATAACACATCAACATTTTTGTTTTAACAAAAAATTAGTTATTATATTTCCTATAAAATACTTGGTTAAAACACCATTTTAGAAGGAAATACTCACATGAAGATGGTGAAGTCGAAATCGATGGAGCCCCATCCTGAGGTTTGATATGGCTTACACTTTCACTTGGAGGCTTTGCACGAGAAAAAATGACATGTGGAAGATGTGATTTTGGGTGCAAATGAGGTGAAGGTGAAGGTGCAGCTTCACTTGGTGGAGGAGCAGGTATTAGATGTGTGGCTGCAGGTGCTGCAACAGGAACAATCTCACGTTTTTTTTTGGGGTTGCTAGAAAATCCAAAACCACGACCAGATGAACGTGGGGCAAGATGAGTAAATAAGGGTTTTGGGGAAGGTGCAGGTACAGAATGCACATCAGAATGGTGCCAATGGTCGTGAATATTGGAATGATGATGACGATGAGCACCCATGCTAAGATGATGGTGATGAGCATCTACGCTAGGTTGAGGAGCTGGACTTGGTGACAAGGAAGAACCAACCCCACCATTTAAAGAACGTTGCAGGAATGAGGAAAGTCGAATCTGCTTCACTCTACCAAACACAGTGTGATTTAGGCCAAGATTTCCTGCGGAGGAATTTCTGATAGTTTGAGCCAATTGCTTCAACCTTGGCACTGATGGCTGATTATTCCCAACCGCAAGCACAATGGATGTCTCAACAACTGTAGGCGGAGCCACAGTAGAACCCTTTGTATTTGTCAATTTGACAAACAAAATCTGCAAGTATAACAAAGTGGTCAAAAATATACCTTGCAAATAGGAGTAAAAAAACATAGATAGGCATGGATCATGAATAGATACAACAAAGTGGTCAAAAGTAATCTTGAATATAGGGGTAAAATAACATAGGTAGGCGTAGATCATGAATAGTCTGGCCACTGAATTTTAGATCTTAGATGAGAGATGTAAGAATTTTCAGTATCTAGTAACAAGAACAGATCTGTCTTACTTATTCCATATAAACTTCGTAACATGAAGTAGTCTTACTAATGGAGAACAACTACCTTACCTAAGTACTGTAGAAACAAAAATAAGTATCCAGTATCCTAGAGTTTCGCCCATAAAAGTTTGAGCTCAAAAAGGTGAATTTCTGTCGCTAAAGGCAACTACACTATCTTTGTCACCAATATTAAATTCTAGAAGCTAGGCAAGCTTATCAAACATTATTGAATTGATACAGGCAACATGAGTTAAGGGTAAGGCGTACTGAGTGTAAATAAGCGGCAAGTAAATCAATTAAGCAAACCTCATAAGATTTTAGATGTAAACCAAACTTCATCTGGTCCTTCAATTCATCAACTTTGTCTTGCACTTGGTATATTGGAAAATTCAATGTAAAATTGAAAAGCATATGCTCTTTCTGCAGAAGGAAAGCAATTTGTGGCGGTACTATAGTAATCCCTCCAGGAAATTCTAAAATCTGGAAAAAGTATGAGCTTCCAAACAAAGGTGTCGTCAAGTGTAGGGTAGACTGCTGTAGAACCAAAGACACAAAAGAAGACTTGAGAATGCTCAGCCCGGTTGATATATTTAAATTCTTTGGATAAGGCCACACACCAAACACAACATCGGTTGTGTTTATTCTGAAAGGATCCAGGTAAATAACAGCTACCTAAAATATGAACAAGGTTAAAACAAACAAACAAGTCCATAAACTTCAGGGATAAGGTCATAGAGATGTACAGTAGTATTTGGAACACCGATTTCATTAAAGATGTCATATTGAAGCTTGCCAATATTTGCATTCAATAAAGAGATGGGCTTTTGTAGTCTGAAACTAGCCACCACATCAGCTGCAAGAAATCAGTCAAGTCATTAAAAAATACCAAACAAACTAAGAGAATTTTTACCAAAACTAAAAATTACATGGAGGGTTTCTTCATACTAGATTCCTTAAATTTTCAAAGCCAAAATCTTAATTAATTATGGAAATATGCTAGACAAAGTTATATCTAAAGATCTATAGATTCAATAGAATTCAATTAGGCCAGCTATGCTGAATTTTGAAAATAATCAACAGCACAGAAGAAAAAGTTGAATGGTTACACCAACAAAAGGCGTCGATAAGCTTAACTTCTTATTATATGTTGGTTCGCAATAATTGAAATATCTAACTTTGGTCCCTTACATTACATATTGTGCCAAAATTGACTACATATTGATTTCTGACATGATCACAAAAAGGCTTTCTCTGGCGCCAGCAACACAACCCTGTCAGGCTCATCTTTACTACTAGGGCTGCAAACGAACCGAGCCAAGCCGAGCTGAGCTTAGGCATGTTCGTGTTCGAGTTCGTTTGACCAAAACATGTTCAAGCTCGGTTCGAAGTTTGCCAAGCTTTTTTGTTAGCTGTTCAAGTTCGAGTTCGTTTAGAAATACACTGTTCGAGTTCAGCTTGTGTTCAAGTTCAAGCTCATTTATCTTTAAACACGACGAGCCTCTAATCGAGCCGCTCGTTAACTCTTATCGACCAGCTCGTTAACGAGCCGAGCAGGCCACAAACAAAATAAACTTTATATTATCATCAAGCCGAGCAGCTCATTTAATAATATATCTAATCAAAATGGTTAAATCTAAAAATATTAAATTAGTAAAAATAAATTATTAAATTAGTAGACTACATAATATTTATTTTTAAAACTCTAATTGAGCTCTAATCGAGCTTCTTAGCGAGCTTGTTCACGAGCTTCCAAACGAGATTGTTCGTGAACATAAATGAACCGAACAATGTGTTGTTCAAACTCGTTCATTTAGCTATCGAGTATTTATCAAGTGTGTTCAAACTTGTTTATTTACCTTGTTGACCTATAACCGTCGACCAGCCCACATGGAGGAGCCACGCAAGCCCACGATTCCACGACAACTGCTCCCCACGATCTCGCGTTCGCTCCTCACGACACAAAACAACGGAACTCTCCCCATTTTGCATTCACGCTCTCAGAACCGAAAGAAATTGCAAGCAAGGAAGTTCAGCGACTTACCTAGGTCCGAGCCGTGCTGGTCTTCTCCGCCTCCGAACCTCGCCAAACCGCTCGAGATTCCTCTGCACTCGACCTCGCTGGCCAATCTCGTCATCAACCTCCTGCTCCGGCTGCAAACTCCGCCTCCAAGCCCGCCAATCCAGACCAACCTCCGCCAACGCCGACCCTACGCGTGGCCTCCGCCTCTAGCCCAATCGGGCTCTTCCCGATTCCTCTCTACCTCTCTTATTATGTATATCTAATATATTATATGTATATAATATATATATATATATATATATATATATATATATATATATATATATATATTATTATTAATATATTATTATATATTTTAAAAAAAAAAAGAGATAGGGAGATTTTTTTAAGTGGGTACCAAAGCAACATGAGCAATTTGAAGGAAGTCCCGGGATTTGATTCGATCCCCCGAAGCCCTCGGTCATCGAGCTAATCCGGCTGAGGGAGCGCAGAACTAATGGACTCGATCGCTCTCTCAACCTCCTCGCCGTTGATTCGCTCCGGCCGAGTCGAGCTAAAAGGGCAAGTGCCCTCCCCAACCTCTCGGCGAGGGGAGGAGACACCGGGAGGCTGCCGAAATTTCAAATGACACAAAAAAATCCCATACAATTAATTTCAAAACAGAATCTATTATTTTAATAATAAAATATACACATATAATTAAAATTTGTGTCATTCAAGAACCCTCCACATATTTAATTTCAATAAAAAAGAGAAGGAGAATTGGAATTTCAAGCGGTATTGCACAATACACGCTTATATATTATTGAAAATTATCATACATATATCTGCATAAATATTTAAATTCAAAAGATATTGAATTGAATCACATAACTTAATAACTCCTGAAGCGATCAAGAGCTAGCACAATCTATAACTCGGAGTGACTCAAATGCATAGTGAAGGCTTAAAATACATGAAAATGATTCAATAGCACCTCACCCTACTTAACATCACTCACTATATATAAATCTCAAATACAACATAATGTGGTCTAGTTACATAAAATCTAGAGTCCGACATAATGATGAGTATTATGAACACGATACTCCACATTAGCATTATCTTGCTTTAAGCAATTTTGTTATGACAAAATGGGTATCTTGGCTCTCACAAAGCATTTTCATGATAATTGCGATAGTACCTTCAAAATCATTTAGGAATTCTTAAAAGATACATGAGATCTCAATCGTTAATTTGGTAAGAATATTTGTGTGGATAATCTTCTCATAAATATGTTTTGGGACTTATATTTTGATATAAAACAAATGCTATGATTGTAGTAGCATAGGTGAGGGTAGAGAACATGGTCACAAATCAATGAGGATGAAGCGCAAGCACACAACATCAGAACAATGCAAGTGAATGCTAGCATATATGCACTAAACAATGCAACCGACAAGACGCACATGAGCAGGAAGAGCTCATGGCATAGAGCAATGTGACAGAGACAAAATTGTGCCAAGCAACATGTGCAAAAGTCACACTCCTACGCTCTTCACATGCGGGCATAGGGTGCTTAGTGTGCAAATTCGCTTACCATGTTAGTGAGGGCAAGGAGCATGTGGGTGCAGGGCAATGAAAGCGTGCTCAATTAGTACTCAGAGTGCAAGCAAAGGGTGCACGGGCACTATTCAAACATTGGGTGAAGTTGGGAGTGATATCAGGTTATGGGGATTAAGACAGCAGACAAACGGGAAATGTTTCAAAACTTTGTTTAAATACTATATTAAGGAGAAGTAATGTTGGCGTGTTTATCAACTGAACATAGGTGCCTCTAGGAAAACATGAATGACACAAAAAGGAAACGAATGATGATGAGAAAATTCATATTTATGTGCAAAGCATATCACTCTAATAAGATATTCTTCAAATATATGATCTCTCCTAACATTACTATCTTAATGAACCAACACTTGCAAAATTTATGTTTGGGCAATCATGAATTATCATTCATAAGAAATTTACATACTTTCATATTCTCATCAAAAGAGATGAAATTTGGCCAAGTAAAAGTTTGTGGTTGCGAATATGACCTTTGTGTGCTTGAATTTGTGAATTAAATATTATATCTACATAAAACCTTAGACACTATGAACTCCAGCATCATCTCCAAATTAGGAAAAAGAGCAATAGCTCAAACTTAAAAGGTTCAACCAAAAACCAACTGCACCTATATTGCATTCATCTTGAATCTATGTAAACCTTGTCAAAGTGCATGTGGGAGAGTTGAATGGTCCCACATCACAAGCGATGCAAGAGTTGGATTCATTATATACTAGTGTTGGCCCTTATCTATTGTCTTAAGATTTTTGGATAAATAAATGTCCATCCAGCAGACTATCAAGCTCACCTTTAAGCCCTTGTTCCTCCCTACTAACAAGTGAGATAAAGCTTAGTTGAGATCAAGTTGATGTAGAGAGTTTTCACGTGAGGGGGTTAAGGTACATGTGAAAATGGAAAAATAGTTAAACGATAAAAGTGATGCAAGGGTTGGGCTCTTAATATACTAGTATTGCCCTTATCCATTTACTTGCATTTTTGGGATTATCCTTGATGCTTCCAAATATAAGAACATTAGGCTCAACATGGCCCCCTGTGTTTCACACTTCCAAAAACCTTTAGGCTTATTACGTGCTAAAAAATTCATGGCAATAACAGGAGAGAGTTTAACATCTTAAAATTCTATAAAAAATTAGCGCACACAAAGAGATGAAAAAAGGTCACAAAAGGCACCCAAGTTTTTATGTGATAAACCCAGAAAGGATAAAAATCATGGGGTTTGGTAATTTAACTAGTATTTGTCATGGATTAAAAATAATCCACTTTCCTGTGATTGGAGATGGTAATGATATAATATAATAAACATAAATTGCATAAAACAAATTCCATGATAAAGTTAAAAGAACTCTATAGCATGAGAGTTGTCTTCAAGAGATTGTTTATTATATATTTGGCCATTCTCCTATGAGAAATGATGGGTGTGGGATTGCATCAACCTTATAGGCAATTACGTGCATCGATGCGGCAAGGTCAACAGGCATCAGTGTTGGTGGCAACAGTGGGCGATAAAGTCGACGGGCATCTGCCTTTGTGTCGTTGGCATGCATCAATTTTATGGGCGATGGTGTAGCAATCACGATTAGAGGGCTGTAGTCAAGCAACGGTGGTTGGAGGACCGTAATCAGACGGTGATGTTTTGGAGAACATAATTAGGAAACATTGTTCAAAAGTCTGTAGTTGAGCGATGATGATGCAAGCAAAAATTTGGAGAAAGCCCAAATTTTTGCTTACAAAAAATACACGCTTACATATCACCTTAAACACAATAAAAGATAAAGAAATTACAAAAACATAAGACTTTTATAAGATAAAGACGCTTACAACTCTTAACAATGACAAACACCAACTCATACAACTCACATTAGAAACAACGTCATCCTAAACTTGCTTTGGAGAAGAAGGATACAGGTGGGGTGGACACTTGCGGATTAGAAGAAATAGGTTAGAAGCTCAGACGAAAGAGGAGTAGCTCGCAAGCCATCCTAGAAGAAGGAGAAGAGAAGCACGGAACAAGCTCGCAAGCTTTTCCAAGGAAGAAAAACCCTCAGGTTTTGTCCAAAAATAACATTTTCACTCTCTTTTTATTCTCACAAAACATCTAATATATATAGCCAAGAGAGAGGAAACCCAACAGCCATCTCACCTCCAAAAATCTCCAATAAAATAGGGAAATGAAGGCCACGGTTCACCCAAAAACAGCAGCCCAACATAGGTACAAAATCCCAAGAGACCAACCTGCAGCAACCAGCAAATAGGCCAATGAAAAGAGGGGAAAAGGAAGGCCAAAAGTCTCCAACAGCAGCCATAAAAGTTCAGCACAGGAAACAGGGCAAAAGTCCACAGCAACCAGCCAAAAAGGCACGGAACCAGCCAGCTGGGAAGGAACCGAAGAGGCAAATCAGCAACCAAGGCAGCAGGCACAAGAAGCCCAACAGGTAAGTCCACGGAACCAGCCAGGTGGGAAGGAGCCGAAGAGGCAAACCAGCAACCAAGGCAGCAGGGGAAAAACGAGAAGGCAGCAAGGGGAAACCAACCAGCAGCCATGGGAAGAGCAAACAGCCACCAAAACCGAGAGGGAAGGGAGAAACCGAGGAGACACAAGGGAAGGGAAAGAGACACAAGGAGGAAGGGAAAGAGACACAAGGAGGAAGGGGAAGGAATCGAAAAGGCAAAGAGAGGAGGGGAAGAACTTGGACAACACCTTTTTGAGCTAAAAAGTAGACAACTTAGTAGACATTAATGAGCTGGACAAGAAGAAATAATAAGCTGACAAGTAGAAAAAACCCAAAATGTTTTGACCCCCCCCTTTGCATGCATCAAAACTCCCCTACTTGAAAAACTCATCTCCCGATGAGTTGTCTTTGAAATCAAACCATGCTTCTGCTGCACTACTCTGATGATCTTGTTTTAATTTGTGCATTTTTTCTTCGTATGCCAAATCTTCAGCTTTGATCAATGCCTCGAATTTACTTTTGATCTCTTCTTGCTCTTGAACAAATTGATTATGGAGTTGTCTCTTCTTCTTTTCGAACTTTTCTCTGCTTAGGATCATCCTTTCCTGAATCTTGTAGAGTTCCTTCTGGATAGGATTGGTAGACTCGCCTTGCGTCAGAACCCATCGACTTGTTGGACTTGGGACTTCAAAATCACATGGCTGATTTTCACCAACAATAGACTTGACTTCATTTTTATTTTCCATTTTTTTTTTTTTTGTTTAAAACAAACAACAAGACACAAAGACACCTTACAATAGGCACCAAAACTTTCTTGACAACTTAGGACACATTATAACCAAACCTAGGACACCCTAGCTTGCTCTGATACCAAATTGATGCAAGCAAAAATTTGGAGAAAGCCCAAATTTTTGCTTACAAAAAATACACGCTTACATATCACCTTAAACACAATAAAAGATAAAGAAATTACAAAAACATAAGACTTTTATAAGATAAAGACGCTTACAACTCTTAACAATGACAAACACCAACTCATACAACTCACATTAGAAACAACGTCATCCTAAACTTGCTTTGGAGAAGAAGGATACAGGTGGGGTGGACACTTGCGGATTAGAAGAAATAGGTTAGAAGCTCAGACGAAAGAGGAGTAGCTCGCAAGCCATCCTAGAAGAAGGAGAAGAGAAGCACGGAACAAGCTCGCAAGCTTTTCCAAAGAAGGAAGAAAAACCCTCAGGTTTTGTCCAAAAATAACATTTTCACTCTCTCTTTTTTTTTTACAAAACACCCCAAATATATAGCCAAGAGAGAGGAAACCCAACAGCCAAAATACCTCCAAATAGGCCAATGAAAAGAGCGGAAAAGGAATGCCAAAAGTCTCCAACAGCAGCCATAAAAGTTCAGCACAGGAAACAGGGCAAAAATCCACAGCAACCAGCCAAAAAAGGCACGGAACCAGCCAGCTGGGAAGGAACCGAAGGGGCAGACCAGCAACCAATGCAGCAGGCCACGGAACCAGCCAGCTGGGAAGGAACCGAAGGGGCAGACCAGCAACCAAGGCAGCAGGCCACGGAACCAGCCAACTGGGAAGGAACCGAAGGGGCAGACCAGCAACCAAGGCAGCAGGCCACGGAACCAGCAAACCCATATGGGAAACAGAAGTAAAACCACCAAAACCGAAGGGTTAAGAGGAGGAACCGAGGAGGCACAAGGGAAGGGAAAGAGACACAAGCCAAGCCCAAATTTATTAACTTGTGTTGACCCCCCCTTTACCTACATCAGACTCCCCTTCTTGAAACTTTTCATCTCCCGATGAAATTGCTGTAGAACTTTTTTTTTTTTCTGATGAGTTGAAGACGCCAAATCAAGTTCTTGAATTTTGTCTTCATATTTCTTTAGAATCATTTCTCGTTCTTGTATAAACTGCACTTGAAGCTGATTCTTTTTCTTCTCGAAGGGAAAGAGACACAAGGAGGAAGGGAAAGAGACACAAGGAGGAAGGGGAAGGAATCGAAAAGGCAAAGAGAGGAGGGGAAGAACTTGGACAACACCTTTTTGAGCTAAAAAGTAGACAACTTAGTAGACATTAATGAGCTGGACAAGAAGAAATAATAAGCTGACAAGTAGAAAAAACCCAAAATGTTTTGACCCCCCCCTTTGCATGCATCAGATGATGATCGAAAGACTGTAGTCGTGTAATGGTGGTCAGAAGGTTTTAGTCAACCGATAATGGTTAGGGCACCATAATCGGGTGATGGCAATCCTAGGACCATACTAGTCCGGCAATGTTGGTCAGAGGACCATAGTCATGTGACAATGGTTGGAGAACAGTAGTCAAGTAATAGTGATTGAGAACTATAGTTGTGCAACCGTCATTGGGGGGTCGTAATCGAGCAAAAGTGACCAAGGGACAATAGACAGGCGATGGAAACTAAATTAACATTCACTGTATTTCATCCTCAAACAGATGGACTATCAAAAATAAAAATACACACTCTGCAAGATTTATTTCGTTTGTGTATACTGGATTTCGGTGGAAATTGGGAATCACACTTACCATTAATCGAATTTATTTATAACAACAGTTTTCAATCTAGTATTAAAATGGCCCTATATGAAACTTTTCATGTAAAATGCAAGATACCTTTATGTTGGGCAGAGATTGAGAAAAGAAAAGTGATTGATAGTGATTTACTGGATGATGTTATTAATGAGATTAGATTGATCAAAGACATATTGGAGGTTGTGCAAAAAAAACAACAAAAAATTATAATGCCAAACATAGGTCAATTGAATTTGAGATTGGTGAACCTATCTTTATCAAATTCAATACAATGAAAGTTGTGCAGCAGTTTGGAAAAATAGAAAAACTGAGTACGCGATATGTTGGACCATTTGAAATCATAGAAAGGGTTGGACACGTGGCTTACAGATAGCTGTACCAGCAAATATGCAAAGAATACACAATGTTTTTCATATATTTGCACTTCAGAAATACATATCTGATGAATCCCAACAAATTGTGTCAAATTCAGTTCAGATACAGCCTGATTTCAAATATATATAAAAAAACGTGAAAAAATACTTGATTATGATGAGAAACGACATAGAAATCAAGATGCATCGCTCATACAAATTCTATGAAAGCATGTAATAGAAAGAGAGGTCACATGATAGAAGGAATCAAAAATGAAAGCTTAATATCCACATTTATTCAACTAATATAAGATTATTTTATTTTCATTTAAATTTCATGGATGAAATTTTAATTAAAAAGAGGAGATTGAGATAGCAGGCTGAACTAGTTCAACCAAACTTGTCCAGAAGATCATTCAAGCAGGCTAGGTTGAGCGAACGCCAACAGTAGCGCTAGCCAGGCGAGGTCAAGTCAAACATGCAATTGTGACAGTGATGCTTAAGCGGACGAATGCAACTCGTCACATGTAGAAGTGGGCTTCGAGGCTTCGATCAAAAAATGGAGAACTTGGATGAAACTAAGTACGGGAGTTGTTGCGGACTTAAATATACGCGACGATAGAGTTTAAATTTCCGTCTCAGCGTTGTACGTATATCCAGCACACAAACAGAAGAATGAAAGAACACCAGGATTTTTACGTGGAAAGCCCTGAAAAAGGGAAAAACCACGGGGCCACGCCCAGTTGAAAAAGTTCCACTAGTGTTGTATGAAATACACGAGACTGATTCGTCCTTTAGATTCAGGACGATCATATTACAATGAGTATCGGTTACAAGGCCAAGCAGAGTTCCGACGTCACTCGGGTGTCCGGCAGAATTCCGGCGTCACTTGGAAAGAAGTCTGGCGTCACTCGGGCGTCAGATAGAATTATGGCGTCGGGCAGGATTCTGATGTTGCTCTGGCGTCCCTCGGGCACCCGGGGGTGCCTCCGTGGTCTTCCGGCGGAGTTCCGGCGGAGTTCCGGCGAAGTTCCGGCGGTGTTCCGACGGTGGTCGAGGAGGAGCTGTTCCCTCCTAGATTTCTCTTCTCTTCTTCTCCTTCTCTTCTTCTTGGCTTGGGTCCCCTCTTAAGAGAAATGAGGGGCTATTTATAGTTTTTCTGGAGTGGCATAGCCCGTAAATATGTGAGGGATCAAGGGCAAATAAGGAGTGATCCGGATGAACGGTCGATATTGAATCCCTTGATCGTGAGCCGTTTATCAAGAATTTGAAGGTCTTAATGATATCAGAATTCTGCGATCTTGGGCTCGTTGGATTCGTCTCGTCGAGCCGCTCGATTCGAGTATAAGCTCGTCAAAATCGGAGACCGTTTGGTAACTCAAATTGCTGTTTGATGCTTCCAACAGCACTTCGGGTACTTGATTTGGACTCGTTTGGGCTCGGATTGAGTCGAATTTGGTGTTGTTGGATTCGTATTTCCGAGACGCTCAGTTCGACTGTAAGCTTGCTGAAATCGGAGTTTAAATAGTCTCTGAATTAATTTTTGAAGTTCCAACTTGAGTTTTTCCTCGAGATTCGTGCCCGATCAAGATAATTTTCCGATGACGTATCAGTTGCCCCCCTATTTTTGGACGTCAAAGCTCCAGGAGTCCAAAAATATATGTGTCGGCTTTTCACTTTGGCAAAATTGCAAAAATTTGCGTTCCAAAAATTACACGTTTGCTCGAACTTGATTATAGAGGCCCCGTTGAGCTCCGAAAGTGTTAAAATTGAGTCCGGAACGTCGAAAAACGTGTCCGGGCACCCCAAAAACGTCGAATTTGGACCGTCCGGGCCCGAAATTGGAGCCCGGGAACGGGTAGGCGGCCGTACCGGCCGGACCGGCCGGCCGCCGCCGCCACCGCCGGCGGCGGCGCAGAACCGCGCCGGAGCGCGCTCGGCCCGCGCTGGGCCCGCCCGCGGCCCGCCCGCGGCCCGCCCGCGGCCCGCCCGCGGCCCGCCCGCGGCCCGCCCGCGGCCCGCCCGCGGCCCGCCCGCGGCCCGCCCGCGGCCCGCCCGCGGCCCGCCCGCGGCCCGCCCGCGGCCCGCCCGTGGCCCGCGCCTGGCCCGCTCTCAGCCCGCGCCTGGCCAGCGCGGTCTGGCTGGCCGCGCCTGTTGGCCGCGCCCCTTGGCCGGGCGGTTTGGCCGGCGGTTAGGGGAACCGCCGGCCGGTTTTAGTAATATTATATTTTTTTTTTTTTAAATGGGGCCCGAAAAATTCCGAAAAATTTCAGGGAATTTAATAGAATTTTGGAATCCTCCCCCCCTTAAGGAAAACTATAAATAGACCCCCCAAGGCTTAGTAGAAACTCGCCCCTTCTTCCCTTCTTCCTCCGGCTTTCTAGCTTTTGGCATTCTGAGGCTTTCCGCCATTTTTTAAGTAGGTGACTTTCCCTACTTGATTCGGCGCCCCTCCTTTTGCGCAGAAGTTAGCGGCTTTCTCTCTTTTTTCTCTCATTCTGGCTTTCTGACAGTTGAGGCATTCCGTTGTTATTCAGTAGGTGATTTTCCCTACTTGAGACAACGCCCCTCCTCTTGTACAGGAGATAGAAATTTCTCTCTTCTCTCCTCTAGTTTCTGGCATTTTGAGGCATTCCGCTGTTTTTGAGTAGGTGACTTTCCCTACTTGACTCGGCGCCCCTCCCTTTGCGCAGAAGTTAGAGTTTCTCTCCTTTAAGAGATCATGTGGAGGTGAGATGTTAGTCGGAGGGAGTCTGACGGCGGTCAGCGGCCGGGTGGTGGTCCGACGAAGGTCGGGCTGAAGTTCGATGGCGGTCCGCGACCGGGCGGTGGTCCGACGAAGGTCGGGATGAAGTCCGGCGGCGATCAGCGGCCGGGTGGAAGTTCGGCGGCGGGAAGAAGTACGGCGTCGGGTAGAACTCCGACGAAAATCTGTCGGCCAGAAGAAGTCCCACGACGGGTAGAAATTTGGTGTTGGGTAGAAGCCCGACAAACATCTGACGACAGGCAAAAGTCCGATGTCACGTAAAAGTACAGCGTCAGGTAGATATCCGACGGGGGTCTGACGACTGGCAGATGATGGCCGGCGTCCAGTAACATTGTGTTAAGGCAATATTCATCCATACTGAAGTGTGCCAACATTAGATATTACTGAATCAAGAGGCCGAAGTAGTGTGACATGCCAATATTTTGGCAATACACTAACACTGAGTGTAGATCTGATGATGATCCAGTTATGTCCTTTCTTTGAAGGAGCAGTTGTAGGAGATGCTTGCGTGTAGTAAGGGAGAAGTCACTTAAATCCACCAAGGATATTTGACTGTGTTAAAGTTACTTGTTACTGGATGATACTAGCTTGTATGAGTGTCACCAGTGTACCTTTTGATTTCAACTTCTGGCGAGAATAAATGTACACCTGAATCTGGATTTATGTAACTCCAATGATATTGTATATGAAATGAGGATTTGTCCCCTAGAGGGACCTGAATTGTTATTGCATCTGTAAGACATGCTTTGTGCTTTTGATGTATTATTAGTCTGAACGAATGTGAGAGACATCCTTTTAGGATGTTTGACATATTTGAGACTGTAGGTCAAAGCCCTTGCTTGATGACGTTAACATGTATGAAAAAGGTCGAGAGAATCCACCAAGGATGTGAGACCTATCCGAGGTTGTATGTCGGAGCCTTTGCTCGACGACGTTAACCTGTATGGAAGAGGTCGGGAGAATCCACCAAGGATGTGAGACCTATCCGAGGTTGTATGTCGGAGCCTTTGCTCGACGACGTTAACCTGTATGGAAGAGGTCGAGAGAATCCACCAAGGATGTGAGACCTATCCGAGGTTGTATGTCGGAGCCTTTGCTCGACGACGTTAACCTGTATGAAAGAGGTCGGGAGAATCCACCAAGGATGTGAGACCTGTCCGAGGTTGTATGTCGGAGCCTTTGCTCGACGACGTTAACCTGTATGGAAGAGGCCGGATCGAATCCCCCTGGGATCGATCTTCCAGTGATTGAGAAGTAATAAAGACTGCATATTTCTCGAATCAAGGATAAAGAGACTATATTTGTCAGTAGTTTTTCACTGTCATTTGTATTCTTTTTAAAGAAAGAGACAATATCAAAACTGGACGAACAACACATTATATTACTGTAAGACAATAATTCCCTTGTACAACAGAAGAGATACATATAGGGACAACCACATCATTCGACTTGGTAGAAATACTAAGGACATTAGAATGACATCCTACTGATCATAGAAGAGATACATGGTGACACATGACAAGTAGTATTACTAACACAAAGGTTCAAGTTGCAGCATTACTCAATCTCACCAACCATTTGAATATTATTCAATGGTTGTTTTTGTTGTTGTTGATTTTGCCCCCCAGTGGGGCGAGCTTCTTCTCGGGTAGGTGGGTTCCCAATAAACTGTCGAAGATAGCCCTGGCGGATAAGTCTTTCAATCTCATCCTTAAGTTGCCAACACGCTTCAGTAGAGTGGCCACGACTACGATGAAAGTGACAGTACTGATCTTGATTTCCTGTATTTGGCTTCGAAGGATGCGGCCATTTCACTTTGTCCTGATCTTGAATCGCCATTAACACATTTGCTCGAGATGTGTTGAGCGGAGTGTACTCTTTCTCCTGCCGAGGTTCTCGTTGTGGTAATGGGGGCCTAGGAGGTAGATTGCTATTCCCTTGGCTTTTCCATTGTAAGGAAGAATTATCCATCCCAGGAGCACCTTTGCGCTTCCCATTTGTCTGCTCGAACTGCTTTCTGTGAGCATTTATGGCTTCATCTGCGGAGATTTGTGCCTCCACACGATGAATCAGGTCGGCATACGAAGGGACCGTGTCTCGCATAAGTGCTGAGTAGAAGGGGCCCGGACGAAGCCCTCCGAGGAAAACGCCTCTAAGTAACTCGGGATCTACTCCCGGAATTTGACGAGCTTCAGTAGAAAATCTCTTGAAGTATTCCTTGAGGGACTCACTTTCATTCTGACGGATCCCCGAGAGGTGAGAAGAGTCCTTAGTAATTCTCCGATTGGCGACAAATTGTTCGACGAACACTTTTGCCAATTTGACGAACATTGGAATGGTTCCGGCTGGAAGCGAATAGAACCATGTTCGAGCTTGTCCTTTGAGGGTGGCAGGAAAGACCTGACAGAGGAGCGCGTCTGAGGCTCGCTGGATATGCATAATTGTTCGATAATGATCGATATGCTCGTACGGGTCAGTTGTCCCGTCATAGGGGTCGATGTTCGGTAGTTTGAATCCTGTCGGAATAGGGTGTTGAAGAATAGCTTCCGTCAGGGGTGACGAATCCTGGAAGTCCCACTGATGAAGAGGTTGCCTTACGCCTCCTATAGGGAACTCTTCTCGAACCAATCGTCGCAGTTCGTGGCGTAGGGTATTGCGAGGGAGCTCAGCAATGTGATGTTGGGCTAGCTCCTCAGGGAGGTCTTGAGGAAGGAGAGATTGCCGACCTGTGTGCGGAGGATGGGTAGAACTTGCTGTATCAGCCAGTTCGTTATCTTGATGTGACTGCGAACGCCTCCTGGGTGGAGGAAGAGGAATCTCAGCTTGAAGATGTTCGATTTGAACAGCTTCAACACGTGGCGGATCTCGAGGGAGAAGAACCTCCTCCTGAGGTGCTAGGGTCGGTTGTCGAGTCTCTCGCAGGAGGTGTAGGATCTCGTTTTGAGATTCTTCCATCTTTCGGATTCGCTCCTCCAAAGAAGGCCCTGAGGTTCCTTCTCCAGCAATGTGTTGCCCCCCAGGAAGAAAGGAGGCAGAAACTTGATGTCCACGATTTATAGACTGGTTTCTGGATTGGGGAGAGTGGGAGCGGGAGGCTCCTATGAGGCGATTGCTACGCCTATTGACCATCGTAGCAATACTTGAAGTTGTGGGATAAGATTCCCACAGACGGCGCCAAACTGTTGCGGACTTAAATATACGCGACGATAGAGTTTAAATTTCCGTCTCAGCGTTGTACGTATATCCAGCACACAAACAGAAGAATGAAAGAACACCAGGATTTTTACGTGGAAAGCCCTGAAAAAGGGAAAAACCACGGGGCCACGCCCAGTTGAAAAAGTTCCACTAGTGTTGTATGAAATACACGAGACTGATTCGTCCTTTAGATTCAGGACGATCATATTACAATGAGTATCGGTTACAAGGCCAAGCAGAGTTCCGACGTCACTCGGGTGTCCGGCAGAATTCCGGCGTCACTTGGAAAGAAGTCTGGCGTCACTCGGGCGTCAGATAGAATTCTGGCGTCGGGCAGGATTCTGATGTTGCTCCGGCGTCCCTCGGGCACCCGGGGGTGCCTCCGTGGTCTTCCGGCGGAGTTCCGGCGAAGTTCCGGCGGTGTTCCGACGGTGGTCGAGGAGGAGCTGTTCCCTCCTAGATTTCTCTTCTCTTCTTCTCCTTCTCTTCTTCTTGGCTTGGGTCCCCTCTTAAGAGAAATGAGGGGCTATTTATAGTTTTTCTGGAGTGGCATAGCCCGTAAATATGTGAGGGATCAAGGGCAAATAAGGAGTGATCCGGATGAACGGTCGATATTGAATCCCTTGATCGTGAGCCGTTTATCAAGAATTTGAAGGTCTTAATGATATCAGAATTCTGCGATCTTGGGCTCGTTGGATTCGTCTCGTCGAGCCGCTCGATTCGAGTATAAGCTCGTCAAAATCGGAGACCGTTTGGTAACTCAAATTGCTGTTTGATGCTTCCAACAGCACTTCGGGTACTTGATTTGGACTCGTTTGGGCTCGGATTGAGTCGAATTTGGTGTTGTTGGATTCGTATTTCCGAGACGCTCAGTTCGACTGTAAGCTTGCTGAAATCGGAGTTTAAATAGTCTCTGAATTAATTTTTGAAGTTCCAACTTGAGTTTTTCCTCGAGATTCGTGCCCGATCAAGATAATTTTCCGATGACGTATCAGGAGTAAAAGAGGAAGAAGAAGAAGTTTGCGAGTAATTTCATGGCTTCAATTATAGGAGCTAACGAGGAGTTTGTGTGTTCGACGGATAGGAAGAAGTGTGGTTCATTGCTACTTGATTTCATATGAAGGAAAAAACCAGAGAAGGAGGAATTCACGTGTAGTTGTGTCTATGTCCAGTAAAGTCAAAGGCATTGGAGAGAGTTTGCGTGCAACCGCTATTCATTGAAGGTGAACTGTTTGAAATTGGAGACAAAAAGGAAGGGAAATATAGGTAAGTAAATTTTCTGCTGGGAAGGAAACTATGATTTCGAAATTATTAAATTAACTTATGCAATTGTTCAACAAGAAGTACAATTATGAGATTACTAGCAACGTGAAGGAAAATAATTGGAGGTAATTAATTTAACTTAATTATACCTAATTTCAACTATTTTTGTAGAAAATGATATGCAAAATAACTATAAATATTGCTGAATAATTTGGAGACGTTCAAGGTTGTCATTGTCGACATTCGATGTTACTTTGTCAACGTTTGACATCTCCAATGTTATTTGATGTGGTTTAAATAGAGAATGAATTGAGTACAAGTGAGGCAGAGCTTTGAAAACAAGAAAAAGGGGTTTTTGTGTTATTAGAAATTTAATTAAAAGTAACTACAGTTATAAATTATCTGCATAGAGTGACATAATTACATCCTTGATAGATAGGTTGTGCTCCAAGGAAAGCTAATAAAGAGTTTAAAGAACTCTAAAGTGAAATTTCGACATTCAAAAGGAAGATGAGGTGGATGATTACATTTTATTTTATAGCATGTACCATTTTATATTGATTCAATGCATTGACTATAACTCTATCTTGTATGCGCACTTGCTAAATTTTAGTAAAACTATTTTACATTAACATGAGAAAATTAAATGACTGATTTTACAATATAGCACACATTATATATGATAGCTTTATATTAAGATTAGTATGTATATAAATGTAAATGAAAAAAAAATTATAACCTGAAATGAAAAGTATTGAAATGAAAAAAGTATATGCATGCAAATGCAGGAATTTACCCATTATGATACTAGTTGGACCCGTGCATGATAAATGAAAAAGGTTGGTAATAGAAATGGAAATGGAATTGCCTAAATTCACGGTGCTCATATAATAAATAAAATATTAAAAGTTAAAAGATGAATGATAGAAATACTAAGGAATGGTTATGTGAAAAAAAAAAAAGATTTACAGTATTCACATTCAAATTATTATTAAATGAAAAGTTTAATGATATAGTAGGACTACTCATGTGCATATTTCATTAACTGTTATACTATAAATTTGTAATTGACTACTTAGTTGATATTACAAACTCAACGCATTAAATTGAACATTTCAGGAAAATCTCCAATCAAGTAAATGGCTGATCGAGAAGACTTCGTCTGAAATTGAAAATATATAAGTAATATGTTATATTTGTTTAAACTTAAATTTATTAATTAGTTACTCTTTTCAATATTTGGATGTCATCTATCTAATTGTTTAATTAGTGCTAAAAGAACTACATCATTGTCTGACTGATGTTCCGAATTGGTATTCCACTGACAACATATTAATCAGCACCCATGTACGCTATAAAATTGTAATTGACTACTTAATTGGTATAAAAAACTCAATGCATTAAATTGAACATTTCAAGAAAATCTCCAATCAAGCAAATGGCTGATCGAGAAGGCTTTGTATGCAGAAGAAGATCTTCAACTGAAAATATGTAAGTACTATGTTATATTTGTTCAAACTTAAATTTATTAATTAGTTGCTCTTTTCAATATTTGGATGTTATCTATCTACTTGTTTAATTAGTGCTAAAAGAACTACATCGCTGTCCCACTGATGTTCTGAATTGGTATTCCACTGGCAACATATTAATCAGCACCCATGTACACGATCAATCCCGCAGAAAGGAACCGCTTGCTGTCCGAAAAACATCCATGGGCAACAATCGAAGCCTCAAAAGGCAGGACAAAGGTTCAAAAATCAGTGAAATGAACTAGAAAAAAAATGCTACATAACAAAACAAGATTGCAACGAACAATACTGACTCTAGATGGAATCCCACAACAAGATTTATGAATGCACCAAAACGCGGTGACCATAAGCATTCCAGTCCCTAAGCAAGAAGTTGAGACCAAACAAGAACAAAAATGCCCCCAAACATACTCACCTCCGTACTGCGGGTCACGATCGATGCCCCCCGCCCTGGAGCCACGCCTAAAGAATGGAGGCAGCCATAAAATACCCGAGAGCAGCACGGCTACCCCGAAGAGCAGCGCTGCGATGCATCTACGGCTCACGATCCTCCCTACCGACCGGCATGGTGAACATCTCCGAGCAGCATTTTCCAGCGCAGGCTCCGGCAACGCAAGTACCACGTCGAAGAACTGCTCCTCCTCGACTTTCCCCATTCACCCCGATCACCTCAATCCCCAATATAGCACCCATCTCCGATCACTCCCATTGTCGCAATAGAAGAAGAACAACCACTGACGTCGCCTGGTCGGGTTAGGGCTTCGCGTAGGAGGAAAGCAGAAAGAAGTGAGATGCAGCGATAGAGGAACACGGGAGGAGCGGAAAAGGGTGAGCTAACCTGTAAGATCAGTAGAAGTAATGCGCAGCTGAAATGGACCCAAAAAAAAAAAAGGAAAATAGTAATTTTAATCGGTTCAAATTTTTAAAAACAGAAGGCAAGGTGGTGCGCACGTTAGGTAAAGATGCGCCGTGTGGCGTAGTCTAATGGACAGCCAAGGAGATCTATCTCGTGACGGTGAGGGCCCAACATTCCCTTTCTCGTGGTTTCTTTCCATAGGCACGAGCGGGAAAGCAGCTGAATAACGAGGCACGGATGTCGGACTAATTTACCAAAGTGACACCGAATTTTTTTAAGAGCGGCTTGCTAGTCGGGGTAAATTCGGGTCAATGGGTCGGGTTCGAATTTGATCCAAGTTGACTTAAATATAAATGGGTTGATTTGAACCCGATTCGGTTTTACAAATAGGTCGGGATTTTCAATCCAGACCGGACCCACGCGAGTTAGGAGTTGACCCGACCCGACCTGTGAACCCTGAGTAGGGTTTAGATTCTGTCGAGGTTGACTGCTCCAGCGCGAGTGCAGGCCTGCGGTTCCGTCAAGCACGAGTCGGCAAGTGCTTCTAGCCCTAGCCGTCAAGGTATACTAGACACTGGTTGAGCGTAAGTGTTGTGACTATCGCCTGATGGTTCGAGTGCGGGCGAGTAGGGCTGTCAAAAATGGACACGGCAGGAAACCAGACCCGAAATTATCGGGTTCGGTCGACTCGTGTGAAAACTGGTCGGGTTCGAATCTCGATTCCGACCAGTTTCAAGTTTCGGGTCGGGTTCTGATAAACCTGACAACCAAAGCCAAACCGGATCGGGTTTCGTGTTGGAAAAAGTAACTCTATTTCTAAATCGAGCCAAGTCAAAATCTACCGGGTCAAAGTTGGGTTAGACCTGAACCCAACCTGTGGACATGATTTGACACCCCTACGGGCGGGGCATTCCGCGAGCCAGAGCGATGGGGGTCTGTCAGTCTGGGCTAGGCCTGCTAGGGATGTGGTTAGACGTGCAGCGACAGTTGGAGACAACGGCAGCTGTGCTGTTGGAGAAGGTCGAAGGGTTGACAGCTGACAACGGAACAAACTTTGGTTGTCGGGTTGGCCTAAACCTGGCTCGAACTATAAACGGGTCCAAAAATTTGACCCGAACTAACCCATTCTTTATTGGATCGACCCGAATCAGGATTTTTCGAGTCGGGTTAAAAATTGACACCCCAACTTGCAGGTTACAGATTACAGTTAATAGAACCATGAGATATTTCTATAATCTTAGAGTAAGTGAGTCAACTCAACTCGTGAATCGGGGCTCAGATTAAACTCGATAAATTGCTCATGAGTCGAGCTCAATAAGTTATCGAGCCAAACTTCAACCCCAACTGGACTAGTCTGCTTGCGAGCCGGCTCCTTTAAAAAATATTAATATAAAATATATATTAAAATATATTAAATTCAGAATTTTAACCGCAAAGTTGTTAAGAATATTTAAAATTTATCTCATTTTCTCATATTAAGTGATTCTTTATCATTTTTCTTATAACTCTTCATTCTTTTTATCATTTTATAATAATAATTATTTAAATGATACTCATATTCTCTCTTTCATAATAAATAAGTCGGTTCATGATCCAATTCAAACTCTTAGAATAAAACTCGAGTTTGAGCTCGAATTTCGATTAACTAAACAAGCTCAAGTCATAGATGATTTAGGCTTCGTTTAGGACGGTTTTTTTATTGCTTTTTAAAGCAGCTTTCTAATACAAAAATTAAAATTTTTATACTAGAAAATTATTTTAAAAAATAGTAAGAAAGCCGTCCCAAACTAAGCCTTAATCTTTGAACTCAAAATCTCTTAATTAATAGCCAAAGCTCCCGACCAACAAGCTAAAAAGAGCTGCATACCTATTTATATATGATGAGTCATTGAATATGCAAAGTGCCTTCCTCAACACGACAAAAGGATGAATGCATTTTTCGTTAGTAGCTGTCAGCTAAAGCACTTCGGATGCATTCACAGCAATGTTCTTTGAACGAGGTGATTAATTATATTTATGCAATAGGAAAAAAAAAAGGCTATGTGGATTTTT
Organism: Dendrobium chrysotoxum; assembly: GCA_019925795.1. Taxonomy (NCBI): domain Eukaryota; kingdom Viridiplantae; phylum Streptophyta; class Magnoliopsida; order Asparagales; family Orchidaceae; genus Dendrobium; species Dendrobium chrysotoxum. Next base: position 38,641,728 of record CM034311.1, on the reverse strand, counting down.
TATAGAATACATATAATTTTTTTTTTAAATAATATTATTCGTCTTATAAAACATCAACTTTGATGCACTTTTTGAGATTATAAAATACGTGCATTTTATAAATTAAAGAAAACTAATATAAAATCATTTGGAATTTATTTTTAATAAATTTATAATCCGACAGTCCGATATGATACTAAAAAATCATTGATCCAAAGCCAAAACCCCAAAATCATCGAGAACTTGTAAGCATAGTTAAAAACTTTAGGGCATTGAGATGTTAAAAAATATATATCAAATAATTGAAAATTATTAATTTAGATTGTTTGATGAAGTATTTGATTTCTAATGGAAATGAGCCCAATGCTTTGTCTAGAAAATAATAAATATAATGCATTTAAACAAAGTTATCGAAGATTTTGACGAACAGAAATATTCCAAGCGGCAAACTTATAAAATAATAAAAATATATACATAAGAGTGCAAAAATAATTTATTTTGCACATAATCGTTTTTCACAGACTTATTTGTTAGTGTTAGAAAAATTCAACATAATCGGATGACAATAGCAGGAGGTCAAGAGGCTTTTCAAATTTTGGAGGAGCAAATTGCATGAAAAAAGTCGGTCGGGGGTAAAAAATAAAATTCATGAGAGACATATTACAAATAACTTTTACTATGATAAGAGTTTTAATTTTTTTAGGGGCCCCTCAACAGTATATAGTTCCGCCCTTGAGAATGAGGGAGATGAACTACGGAGAGGGATCAGCATCACTGTGTCCATATGTGCTTCACCCCACCTAGGGGTGTCAAAATCGGGTTGCGGGTCGGGTTCGGGTCAGACCCAAACTGACCCGGATTTCAAACGGGTTGACCCTAACCCGACCCGGGTATGTAAACGGGTTGAAAAGTCCAACCCGGAACCGACCCGGTCGGGTTACCGGGTTGACCCGACCCGACCCGGATGCCGAACTGTGACGGCGGCCGGCGGAACTGCGGCGGGCGAGCGAGCGCGCGCGGGGCGGAGCGGGGCAGCGCCGGTGGAGCGGGCAGTAGGGCAGCGCGTGCTAGCAGGCAGCGCGGGCGGAGCGGAGCGCGCGGGCAGCTCGGGTGCTGGAGCGAGGGCAGCGGGCAGCGCGGGCGCTGGCACGCGAGCGCCGGGCTGCTGGCGCGGGTAGGGGGCAGCGGGCGAGAATTTTGAAATTAATGGTTTTTTTAAAACTAAACGGGTTATCGGGTCGACCCGGCAACCCGCCGGGTCAACCCGAACCCGACCCGTTTGAGAAACAGGTCGGGTCAAACCCGAAAATTTCGGGTCAGGTTCGAGTCGGATTTTCGTGTCGTGTCAAAATTTGACACCCCTAACCCCACCGAGGGGGATTTGAAGAGAAGAGGATTCCATATTATATTGCCCATACTCATGTCACCTTTTTCTTTGAAGTGTTGGATCATAATCAACATTTCATGTTGAATAAATATATTATATAAAATAATTAAGAATTTTTTTCTTACAGAGCGAGAGAGGGGCTTAAACGAGCCATGGTTAAGCGAGCTAATTGTTTGTGGGCTATTCGACTTGTTTACATTTTTATGTTCAAAAATGAACCATAATAAAAAAAAATTGTGAATATCATAGCTTAATTTTTTTTTCAAAAATGTCTTAAAAGCATATTTTAAGCACTTTTACTTCGAACACAACTGACGTGCTGAAGCATAAATTTGATATAATAAATTCAATCCAATTACCAGCATATAATCCTAAATTTTACCAATTTAGTTAACCACTGCAGTTTGGCTTCATTTAGGATAATTTTCTTACTATTTCTTATAGTAGTTTCCTAGTTAAAAATTTATAGAGAGAAGCAAAAAAACAATTATAAAAAGCTGTCTCAAATGAAGCCTTAGGTTTAGGACAGCTTTCTTACTGCTTTCTAAAGCAGTTTTTAGAACAAAAATGTATCGTCCAAAAAATATTTGTACTAAAAAAGTGCTTTATAAAATCGCTTTCTAGCACAAAAATTTTGAACTTGAAATTTGTGTACTTAAAAACAACTTTAGAAAATGTAAGAAAGTTGTCATAATCATTGCATAGAAGACTGAATTCATGCAATGTGTATATTTTTGCTGGTATTATGTGTATCTCAAACTTTGCAAAATAAAAGATGTCAGGAGTGAATTTATTTCTTTCAGTTGCAAATCCAGGATACAAAGCAGATCAAAGCCTCTGATCCATGTAACATGAAACAAGAATCTGAAGAACATGAATCTGGCAAGGACAAAAAGAGCATCGAGTTGTGATCACTCAGCCAGGCATTCTAAAGTTCAAAACATTTAATTTAAATTTTTTTGGGACATTTAGATCAATTAAGGATAATTCACACACATCATATACGTAAAACTCGAATCCAATATCTCTTAGTTGATAGCCAAAGCTCCCAACCAACAAACCAAAATGAGTTGCGTAGTTAAGCCACTTCTACTACCATTGTGTTAAATGAGTTGAGAACTCATAAAATGAATGCATTTGAATAAGAAAAGTTGATCAAATTTTGATTAAGATTAATCTTAGGGTCATCTAATTTATTTTGAATAATCAATCAAAATTTGTATTACACTTGTCTTGAAAGAAACATAATAAATTTTAATCATGATAAATCTCAAAACTATCATGTTTATTTTAAGATAAATGCATTATATAACAATCAATCAAAATTTTGATTGCTCATCTCAAAAAAAAATTATGAATTTAACAATAAAATAAAAATATTCGGACCAGCATATACTGAGCAAAAGTTCATAAAATAAGACCAGTTTTACCTTGATATTGATCCAATCTAAAACAGTGGCTTTCCGATGACCCAGTTAGGAGAGTAGATGTATTAGATTTGGCTTATGTTAAGAAAGATAGAGGTAGACCTAAAAAGACTTGTTTAGAAAATATTAGAAATGACATTTCCTTATTAGATTTGAATGAGAATGTGAGTCTTAACAGGACAAAATGGAGAAAAAAATGATTAATGTAGCCAATCCCACGTAGTAGGATAAAGACTTGATGCTATTGTTGTTATTGTATTGATCCAATCTAAATTTTGTGGAGGGTTGAACATCAAGGGTTCAAAATGATCACAATATAAGAAAATTGATTTTCATCCACCCCAACGTTATGGATCATGGATACTTTATCATATGAATACTATAGATTTCAACTTTGTATATTTCAATTTCTAATGTTTTATCTTTAAGTGAGATTAACTCACTCTCATCACTCTCCCTTATATCTAAATTTTTCAATAATATCAAATTTCATGCACCAAAAACTCACATAACCTCTTAACCTCATCCACTCGAGTTAAATTCAATTTACTAATGAATGAACATCATCGATTACAGCTTTTTTATTACTTTCTAAAGCAACTTTCTAGCACAAACAAAAAATTTTTGTGCTAGAAAGTTGCTTTAGAAAACAATAAAAAAGCTGTTCCAAACGAAGCATTAAGCTAATTGAATGCAAATCATTAACATTATATTAAGAACTCAATTTTTTATTTCAAGCTTAATATGGAACTATGAAACTATTCTTCATTTCATTCTCATATGAGTCAGGCTTGGCCAATTGATTTAATTTGATGTTGATTTGAGTACACGATGAACAAATGACTAAATGAACCCTATGTCACATTGAAGTAAATCGTTCCAAACAGATTTTATCAAACTAAAGCTTCATTTATTTATTATTTTTTACTTACTTTAATTGTAGAAAAAGCAGCTAGAAAAAAGTAGGGCTGTTTGGATGAAAATAATGAGTTTTTTTTTTTTTTTTGCTTTTCCTAAAATTTGCTTTAAAAAAAGCTATCTTTACAAAACAGAATAGAACTCATGGAAACAATTAAGTATGTAATTAATATTGTAAATTATAATTAAATTATTAATTAGTGATTAATGAGTAATTATTAATTATCAATTACAATATTTAAATGATTAGTGGGATAATTAATAAGAAAATTAATAATTAAAACTAATTAAATAATATTTAAATAATTAATTAAATTATTAGTAGTATTAGTAAAATAATTAGTTAAATTATGATTTACCTTGTCAAACTATTATTAACCGCCTTAAATTTTAGATTATCTTGTCAAACTATTTCACAAAATTTAACAACTATCTTGCCAAACAATTTTCAGGAGTTAACATATCCAAAATTTGCTAAATCCGGATTTACAGGATTTACTAAATCCTACTTGTTGCCAAACAGCTCCTTAAAGTTTAAAAGTTTTTGTTGGAGTAGATCTGAGGAATACATGGAGTGTATATAATGAGGGGATTGTGACTTTGGACGATCAAGCCATTAAAAAAAAATATACGCTTTAGATATATCAGGCCTATTGTTCAAAGTGATGGTGAAATATATATGGATACTATTAGTAGAATTTAAGTTTGATGGTTGAAGTAGGCGAATACATCGGACCCGTTATGTAATAGAAAAGTATCTCTCAAACTTAAGGGAAAATTCTATTAGATGGTGGTTAGACCAACAAAGCTTTATGATCGAGAATGCTAGCCTATAAAAAAGAAGCATAAAATTAAGTTCAATGTTGCAGAAACAAGGATGTTTAGGTGGATGAGTGGCTTTACTCTTAGAGATAAAATGTGAAACGAGTATACACGTGAAAAGGTTGGAGTAACTCTAGTGACAGATAAGATTAGAGAGAGTCACTTTAGATGATTTGATCACATAAAACATCAACCCTTAAAATAACCCGGTTAAGAGAGGACATGTACTATATCTTGCCTATATTAAGAAAGATAAATGTAAGCCTAAAAAGACTTGATTAGAGAGTATTAGAAATGATTTTTCATAATACATTTAAATGAGAATTTAATTCTTAATAGGATAAAAATGAGAAATAAGATTCATGTAGCTGATCCCACATGGTTGGATACAGGCTTGTTGCTGTTGTTGGAACAAAAGCAAAAATTACAAGTCATATCAAATAAAACTTAAGAGGGGAATTTAGGATCACTTTTATTTTTTAATTTATTTTATTTATATTTTTACATGAAATAAAATATATATAATAACTTTAAAACATGCGGCACTGGCGATGGCAATCAGTGGTTGCAACTATTAGCAGCAATATTGGTGACGTTTGTCTTTAAAAATACTCAAAATACCTAGAAGTTATTTGAGTGATTTAAAAAAAAATAAAAATAATTACTAAACAAGCTAAATAAACATATTTTTTAAAAATATTAAAATAAAATAAAATAAAAGTGTTCCAAATCCTACCCTAAATGTAGTCCAATGTTTGTCAATTTCCTTTTGATTGCCTTTGTCTTCCAGAATTGGCATAAAAACTCCAAAAGCTCCCCTCAAAAAAGTTTCAGATCAAGCTGGCAATTAATTCTCCAAATTTCGAAGTCCGCAATGTTGATTTTCACATGAGATCAAACTACAACTCCAATATGTTTCCCTTTGAAACCAGCTAATTAATCCTCGGAATTCAATCTAAGAAAATAGATGCCTCTTTGCTTAACAGATCGATCATCAATGAAGAACCAGCTTTGCTCATTTGTTCACTACTGCATCAAGTTGAAACTAACGTGAACAGTTAGAATATAATAGCTTGAACAGGCAAGTTATTATTTCAAATGCTTTCCTTGGTGAACAACCTGACTAACTTTCTTTGGTTTTCTTAATATCCCTAAGCTGGACTTCGCTCATGCTAGTCCCTACCTAGCCTTCCTACACCCCCATATTCTTCTATAAATATTGCCCTTGTTTACTGCTTCTCTCAAATCCTATGCAACAACAAAGTCAAGTATAAACTTCTTCAGGTGATCACTGAAAAATGATTAGCAATCATAAAGACATTGCTTTTCAACATATATTTGAATGAAAATAATTAAACTTCTTACTAACCATCCAGTTCTATGCTACATAACTTACAGTACATTAACAGAACAGATGCTATCATCAAAGGCTCATAGTTATTGAAGATTGGATGGATGACTAACTATATCAAAATGAAGCAGCGACAAAATTCCTTATGCTTCACTGAGAATGACAAACATTGCCCATTGTTGCAAAAAGATAACTTTTGATGCTGTTCTCATGTTTCGGATCCTATTTTTCAAAGCTCAGCTAATCAGAAACAAAGAACATACGTAAAATAAACCAATTTAGACATCACAATGATGACAAATAGAAGAACAGAAATTCAAAAATGCCAATGAGCAATTCAATGCTATAATTTTTCATAATATTTAAATTCAGAACGTCTGCCCTGACAATTCTGAATCAATGGCATAACAAGTGATGAATGAAATGGTAACAACAAGCAAACCATAATCAGATTAAAAAAAGTTCTAAACTGATTTCCTATCTTCAGATGGCAGGACGAGTCCAGAGAACGAGTTCACCAAACTTGAAGAAATAACAGCTTTTAAGGATAATTCTGAAGAGCAACATCATGAAATTAAAAAAAAAACAAATTACAAAACATAGCTATTAAAGGAAAGCATGTCACCACTAACATATAAGAAATATATTATAAAAGAGCCATTGTTTCAGATTTCACCAAAACAAGAGTTGCAGATTTCAAGGTCTCAGTAACTGAGAGTAGCGAATTGGAGACACATTAGGAAGAAAAAGCTGCCAGCCAGTATTGAAAGGCCATCCAAACAACTCTGATTCACCATCAGTGACAGAACCAGTACATTCACCCTCTGGCTATCAGGAACTGGCATTGGAGTTTGAAGAGCGAAAAGGCCAAAAGAATGAGAAAGGATTTCTTCTTCCTTGATTTCTCCCCCCATTATCCCTATCACCAGAATCACTACTGCTCCCTACTTGTATTTCACTAACAGTTGCACTATTGTTACTTGAACCCGAGCGAGAATTGCCACCAGTACCATGTGTTGGCAATTCTTGGCGACAGACAGGGCAGGAATTGTGCCGTATTAACCAAGGGACGATGCAATCCGAGTGATACAAATGTTTGCATGGCATCTCTCGTGCTTCAGATCCCAACTCGAACTTATCCTTACAAACTGGACAGTGAGAATCACCACGAAGATGCCGCTGACTGATCTTAACAGTAGGCATGGAATCAATCAATGACCTTGCAGCTGGCGGAGGTCCACGCCTATCATTCCGAGTCAATTGTTCTATCAATTCCTCCAGCCCTGGCCCCATGAAGTAGTCTGCAATGTTGGTGCGACGAATCCCTGAACCAGGACCACCATTGAAAAGGATCTCAAACCCTCTATCATCAGGAACCTGGCCACGAAACAGCAGCCATGGACCAGGTCCAAAGCCTATCCCATCACTAGTTATTGTATCATGCCTGGGTTGGAAATCATAGCCGCGGTCCCTCCCTGCCATTCTTTGCCTCATCATGGAAGCAATGGCATCCATTATACCAAATCTATGGTCATGAAATTCATCAGGGTCCGTTCCGAAAAAAGCATTCATGATGCCTCCCATGTCATCGAGTTCCTGAACAAAGCCTCCACTACAGTTGGGGCAGAGCATGTCCCGCCCAAGAGGCTTGACTGCTCTCATGCATCTGTGGCACCAGTGAGTATTCCTAACACTTGACATGGCCAACCAAAAATATCCCCAAAAAGAAAAGCCTGTAATTGAACTCAAATTCAGGTTTTTCAAGTTTGATATCTGCAGTACAAGGAACAGAATTAAACGCATTCACCTGAAGAGAGGTCTGAAATTGAAGACTTTCACCAATCCTAGAACTACTAAACAGTCTATAGGGATTAATCAAGACTGTGAGAGCAATTATAGACACATTTTGAACTGAAGCCGACATTATATTCAATTATTTGCGCAAAATAAATTAGTATTTTCTACAAGGCTTCACAAATTAAGTTGAAAAGATAAGAATGGGGATTTCATTTTGTGCCAAACAATATAAAGATGGCTTTCTGAAGGAAAAAAAAATACAATAACGGAAGAGAGAATCAGGAACAAGCAATACACAGATCCCTACCCCTACAACAAAAATTAGTTTAAAGACAAATGAAGGAACAAATATATCGCTGCAATAACTTAGTCCCTGGGTTAATTACAATTGGAAAATACTTTCTCAAGAAAAATTAATTAAAAGCAATTACGATCCACCTTGAAGAACCAATCTCTGAAAACAAATCGCTAAACAGATAAAAAGAAGCAATAATCACAAACAAAAGAGCAGAATAAAGGTTTTTAGCCGAAACCGACGCTCATACACCAACTTTATAGCGTCGAGAAGAAAAAAATTCGCGAAAATTGTACCTTTCGGAATAATTAGGAGAGAAAGAAGCGAGAGGCGGTCGATTCACGGGCGAACCTTGAATCGGAGACTGGCCGAAGGACACAAAGTGGAAGAAGACTCCACGGAGCGAGTGAGCGGAGAGGAAAGGGATCAGAGGAATAAAGTTGGACTCTTCGAGGGCCGATTTTTTGGGAATGGATGAATAAGACGCGCGTCCGCCGTGGTCTGAGGGAAGACCGCTAGCCTCACAGTGTTAGAACGAGGCTACGAAAGGGCCACCGACACTGCTGACAAAATTAGCTTTTTTTTTTTTGGAATTAATGTTAAATGTGGCAATTTTTTATTGTTAATATTAATCTTTTGTGACGCAATAATGTTATTTTACTCTTTGTTTTTTAGCAATTGAATTCAATTTTATTCTTTTTTTATTGAAAAAAAAAATATTAATACATAATTGATACATCATCTAAATTCATTTTGATGGACATAAATCTTAAAGCATATTTGAATTAATTTTTTTCAAAAGTAAATTCAAGATTGTCTTTGCTTTGATTTCAATAAACTTGTAATCAAATACAATGTCTCGATGAGGTGAATCCAATGACATAAAAAAATAATTCAATTCGAGCATGAATGAGCCCCAATCAAGAACTTAAAGCATAGTTGAAAATCTCAAGAAATTAATTAGATGATCAAATGATGTCAAAATTTGACATGCTTATAGCCCAATCAAGCAACTTGATGAGACGAATCCAATAAGCTCAAAATTGTTTAATTCTGACATCATTAAAGCACTTAAATGTTGAATTAATACTTAATAATCAAAAGAATCAATAGGTATCGTCTTAATGAGTGTTCCTGATTTTCTCCATATTTACATGCATGCCACTCTCAAAAATGAATAAATAAAATCCATTCTCCACAAGGATAAGGACTTAGAGTCTGAACATTGGCTTGAGATTCAAAATGAGCTTTAGGGCTCTAAGGATCTCATAACACCACTTGTAATGACCCCAAATTTAACTAACTAATAAATTTCTAAATATCCAATTTGAACCTTGCTTGGAAAACCTTGCATGCATGGAAGTCTCACTAAGAGTGTTGCAGTGTCATGCTAGCGAGCATAGTGATGTTAGCCTCTATGTATGGAAGGTTTTGATGGTGTGAGCATGGAGAAATTATGCCTTAGTGCTACGGCACTAGTTCTTTTATTGTATAATAGCATTGGGCAGCACTACGATGTTGTGGTCTTTGAAAGTTCGTTAGGGATGTTAAGCCCTTATGAACTAGTCCCGAGGCTAACCAAGAGAGGGGTGAATTGGATATTTAAAAAAAATTCTTTAACAAAAAGAAATATCTTTTTATATATTGCAGCGGAAATGAATTAAATCAACAATAAAAAGATCAATAACAGATTTCACCCAAGCAGTTAATCGCAGTAAAATAAAATACAAAAAATAATAAGAAAGAACACACCAGATTTATAGTGGTTCGGTCCAACCTGACCTACGTCCACTCCCCAGAGGTACCCTCCGAGTATTGCACTAAACCTTTAGTGACTCTCCTTTAGCCCCCACAGCTAGGCGAAGAAGCTCTTACAAAATCACTTCCACCTCCCCCGGTGCGGCGTAGTAGCCAGGTCCTTTGACACCAAAGAGATCTTCTTCTTCCAAAAACTTCCCTCGAGATGACCCTTGAATCCGATGGTACTTAGGTGCAAGCTTGCTGGAGCAACCGTGTGAACCCCCTCACACTCCCTCAAAAATTTCCCTTCCAAGGCTCTTCTCCCTCTCAAACTCCACCCTTTCCACTCTTCCTTTCAATCTCTCTCTTCAAGTTTTCTCCAAAAGAAATGAAGCCTCAATGGCTGCCAAAGACACTTATCAAGTGCCTTGAGAAAGCTTAAATAGAGAGCTCCAAAAACCTTTCCAAATTAGTTCTGGCGGCAAAGATCGTCCAGTACAATATGCTTAAAAAGACGGCTTCAGAAAACCCTAAAAACTCAATTCTGCAGCCAAAGATCATCCAAGATGATCGCAGGATCGTTCAGGACGATGTGCAAAATTTGACCTGATAGTCCTGGACGATCCTAGGATAGTCCAAGACGATCAATACAAATTTTGAACAAATCGTCTAAGATAATCAGAATATCAAATTATGTATATTTGATTGAATAATCACATGATTAATTTAGGCAACATTATCATAGATCGTCCAGTACGATATGGATCGTCCTGGACGATTAGACAAAAAATTGAAACTTAAAATCTTGCCTGAATTATTATGGCGACTAGGGTTTTGAGATCGTATTGAAGCGTATAGGACGATTAGTCCAAAAATTAAACTTCTGGTTTTGGCCAAATCTCACTCCCCCTAAGTGTGTGTATATATGATCACAAGCAAGCATACACCCTCATAGGACTTGACTCAAGAAATAAAAAAGTTTATCAATAAATATTATAAATACATCACATCATAACCTATTCTATCCGTTCTTGAGCCTTGAATCTTTATTAGATCGTGCATGTTGTTTCTAAAATATTAGTATACACATAAACAAATATGCATTATAAATACTAGGAGATGTGAGCCATAATATTTGTTATCATGAAAACAAGAACTCGTGAGCCCGAGTTGCAACAGTCTTGAGCGCCTCAACTCAAGTTAGATTTTTTTTTAATTCATTTCCATTATCTCATTTTAATATCCTCACCAGCACCATCTTCCCATCCTCATTTACATGGCCATGTGAGGAGAGAATATAGGAAGAGAAGAGGAAGGGGGAGAGAAGAGGAGAGAGAGGAGAAAAAGAGAAAATTCATTCTAAGGCATTTCTGTTCATTCTCTTAGTTATAAAAGTTGTTCTGATTATGGTAGGCAATACTTACCCTATATATGATTTCAGAGGCTTTGATTTCTATAATTTTTTTGCACTCAAATTCGATAAAAATACATTATTTTGTTATTTTGATGATTTTACTATGTGTAACAGTCCAAACTCTTAACTATCGAGATATTGCCCAAACTTATAACTATTGAGATATTGTCCGCTTTGGCTTAAAAGCCTCACGGTTTTGTCATGTTAGTGTAATTTCCTAGTAGGTCACTCATCCTAGAATTTTCCTGTGATGGGCATGCTTAAATGTAGAGTTTCTTAATAAAACTCCAACCATTACACCAAAAGGCGCCTAGATGTTTAAGAGTTTAACTTCTTTTACTTAAGGGGTTGCGCCTTTTGGTGTAATGGTTGAAATTTCATTAAGAAACTCCACAATCAAGCGTGCTCATCCCATGAAAATTCTAGGATGGGTGACCTAATGGGAAGTTACACCAATAAGATAAACTGTGAGGCTTTTAGGCCAAAGCGTATAATATCTTGATAATTAAGAGTTTGGGATGTTACACTGTGTAACTTTTTATATGTGGTAGATGTTATTATTCTGAACATTATGACATGATCATATTAAGATTTTACTAAGTTGTTTTGTATATTTGTTATTTTATATGAAATGAATATGATAAAAGCTCATATAAAATTAGTAGAAACTAGTATATCTAATTTGGACATGAAATATATTATATGTATAAAGTCTTTTGTTCATCCAACATGATGCATGTCATGTTGGATGAACAAAACACTGGATAGATTTACATGCTATATCAATTGCACTGGATATGTACATGACATGTGATAATTACTAATATTATGATATACATGATTTGGCGTGTGTGTGAAAGCAAGAAAGATTGGTTGTAAATGATTAATTGATTCAAGTCGATCTAAGAAAGGGCGAGACAACAAACTTTCATTCAAATAAAGTTCATGGTATAATCCTAAGTAATATAATAGAAGGCATATGGAGATTGGTTGATATAATACATCGTCAAAAAAGTAATGAATTCTTATATGAAGCCACCTAACTTGTGATTGATATGACTAATTCTTGTTTATAAAACTAATATAAATAATAAGACTAATTCATGTTTGGTCTGAATGGCTTATAGGACTTGATACAGGAAAACCCCACATGAGCCATATATATTGTTGTGCTTATTATTGATATTATATGACATGTATACATGATGTAATTGCATATAAACTAATAGGACATTACATAATATGATATTTGCATAAATAATATGATATGATATTAACATAATGCAGGATACTACGTATACAATCACATAATAAGACTAATGGGATTGATACATAATACATTATACAATATACATGATATTAATGCATGATATTGATACATGATAAACATGCATCGATATGGTGCGACATAAATAGAAATAGATACATGGTATATATAAACATATTAACATTCATGATATAAAGATAGTTTCCATCATATTGATTTATATTAACATCCTCCGCTACTAATCATATTGATTTATATTAACATCCTCCGCTACTAATAGCCGTGATTGTTATAATGATCTGACATATCAAACATTACTCTAAGTTTGTGTATATGTAAAGATTTATAGTTTCACATGATATTGTAATTGATACTGATATAAAAATGAAAGAATGTACTGATTATTCTATGGATACTAATCACATTGATTTTCGTTGCTTACTGATTGATACTTGTTGCATTTATTATTACTGCTTATAGTCATTGTTTTTGTTCATATTGATCTAGATTGAATGATTACATACATATTATTTTTATTGCCATATATTGATAGTAGTTATAGGTTCTAAAAACTTACTGATGAGTTAGCTTCTTATGTGATATTAATAATTTTTTAGAAGCGTATGGATCCAGCAAAGTGAGGCAGAATTAGATTTACAGATCTAAGTGTTTTATTTTATTTTATTTTTTGTTATTTATATTTATAGTCATGAATGTATAAGGATAGACTGATTTGAGAATTGTATTTATGGCTATTGTATATGATTTTTTTATACAAATTTCATTTGGAGTCAGATCATATCACTTTTTGTTGTTATTAATTTCACCTCATTATGACATTTAGTTATGTTATAAGTTTGTTGAAATCAAAGTTCGGATTATCCTAAATTAAATTTTAACGTATTTTTAATTCTATTATGCTTCCAGATTTATGCTCGATTAAGAGAATTTTTAGTGATGTATGCAATGACCCAGCTCGGAGACTCGAATTAACGAGGCAGGAACAGTTAGCTGGACGATTAATATATTTCTATAATTACACTTAACAGTATAATATAACATTCCTCAAACACTGAAGAGTCACTAACACCACTTGTACATTTGAACATACATTTGAATATAAATACATATTACTTGCTTTCGTTAGATCGTCGTTTTCTATAAACATAATCCTCTCCTCTTTTAGCCATTTCTACTTATCAGAAGACTTGCCTGAAAAATATAGTATTGTAGTTTCAGTTTACATAGTAAACTCAGTAGATAATTATTATTTCATATATAACAATTAAGCATATAATTAAATGCATGTATGTTCTTTGATCTTTCTTACACAGTTAACATATGTATAATCTTTTATATATTGTAAATTTTTATAACTTATTCTTCACATAATGTATTTCTTATTCTGTTTTATATGCCTATTTTCATTTAACATTTATTCTTTTTTCTATTTCAATTAGTACATGAGCACCGTCTAAACTTATCAATAAAGGTACAATCATTTTCATTTTTATTTAACATGCACGGATGCGTTGCTTCCCTAGCCAGTACTATACAAGGGTGAACACTTGTAATTTGCATGCATGCACATTTTCCTTCTTTTAATACTTTCATTTTCATATAAATCATTATTCGTATATACATTACACTGCATACTTCAGTAATTCATTCATTTTCAAGTTGTTGCATATGTAACATTTAACTATATTATTTATACTACAATAATTCATATTATCTAAACTATAATAATTCCATACAATGATAGTTCATGTTTTTATTTTAATTATTCTCTTCATTAATTCAAATAATATGTAATAATAATAATACTAAAAAGGGAATTATAATAGCATAAATAAAAAATGAAACTAAATAAATAATTATATAATTACCCACTTGATTACTATCAGATCTTTTCAATCCTTAATTCGTTGAATTAGTCCTCTAATACTTGTCTTATCTCAGCTATGAAGATCTCACTATTTCAAATAATACTAAATTTCATTAATTATTGCTGAACAACTTACAAATTCAAAGACACACTGAATTTAATATGACTAACATCCTTAAGAGTAATGTCAAATGCATCAGCTATTATTAAAAAATATCAAAAACTTTTAACTTTCCATATCTTGAACATAATTCACAGCCTAATTCTTTGATAATAAAAATTATTACCTCAACTAATGATTCCTTCCTTCCTCTTTGAAATTGTCCTCTTAGAGATTTAGATTCACCACTAAATTTTCTCTCTTTTTATTTGACAATCACCTATTATTTCATTAATTAGAGAAATGCAAAATAATAATTATAATTGTAAAAGAATAATTTAATTCACTTACTCTTTCTCCTGTCAGAAATAAAAACTCGTTGATTTGTCTTTCCAAAAAGTTTTCTTCACTTCCTTTCTCAATTCCTTCCTCTGTCTTCCTTTAAAATAATTGATATTTTCATAGGATTAAATCACATAAGAAATGTGCCTAAAAATAAAATTAGAAAACCTACATTCTTCCTTCTTCTTCATCCTCTCATCAGCTTCTATCGGCTGAAGCTTTCTCACACATTTTGTCCTTACGAGAGTGAGTGAAACGGAGATATTACTCACGAGAAGTCATTTATTTTCACTCTCATACGTGATCCCCCGTTCAAAAATGAAAATTAAACTCTCTAGCCACGGTTCGTGCTAGCACTCGGTCCGACTAGTTTACGATTTTGTCTTCTGCCGCTTTTCCATGTTTAATATTAAGTAAAGCTGGCTTGTTCAATTGAACATGTTGGATTGGTTCTTACAATCTCCCCTTATAAAAATTTTATTATCAAAACTTAAAATTAAGAATAAATAGACACACCTTAAGTGAATAGGTGAGGATATTGGGCTTTCATTTTTTATTCTTTCTCCCAGGTGGCATCTCTTTCAGTTCTATGTTTTCATAAAATCTTTACAAAAGGTATCTCATGATTCCTTAATTATTTCATATCATATTCTAGTATTCTTTCAAGCACTTCAATATATTTTAAATTGGGCTGCAAGTCAATTGATTTTGATTGGCTTCTCTTTGACTCATATGATATATTTTTTCAAAGCACAGATATATGAAAAACATTATGTATCTCTTATATATATACTGGCATATCAAATCTGTACGCCATATTTCTAATCCTCTCAATAATTTCAAAAGGGCCGAAAATCGTGGGCTCAATTTTCCTATCTTTCTAAATTGCTACACACATCTTATTGGACTGACTTTAATGAAAATAAATTCACCCACTTCGACTCAACTAGTATGTGTTTTGCATTATAGTATTTCCTTTGCCTATCCCGCAATGCCTTTAATCTTTCTCTGATCTTGATTTTATTAGTAGCATCATTCACCAATTCAGTACTAATTATTTTCCTTTCACATGTTTCTGCCCAACACAAAGATGTTCTGCACTTCCTTCCATAAAGAGCTTCATATGACGTCATTCCAATACTAAACTGAAAGCTATTATTATATACAAATTCAATTAAAGGTATATGGATCTCCCAATTTTTACCAAAATCTAAGACACATAACCACAGTAAATCCTTTAAAATTTTAAATTATTCTTTTTGATTGCCCATCTGTCTGAGGATGAAATGCAGTGGTTAAAGTCAATATGGTATCCAAAGCTTCATGAATCTTTTTTCACATTCTAGAAGTGAATCGAATATTTCTATTAGAGACTATAGATTTTAGATTTCCATGCGATCTCATAATTTTATCAATATATATCTTTGATAATTTTTCTACTGAATCTATTTGTTTGATTGATAAGAAATGACTAGACTTTATTAATTGATCAACTATAACCTAAATAGCATCCTAACTCTACCTTGACTTGGGTAATCCAATTACAAAATCTATTACAATTTCATCCCATTTTCGCTCAGGTTTTGATAAAGATTATAATTGGCCACCTAACTTTTAATGTTCAACTTGACATGGAATACTTTTTGATGTGAATTCTGTAACATTTCTTTTTAATCCTGACCACTAAAATAATCCTCTCAGTTCTTGATATATTTTTGTACTACCTAGATGAATTTCATAATAAGAAAGATGAGTTTCATATAATATTTCTTCTCTTAAATTATCAGTATTTGGAATACAAATCCTACCTTTATATTTCAACAATCCTCCATTATTAAATATAAAATCTTCCAACTATCTTGCTTGTACTTTATTTATAATTTCTTGAAAATTTACATATTGAGATAATGAATTATATATTTTATCTTTTAAAATGGATCAAATCATCAGTTGATTTAATAACATAACCTTTGTATCTTTCTAATTAATTACTAAAATTTTTAGTCTTTCCATCTCTCTAATTATCTGCTCCTATTGATTAATCAACCAATTTGCATATTCAAGAGTCTTTATGCTTAGTACATATGAAACTACATTTGCATTTTCAAGATGATACTGTATATCCAAATCATAATATTTAATGAGTTTTAACCATCGTCTCAGCCTTAGATTGAGTTCTTTCTGATTAAATATATATTTAAGGCTTTTATGATCTATAAAGACTTCACACCTGACTCCATATAAATAATGCCTCCAAATTTTAAGTGCAGAAATTACAAATGCTAATTCCAAATCATGGTGGGATAATGTCTATCATGAACCTTTAATTTCCTTGAAGTATATGCCACCACTTTATCATGTTGCATCAATACCTATCCGAGACCCCTTAAAATCCCTCTGTTCCTGAAGGAATTGTTAATATAGGAGTACTTATTAAGTAATTCTTCAACTTCTAAAAAGCTTCCTCACACTAACTATCCCATTCAATTTTTTTTTTGTTTTTTAAGTTAATCTGGATAACGACATTACAATCTGAGAGAATCCTTCCACAAATCTCTTGTAATAACCGTAAGACCTAGAAATTTTCTCACTTCTAAAACTGTAGTAGGCCTTGACCATTATACAATAACTTTAATTTTATTTTGATCCACTGAATACCTTCACCACTAATCACATGCTCTAGGAAATTTACACTTTTCAAACATAATTTATCTTTAAAAAATTTGGCATATAATTTGTTCTCCTTAAGTGTTTATATAATATTGCATATAGATGAGTGGAGTGGCTTTCTTTATTTCTTATGTAAATCAAAATATTATTTATAAATACAATTACAAAAATATCTATGAAAGATTTGAAAATTCTATTCATCATATCCATAAATACAGCCAGAGCATTTGTTATCCTAAATGGCATCACCATAAATTTATAATGATCATATCTTATTCTGAAAGCAGTCTTAGCAATATCCTCCTCAATATGCTACCAATGATACCCAGAGCACAAATTAATCTTAGAAAAAACTGTAGTTCACTCAAGCTGATCAAATAAGTCATCAATTAGGGGTAACGATTGCTTATTTTTAATTGTGAGCTTATTTAATTCCCTGTAATCAATGCACATTCTAAAACTTACGTCATTCTTCTTTACAAATAACACTAGAGCTCCCTATGGCGAGGAACTTTGCATAGTAAATGTTTTATCTATCATTTCTTGTAGTTGACTTTTTAGCTCCTGCAATTTCTTAACTATCATTCTGTAAGGTACTTTTGCTATTGGTTTAGAACCCAGTAATAAATCAGTAGTGAAGTATTTCTCTCTTTCTGGTGATAATCCTCACAGATCATCTAGAAATACTTCTGGATATTTTTTACTACATGTATATCTTTTAATTCTTTAACTTATTTTTTCTATCCCTTACTCGAGCAAGGAAATGCTGATATCCCTTAGATACAAATTTGCAAGCTTTCACATACCGTTGAAGAAATTCCTCGATCCCCATAAAATTACATTCTTTTTCACATGGGAATTTAAATTTAACTATCTTCCTATTGCAGTCTATGATCACAAAGTGATTTGATAACCAATCCATTCCCAAAATTATATCAAATTTATGCAATGGCAATACATTTAAAGTTGCTTCAAATTTCCTCTTATTTATTTCGAATTCAACTTGTCATAAATTATTAACATTCAATTTGAATTCATTTGACATCAATACTTCTAAAATTATGGGTACTTTATAAGCATTCAATCCAATTATTTTTACAAATTCTTCTGAAATGAAGGAGTATGATGCTTCTGTATCAAACATAAATTATACTGGCTTTTTTTGAATTATTATCATACCTATAAAATTATATAGAATTTAATATATACTTATATATATTATTCTTTATTTAACTATTTATATATTACTTGATCAACCATGCAATTAAATAAAATTCATATGAATTAAATAAAAACATACTTGTAATCACTTCAGGTGAGTCCTTGATATCCTGTTGAGATAGTGCATATACTATAGGTTGAGTATTTGGTCGACTTTAACTTGGCCCTGTAGTGGAAACAGCTGATTCTATCACCCTTGGTTTGCCAACATTCCTCTGAGAATGTCAATTATTCATCCTTGATTCTCCTGATTGTCTTTGCCATAGAGTAGGGCAATTCTTAGCTATATGACCAGGTTATGACACCAGAAGCTAGTGTTTGTTCCAGATAAGTATTCTTCCTGGTGTTGCTTTCCACACTTGTTATAATTATTCAGGTTCATCTGACCATCACTGTTATTGGGTTTTGCCTTCTTCCAATTAGACTTCCCAGATTATGAAAATGATATATTGTGAGAATTATGAGAAGCTCCCATAACATCAATACTCTTTCTCTTTTGAAATTTACACCTCCTTTCGATATTTTGCATATTCATTTAACTCTTTTAGCTCTCACCACTAATACAGAGTAATCTTTGATCCTCGGAGAAACAAAAGGATGCCTAATTGCATCTTTCAATACAGATAAAAACTAATGATATTTTTCTTCTACAGTATGTATTAATTGAGAAGCATATCTAAATAATATAGTGAATTCAACCTCATATTGCATAACAGATCTGCCTCCTTGCACTAGTCTTAGAAATTTATCTTGTATTTACCTTCTCGTAGAAAAAGGCACAAACTAATCTTTGAACACTTGAGTAAAATCATCCCACTTAATTTGAATGCTAGGCACCCCACTAAATCTATCATTGTATTGACCCATCCACCATCTTTTAGCTTCGCCATCAAGTATAAATATTGCTAAAGAAACTTTTCTTTTCTCTGGATAAAACAACTCCTCTAAAATCTTCTTAATATGTAATAACCAATTCTTTGCCTCAATTGGTCCCTCTACCCTTTTAAATAATAGTAGTCTCATATCTTGAAACAACTTTAAATATTTATCCATAGTCATACTAGAGACACAACCACTTCTTGATAGTTGATTTTTTGAGTCCTGAATTAATTGAGTCATATCTGTCATCATTTGTGTTAAAGCATCAGGATTAACAATAATATTAGGCACTGTCATTTCCACATCTTCTTCAGGATCATTCTGAGCCTTGAAATAAAATATCTTTATAAAATTCATAATTTAATCTTAAATTAACTTTCTTAACTTAAATAATCTATCTAATGACTCTTTTAGTATGATTTATATCCTAATTGAGCTCTAATACAACTTTGTCCCAACCCGACCCAGAGAATCGAATTAACGAGGTGGGAATAGTTAGTCGGATGGTTAATACACTTAACAATAAAATCTAACATTTCTCAAACACTGGAAAGCCACTAACACCACTTGTACATTTGAACATGCATTTGAATATAAACACACATTACCTACTTTTATTATATCGCCATCTTCTGTAGACGTGTTCCTTTCCTCTTTCAGCCATTTTTACTTATCAGAAGACTTACCTAAAAATATAATATTATAGTTTGAGTTTATGTAGTAAATTTAGTGGATAATCACCATTTCATATACAATAGTTAAGCATATAATTAAAAGAATATATGTTCTCTAACCTTTCTTACACAGTTAACAGATGCATACTCTTTATATATTGTATATCTTTATAACTAATTCTTTGCATAACTTATCACTTATTCTGTTTCATTTGCCTATTTCCATTTGACATTTATTCATTTATTCATTTTTCCATTTTAATTAGTACATGAGCACTATCTAAACGTACCAATAAATGTACAATCATTTCTATTTTTTTTTAATGTGCACATGTATGTTGCTTCCCCAGCCAATACCATACAGGGGCGAACTCCTGTAATTTGCATACATGCACCTTTTTCTTCTTTTAATACTTTCATTTTCATATAAATCATTATTCATATGTACATTATAATATATACTTCAGTAATTCATTCATTTTCAAGTTGTTGCATACATAACATTTAACTATATTATTTATACTACAATAATTCGTATTATGATCTATACTACAATAATTCTATATAATGACAATTCACATTTTTATTTTCATTATTCTCTCCATTAATTCATATAATATGCAATAATAATAATACTAAAAAGGGAATTGTAATAACATAAATAAAAAATGAAATTAAGTAAATAATTACATTATAATTACCCACTTGATTACTGTGAGATCTTTCCAATCCTCAATTCGTTGAATTAGTCCGCCAATGTTTGTCTTATCTCAACTATGAAAATCTCACTGCTCTAAATAACATTAAAATTCTTTAATTATCGCTGAAGAGTTTACAAATTCAAAGACACAATGAAATTGATTTGATTAGCATCCTTAAGAGTAATGTCAAATGCATCAGCTATTATTACAAAATATCTAAAACTTCTAACTTTTCGTATCTTGAACATAATTCACAATCTAATTCTCTGATAATCAAAATTATTACCTCAACTAATGATTCATTCCTTCCTCTTTGAAATGTCCTCTTAGAAATTTAGATTCACCACTAAATTTTCTCTCTTTCTATTTGACAATCACATATTATTTCATCAATTAGAGAAATGTAAAATAATAATTGTGAATGCAAAAGAACAATTTAATTCACTTACTCTTTCTCTAGTCGTCAAAAATAAAACTCGTTGATTTGTCTTTACCTAATTTTTTTTTTTCATTTTGTTTCTCAATTCCTTCTTTTGTCGTCCTTTAAAATAATTAATCTTTTCATAAGATTAAATCACAGAAGAAATGTGCCTAAAAATGAGATTGAAAAACCTACCTTCTTCCTTCTTCTTCCTCTTGGCTGAAGCTTTCTCGCGTATTGTGCCCTTACGAGGGTGAGTTAAATGGAGATATTGCTCATGAGGAGTTAGAGGTGTAAACGAGTCAAGTCGAGCTCGAGTCAAGGGGTGTTCGATCTTGACTTGCGAGTCAAATACCGAGCTCGATCTTGCGACACCGAAACGAGCTCGTCGAGCGGCTCAATTTCGGGTTCCCGCTCGCCATTCATTGTTTTCTCGCTCGGATTTCAATTTCCAGCCCGCTAATCATCATTTTCCCGCCTTGTTTCTCGGCTAGGGGTCGCCTCGAGGCCCTTGTCCCGCACGCCGCACGCGAGACGCGCAGAGCTCGCGAGCTCTTCGTCTGCCTCGAGGCCCCCGTCCAATGTTTTTTTTAAATTACAGGTGGAATTCGAGCCAGATAGCGAGCTCGCGAGCCGAGCCTTATCAAGCTCGAACTCGACTCGTGAGCTCGATAAGCTCGGCTCACAAGCCCATAAACGAGTCGAGCTCGAGCCGGCTTGGCTCACTTACACCCCTACGAGGAGTCGTTAGTTTTCACTCTCTTATGCGATCCCTCACTCGAAAACGAAAACCAAACTCTCCAGCCCCGGTTCGTGCCCGTGCTCGGTCCACCGAGTTCACGATTCCGTCTGCTACTACTTTGTCCTATTCGGTATTAGGTAAAGCTGGTCGATTCAATTGAACCGGTTGGACTGATTCTTACATGTTCTTGATAATTATATATTTTTTATTTGAAGGTGATGTTGGACCATGTGATTAGGAATGACAAATTAACTCTATTATATTCACATGCTTGATGGTCATCACCATCTCTATGATTGATATTATTTTTCGGCTTGCATCGCCGAAGTCCTCCTAAGTATGATGCATGCGCTATTATGGGCCATGAGTATCAAGATCATAGGATTTTGACAAATAAAAAAAGATTAACCCAATTATAAAGTTTTTTTTATCATTTCTAATAGTTCATAATCAGATATTCTCTTGTTTCTACCCTTCTCTATGGAATTCCTCATATATGGAATGCATTATGGAGGTGCTTTTAGTTACTTCTGTCATGATAATACATGTTATATTAACCAAAATAGAAACGGGATATAACTTGTGTTATTGCCTAATGCCATACTTATCAATTTACCAAATGTGATAGTGTTGTATTTTTAAAATATACAAATAGTCAAACATGAAAATTTATATTTAAATATCATAAAAAATGGCATTTATTTGAATTTTTATGGATAAATAACATTCATATTTTACGTGAGAAATTGATCATAATTAAAAAAAAGATTCCACATATAACCTAAATAATGTAATTAATATCTCCAAATTTTTTGCTTTCATATATATATATATATATATATATATATATATTGAAAGAATTAAGAGAGAGTGTCGAGAATCACACATATAATATATATGGGTGACTCCGACTCAAATTTTTAGGTTTCGTTTGATTGTCCAGTACTTTTATGAAGAGTTGTTTTAAAAATATTGGTTGAGGAAACAGAAATTTCTATTGGAGAAACAAATATAAAAAAACTTCTCAAAAATAGTAGAAAAGTGATGTAAGAAATCGTATTTTACAGAAATAGTGTTAACAAATAGTATAGTGGTAGCTGTTTTCCGTTTAGAATCGAAACGGCGTAATTAAGCGCAAACAAACGGGCCTTTAGTTGAAAGCCAAAGCTCCCAACCGGCGTTTTAGCTTTCATGTTGTTCTATAATTTTTTTTTGTAACGGGAGTATCTACCTGCTACCACTCTAAAGAAAGCGCTTGACGGCGTAACTAAATCCTCGATAGAACCTAGCGAAGCCACCCATCAATATCAAACTCACACTTATTTTGCCGTAATAAAAGGGATTCGAACCTGTGATAGAGTTCCTACTAACCACCTAAGCCTTTGATGGATTTTGTTCTATAATTAATTTCGTCCTGGTATGAAATGAGATACTGAGAATATCATGGGGGTGGTTCAGCTGTTCGACTTGGTCTGAAAGGGAAACCGTAGCATCCTACAGGAAAGACGAGAATGGAGAGTAGCACAAGGGTCGGAAAATTAGGGTTTCGGCGAGCACAGACTGTCCGAACGCATCCTGTATCGGCCCGCAGCAGGGTGACCCTCGAGAACAGCTCGTCGACCCGCGACTCGGATCCCAATTACGAATCACGGGAATCATTGATTTCCTCAAACTTGGTTGGAACGTGCCCCGACATGTGCCCAGGTACTCAAAATATTATCCGTCATCAGGATCTGCTTTGTTTTATTTATTTTTTTCTTTTTAGTTTTTGGCCATGCAAAGTGAATGTATGAAGAAATTGTATTTAGTCCTTTGGTAATTCTTTTTCATATGATGCTTCCACTCAGTCATGCTTTCAAATGGATAAATGCAAAGCATTTTGCGGAACAGTTAACGGCCTGAAATGATAAAATCTAAAATTTGAGGAGTCCAAAACAAAGTTCACTATCGTGCTATACACTGCGCGCGATTTGTTTGCGGAATTCAGATTAATCTGTTATTTATATTCGTTTCAGCAAAGGAAAGGATCCAGCGTGAAAGACTCAGAGACTTGGCAGTGTTTGAGAGGCTTAATGGAAATCCTGGAAAAACTTCTCCCAGCCTTGCTGTAAAAAAGGTAAATTTTTACTTGAGCATGAATTTTCTTATTCAGCAATCACAAAGAATTTCTTTTAGTAAGAGAAACTCAAGTTTTATAATGTTTTTTTTATTATGTTTGCATCTCCAAAATTGTATCTTTTTATGCTCATCTCAAATATAAATTACTTATCCTGTTTGGCACTATATATTGTTTAGAGGCTTCTTTAATTGCGAATGATTTCTGGTGTAAATTGAGGATATTTTAGGTAAGAGGTAAAAACCATGTCTTCTATCAGTAGCTACATTTGTAATTTTTCGTCTGAGTTGAAATTGAAACTAACTTATGATTAAACTGACTCCATCCAAGCACACACCATATTTAGTTGAAGAAGGAAATAGCTTCCTATCATACTTGATGAACTCAGTTCTTGATGAAACAAGGATTTAAATTAATGATTTTAAAATAGGCATCTTTCATCATACAGATATTCATTGGCATATTTACATTCTCATAGAATTAAATCAGTATAGGTACTGGATTCAGAGAGAGATTTAGATGAAGAAACGACGAGTTACATAAAGTGAGGGAATCATATAGTGAAAGGGGAAGTGAAGAGGCTTGCTGAGTGGGATGGATGAACTAATTAGAGAAAAACATTTAGAGACAGTGACATAGTCATCAACTTTGATGCCTGCATACCATGAACTCAAGATTTTGCACAGGTTTCTTATGTGGCTTTTATCTTGTTTTACTATGTGCTTCAAATTTGAGGACAAGGTCGATGAAGGGGTTGGTAATCTTAGGAATTTAATATGGATTATTTGATTAAATAAATGTATTGGATATGTCAATAGGTCTTTGTGAATCATTGAGTTCATAAGTTATGGCCTTATGGACATTAAGTGCTTAATAGATAGTTTGAGTCCTGCAGTGTCTTATATTGCTACATATATATACCTCCCTTTGGGAGTGTATTAGGGCTTGAATGAAATCAACACTCCTTTTGTTGTGATAATATTTTTTCTTCTTCCTCAACCCCTAATATTGTAGTTGTTAGTGAGCTCGAGATCGCCATTTATTATTGCGATCCTCCTAAGATTGTAACAAATGCTTAATTTTGTGTGTTGCACTAGTGCCAATTTTTTTCTATCCAAAATAAGCATTGAATCATTTTAAAATTATTAGCGCTTTATGTTAAGTAGTGTATCCATAAAATGCAAAAATTGTGTATAATGCAAATTGATGTGAAGGAAAAGACAAATACTCTATGAAGCACAAGCCTTTTACTAAGCAGTTATTTGGTTAGTAGTATTTTGAGTGTATTGCATTTGAATATAAGAATTTTAAGTTTTTTAGTATTTGATTGTGAGTAAAGTAAAATTCAAGTAATTTTTTGAAGATCAAAACTCCCATATAAATCTTTTTTGATGTATTATGAAATTGCCTTAATTGGGCAAATTTAGAATAGTGCCTCACGAAGCTCTTCACTTGCAATCTTTGCACTTGCAACATTTCTGCATGCATGACACGACCTCATTGTGTCCCAACCATTGATGTCCTCGCATGTGTCTTGGACCTAGTTATGTGACCTCGCCATAACCACACCTCATCCTCCATTTCAACTACACCTTTGTTTGAGACGACCCCGTTGTATCTCAATCATCTATGACCCCTAACTACGCCTGCGATATCATCGCCACGACCTTGACTTTGCCTAGCTTCATTAGTAAGCCCTTGACCATGGTTCTCCCAATTATGTGCCTTAATTGAAAAAATAATTTTAAAGAATTAAAATTTTTGTACACTCTACAACAATCCATATGCCAAAAAAATAATATTGTGAATTTATTTTTCTTAAAGAACAAAATATCAGGTATTTTAAATGCATTGAGTTTATGTTCCACATAATGTACACTTGAATTCTAAATACTTGCAACCAAACAATGCTTAAGTTAATTATTTATAATATAAATTATTAAATATTGATAATAAGTAATCATTAAAGGAAAACAAGGTTTTAAAAACTTGATCGGATCAGTCGACCTGACCTTGAATCGATTATTATGTCGGTTCAGTCCATCCTGAAAATCGCTTCTGCATCAAACAGGCCAGAACCATCAGTTCAACAGGTGAACCGGTTTGTCCAATTTGTAGAATTATTTAAATAATTAAATTAATTAATTTGTTACATTAAGGATTAAATATTAAATAATATTTATAATTTAACAAATTAATTTAAATTTAAAATATTTAATATTTAATAAGCATGAAAATTTCATAATAGTTATTCACACCAAAACACTAGTGAAGCATCTTCATATGACACTACCACTCCATGTGAGTTCTTAATGCTTGTAGACCCAAAAAGCTATATAAACAATAGTAAGAGAAAGTTCCCAAGTGATGTGGGACTAAATAGATAAGTTGAGGTTATAAAACTATATATATATATATATATATAATAGATTTTTTAATTAATTCTTTATAATGTAAAAAATATTTATTTTATAGTTAATAATAATAATAATTTATTTATTTATACACTATAAAAAATATTTTTATCTATTTATTAATGATAAATTATTTATGTTACATAAATAATTTTTAGATGTAAATTTATAATATAAATTTGGTATATAACCTATCGATGTAAATTATATCCAAGCATATAATATAAATTAATAATAATTTATATTAAATTTATAAATTTATATGTGAATTAAATTTATGTTAAATGTGAATCAAACTTAAAAATTGAATGTATTTAAATTTAAAATTATAAAAACTATTATTTATGTATGATTTTTTTTATTTTTTGTCACAAATTTATATTGTTATATGATTATTATACCATTATTATTTAATTTAGATAATATTTAAATAATTTTAATATTTATTACATCATCCGGTTCAACCCCATTCGAATCATTGAACCTTGAACCTCTCATTCTTTTTGTTCAATGTCCGGTCCGATTTTCATAACCTTGAAGGAAAATCTATATATAAGTTGATTTGACAAACATTTTGGTAAGAATAATATATGTTGTCTAACTTGATTTGACGTGACGTGTGTACGTATATCACGCTTGTCAGGGCTCATGCGGGTATGCGGTTTTGAGTGTATTTCACATAATGCATTTATATGGCGGCTATATGTAATGCAGTGGATGTGTATGACATATCTGCATATTCACATATACACTGATGTATTTATTTGCATGTCGACATACTTGCATATGTATTCGTATGTTTGCATGTATACATGTGTGTCAACATATGCGTTTGCACGTTACTTAACGTGCTTGCATGACATTTTTCGTATGTTGCGTGGTGGTTTAATGCGTTAATGTAGTGTATAGTATATTTGCATGTCGGTATAATGCACTACTATGACACGGTGCATTTTGCATGTGTATGGTATGCTTGCATAACGTGTTTTACATATTGCAACTTATATATGCATAGTGTGATTGCATGTTAATGTAACGCACCGTCATGGCGTAACGTACTTTCATATTGAATAACATGCTTTATATAATGTGTTTCGCATGCTGCAATGTATATGTGCTTAGTGCATTTGTATGCTAGGTGAGAACACCCATAATATATTTACTCATAACTTACTGCATGCACTTATGGTGTATTTGTGCTGTGCACTTTACATGCCTTCCAAAGCATTTGCATGATGCATATGTATATTCTCGATGCATGAGGGGGTCTTTTGAAATGTTCAAATATGATCAATTACATAAATGATTAATGTTAAAAATGCGCAAAATTCCATTTAAGGGCCTGTAAATGCCTTCTGTCCACATGTATGAATGTTGCGGATCCGGTGGCGTGTAGAAGTGCGTTAGGTTTCATTTGTCAAAAGAGCTTTACGATGCATCATGAATCCTCTGCCTTTCATTTATAAGCAAGCTAATCCATTCAACGTGACACCCTAACATTACAAATTTTCTGCTTATGTTTACTAATGATCTATAGTTTTCACTACGAATTTCCCGTTTCTGCTTGCAGATGGATTGTAGCACTATGCTATAGGCCACTTGTTCCTTTATGTAGATGGAGCATCATACTATGCAAGCTTTGTTAATATTGCTAGTAGACAAGCAGTAAACATTCAAAAGCCACTAGCTATTGTATGTAGGTGAACTGTGCTCAGTGTAACATCCTCCAACATTGCTTGTGGAGGAGGCTATTGTGTGCATTACAAACTCATGTTCTCTATCACAAGTCTACCACCTTAGCTTGTAGGCAAACAGCTGCATGCATAACGAACCTCATAATGTTGCCTTGCCTGTAGGTGCTCATATTCATTACAAATTCGTTGCCTTTGCCTATAGATTGTGTTGTATGCATTGCAATTCTTCTATCAATGTTTGTAAGGAACTCATCACACTCATAACCTGTCCACTGTTATTGCTCGCAAGTGGACTAGTGCATAACAGTGGACAGGTGCATTCATTTGCAAGTTGATTAATTTTAGTTGCAAGCGGGCCCTATTCATTACAACTTCCTTATGCATGCTTGTTGACAAGTTGTCACATTCATTGCATATTCCTTGTTGTCACACAAAGGCGAGCCGCTGTGCATATTAAAAGTCTGTTGTCACGGTTATAAGTGAGTTGTTGTATTGCAAATACCTTATTTCCGCTCATAGGCAAATTATCGTGTGTATTACAAGTACCATATGCATGCCCGCAAGCAAGCTGTTCTTCTTGCTGTAAATCCCCTGCTTTTGTTGGTTGCTTAATATATTCATTGCAAGTATCCTATTCTTGCCCATGTGTGAATTATCTTGTTCATTAAAGATCCTCTGATCTTTGTTTGTAGGCGAATAGTAATTATTTGTAGTCTATCATCTTCGCCTGCTGGTAAACTGCTTTGTTTGTTTCAAGTTTGCTTTGGTCATTCACATGTAGGATTTTATGTTCATCATAAATTTCTCGCTATTGTTCAGTTCCCTGCTTGTATTTAATGCTTCCCGTTGCCATCTTTATTTTGAGACTTATTTCTTGCATTTTATTTTAGATGTTTTAATTTGCATTTTGTTTGTTTATACCATTTAGAGTTTGCAAGCTTGTAGAATCTTTATTGTTTTTGTTCCCTGTTGTTCAAATCAGTCAGAATTTCGGCAGCCTCCCGGCATCTCTCCTGTTTAGAGGAATTTTTGGGAATCTAGGCTTGCCCATAAACAAATAAAGATAAACCTCCTTTAACTTAAGAAATTCAGTTTTAGGTATAGTCATTCTTCAAATATGAACTGACAGAGTCTGTTTAGTTCTATAGTATGCTTCTCCAAATCAGTTCAAGAGTCTGTTTAGTTCTATAGTATAACTGAAAGAGTCTGAGTAAAAATTATATATATATATATATATATATATATATATATATATATATATATATATAGATCTGGAACTAGAGTTTATTTGGTTCTATAGTATGCTTCTCCAAATGACTCTTTTGCTTTTTTACTAATATGGTAAGGGCGTCGACATCCATGCCCTCTATGACAATGTCAGTGGGGGGATAGACTTCTTGATCATCATTTCTATCTTCGTCATGACCCTCTTCAACTAGTGGTTTTGCTTCATAAGAGATAGGATCTTCATGAAAAAAGGAAAATATCTAAAAAGTATCCTCTCAATAAGGACATCAAATGCCTTAGCTTCTTTGATGCATTCAGGAATCAAATCTAGAATTTAAAGCTCTACTTTTGTTTGAGACCTATCTGCGCAGATCAAAGCCTTTGTGTTGCTAAGATACAACTATTTTTTGCTCATTCTTTGCTAGAACATCAACAATGACAATCATCAAAGCAGAAATAGCGATGAATTGTGGGTGTTAGGAGCAGATTCACCCTCATCTAGTTGTGGCTTCTTTTGACCTACTTGTTTGAATATCTGAAAAGGTGAACACCTTAAAGATTTAATCTTGTAGAAGATTCACTTGTTGAGGTAGAGAAAATAGAAAATTTCAAGGACTAATGAAAGCATATGTCACATTTTGAAATTTTGAAATGAGGAAAATTTTTTATCCTCAAAACTCAATGATAGATGACATCATGACTAGACATGTGGTAGATAACATTAAAAAACAATTAATATTGAGATGTTCCAATTTTCATTGTAAATTTTCTCAGAAAGCTCTTGAGAAACCTTTCGGAAAATCTCTCGAGGACATTTAAGGGTTTGTTTGGGATATCTTTCTCATTGCTTGCTTTCTTTTTTGACCGCAGCTGCAATTTCGTTTAGCTATCGCTTTTTCGCTGTTTTTCAGAAATTTTTGTAGTAGGAAGTTGCTTTTTACAAACTGAGATGCTAATGTGTGCTAGTTTTAATAAAGCAACTATTCGATTAAAAAAACATATTTTTAATGTCCAAATAAGCTTTTAAAAAAATTACTTTCCTCATAACAATTTTACAATCACCTTTATAGAATGCTATAGCCATCCAAAGTAGACCCTAAGTCTCTTAGTATGACACCTACAGTTGCAGATCCTCTCATGAGAATCCTGAACATCAACATTGCAGACATGTAGATTCTAGAAATTTATTGAAGGAAAACATTAAAGATGATGTACTAGATGATTGTTATTAGGGAAATTAATCCAAGATATTTATTGATGTTGACTCCTGATGTTAGATCTACTCTAACATTCAATGTACTTTTATTTCATTTTTTGGGTATAAAATTACTATAAATAGCAGTAGTCATGGATCTTATAACAATATTCGGGACATCAAATATTCAATACAATCCCAAGATACTCTTGTATGCCATTGCATTTGAAAAGATCAATCCCTTTACTATTTCTTTTCATATAGTGAATATTTTTGTCGACTCATAACCTAAGTGGACATTAGTCACAAGATCGAATCACATAACTCTATTTTCTCTAATTTTATTTCTAATGTGTAATCTTTGTGTTTTCATGAAGTGCATCAAGTGTAATTCTTTATATCAATCTTTCCTTTGAACCACAAACACCTAAATAGCTCTCTTCTCAAATGAGAGTGAATTTTCACTGTACATAATGGCTTTTGTTGTTGGACATGAAAGTCAGCTTATAATCTTTTATAATATAATGAATTTCTCCAAGAAAAACCAAATTAGAAAGTAGAAACTCACTTTGTATATTAGTGAATCAAAATTGACTTGAGTTTCAAGCAAGAGGGCTAAACTCTAAGTATTCCAGGCATCTGGTTAGGCATTTTTAATGAGGTCTCTTGTCATCCCTGTCCTTTTTTTCTTCGGATCATTTGCCACATGTTGGCCTTATCGATGTATTTTATTTTTAGTTGTTTTCATTTAGCAATGTTATGTAATTGCTTGGTGTTGTACTTATTTAGTTGACCGTTAATAAAATTAATTTTGCTTTTAAAAAATTACTTATTTGTTAATCAACATTGTAATCAATGCATCATTATTCTACTTGCAATGTTGCCTTGAAATCTCCACGAAATTCATTTATTATATTATTACATAAAAAAATTAAGGAACTTAATTTTAACTGCCCACAGTTAGCTCTAAATTCAAATCAATCATTTGAATAATATATCCAAACCTCTTAAGCCTATCACAAGTGCATATTACTTTGCTTGGAAATATTTGTAGTGTTACCTTACATATTCCTATATACTTATAGTAGACACCACATGTGTTTTTGTCATCATCATCATCATCTTCATTGATTGCTGTTAGCTCTTCATATTTCCCTGTACTTTCTGACCCCTCATTCTGCACTAGTTTTGCAGGACTTTGTCAAGCAATGAAGTTCATTCATCAGATCTACGGCCTACTCTAGTATTGCAGAACACACTAAAATATCTTCTCAGCTTGATGGATTCTTCAGAGCATCCATTTGAAGTTGTTCATGATTTTGTATTTGATAGGACAAGGTCTATACGGCAAGATCTGAGCATGCAGAACATCATGAATGAAGAGGCAATAGAAATGTATGAGGAAATGGTATTACTTTTTTCTTTGGCATCTTTCCTCGTACGTGCTTGCAAACGTAATATGGTTCGTATGTAATTGGACGTGAGGAAATCCTTACAGACCAATTGAACTGCCAGTTCAGAGCCCAAGAAGCATGTGGCAGTGCAAGATTAGTGGAAAGTTAATATATGCCCCACTCACCCTCTATATTCTATCATATTTGAGAATCGATTTGGGTTCTGACTTTTGGGCTGAGTACTAGTATTAGTATATTTCAATATTTTAGCAGTTTTCTGCGCGATGAAACTTTGTTTAATTTTGACTGTGACTTTGTCAGTGATGATGCTGAGTCTCAAGTTTCAGCTCTTATTACCGCATGCCTTTATCATTAAAACCATCTTTTTAAAGGTTAAAAGTTAAATTCACACTACCCAAAAGAACAAACAAGGTTGAGTATAAATTTTCTTGGTTCGAGCCATAGATGGATTTGAAATTTGTTGAAAATGAAACCATATAGCCATGGACTTTGACTTTGCATGATTTATGATAAGGTTACTGTTAGGTCGGTGCAGGAGACCGCCCAGCCGACCCCACATGGGCTGGCCTTTGTCTACAGGAGGCAGTTCAATCCGCCTCCCCTGGACCTTGCCGCCTAAGCTTTGGGGCCCATAGCCCTGGTTTTGGGTTGCCGCCTATGGTAGGACCCACCGTTGGATTTAAAATTAAATTAAATATATTTTAGGCAAGTAGAGAGAGGCGGCTAGGGCTAGGGAGATTTATAAATAGGGAGGAGAGGGGAAGGGCATGGCATGCTTAGTATTGTGATCTCTTGGAGTCTCTTGGGAGTTTTGGGCTCTAGACCTAGTGTCTAGAGATTGGGAGAGAACGATCCTCCTCTCGAGGATCAATTGTATCTTTGCTTTATGTTTGCTTTGCTTTGAGTTGTTCTAATAAAATTACTGTTTTCTTGAGTTGTTTCATTATCTTCTTGCGTCTTCTCGCTGTTTTTATCAATTTCTTGTTAGGGTTGCTTGCGAACTCAAGTAGATTCGATAGGATTACTTGCAAACTCAAGTATTTCCTATCAGTTACATTGTTAGAATTGAATTATTTTGAGAATGAAACTAGAAAGCTTTTGAATAGTGACTTAGAGGTCATGTTGAATGTTATACGTATCAACTTTAGTTTCTTCCTTTCATTATTCACATCATCTTTAAAACATTTAACTTTTACTTTTAGGTAGTAAGAAACTTGAAATTTGTTGAAAGAAAGGCCAGGAAACTTTTGAAGATTGATATCTTTTGCATGATTTACAGAAGCTTTGGTAGAGTGGAATTTCATGATTCGTGAGAGGTTTTGTGTGGAACTTGTAATATCATCAAGAGACATGATAAATATAATTAAACGGTTAAACAGGTTTTCAAAAAAATTTCAATTTTTTTGCCTATGCTACCATTTTTGTAGCAAGTTCAGAGATGCAAGAATATTAGAAAATATTATATCTTTATTTTCCTATTCGTAACTTGCAGTAATAGTTTTAGTTGAAGGTCCTGTGTCTGAAC
The DNA here is from genome assembly GCA_019925795.1 of Dendrobium chrysotoxum. NCBI lineage: Eukaryota > Viridiplantae > Streptophyta > Magnoliopsida > Asparagales > Orchidaceae > Dendrobium > Dendrobium chrysotoxum. The sequence goes on along the minus strand of CM034311.1, from coordinate 38,608,107 downwards.
TTGCTTTTTAAATTACTATAATATTTACTACATCTATCACGTATTCGCAGGTCAAATTTCATATTATATCCCACCAGAAGCTTGCAAGACGTCGTAGTGGGCCAGATGATTCTTCTTCCTTGCATTATCTTAACATGGAGCAGCTTACAAAATGCCTTCTGTCACTCTATGAAGTTTATGATATCAATAGAAGGCTACAATTCATAAACAAGCATGAAATGGAGTTTCATTCATTTTATATACTCCTTCATATTGGTTATAAGATCCCAATAATGGTTAATCTCTGGCTTAGCAAATTCTGCTGTGAAGAAAACTTTCATGATACTATGGTTGATTTCATTCAGTGAATGTCTGATATTAGCCATACAATTATGTGCAGAAGGAATCACTTTCTTTGTGGTTTCACCATCTATCTTCCCCAATTCTCCACTCCAAAGAAATGCGTTTTGCTAGGACTTTATTAAGGTACTTCTCAGTGCATTCATATTATATCAGGACCCTGCAATATGATTTTTATCAAGCTTTTTATGTGATGAAACCTGCAGGGTGAGATTGTATTTCTTGTTCCTTTGTAAGTTAGATCGTAATGCAAATACAAATGGCATCTGATCATCATCATCATCGTTGTCCTCTTCATCCTTTGCCTTAACCCAATTTTTTTGTGCAGTCCTTTGGAATCCTCTCTTTATCATTCATGCTTAGTGTTGCATGTGGCCTTTACTCCCTTTTTATACAAATCTTTTAGCATAACTTTTAGCCATTTTATTTTTGGTATGGTATGTACCTTTTCCTTCATATTCCTTTCACGCTAATTCTATATCCGTACTTATTGATGCATCTTTATTTTCTATTGTACATGTCTACATCACGCGAGATTTTTTATCTTTTTCTGTAATATAGTCTTATAAGTGTCACTCCTGTAATTTCTCTATATTTATTATTTCTCTCTCTTTTTTCTTAGGTTATCACCCACTCATGTTAAATCATTTATGCCAAAATCAACTTTATTCTGGGTCCCTCATTCCTCCAATCACGTTTACTTCAGTTAATTCCTCCTCCCCTCTCTATATTTATTATTTCTCTCTTTTTTCTTTGCTCATCACCCACTCATTTTTTTCTTAGCAATGATAGAGAAAGATATAAACATCAACTCCTGTAAACGTTTTATATTTCTGAGAACTCTCGCTTCTACTTGCGCCAGGTACTTCCGGATGGGGGATTATAAACGCTTCTTTGGTATTTTAGAAACGGAAGCATCCCAACTGCAGTTGTGCCTTATAGAACCCTTCCTCAATGAGGTTATCTTTGAAAATTTTTCAGTTTGTCTCTGCTCATGTAGATGGTTCAACTGAACGTATGTTTTCAACAAGGCACTTTAAAGCATGCTTCTATTGCTACTTACATTTTGATCATATTTTTTAAATGTATTCATGTTTATTATTGATATTGCGTATGTTATTTAATTTATTTAGTACCTGGTGCAATTTATCTTTGGCGTCAAAGTGAGTATTATTTAGTATATATACATATATACAAGTTGTCAGCGCTTTAGTTAACAAAATTGTTACTTTGTTTTTGCTCTTTGTGCGTTGAAGCAAAAAATGGTTCCTTCACTTAGCATTGTGCTTTGTAAATACTGATTGAAAGACATATCTACTCACATCATACATCAGACCATAAATAAAAATTGCTATGACAAATGATATCAGAGCTGCAGTGCTTCACAAAAATTAGAATCAACATTTAAGGCTTCTTTAGACCAATCTAAATAAATATAAATATTTTAAAAGGCATCCAAGTTCTTTTCATTTTTTCTTGCCCATCCTAAATTTTCTTATAATTTTTGGACCTCGTGTTTGCAATCGATGCAGATTTCTTTTCAATGCAAAATTGTCTTAATTTCTTTGTTTTGGATTAGTTGATTAAACCAAACTTAGTTGACTAATTGTGAGCACTTCTACTCCTTGAAGGCTCGTGTGCAAGCAATATCATGCATTAATCACAGTGGTTACAAGCTTCAACCTTATCCTTTAGAACATTTGTCTGAAGTGTTGATGATCAAGGTATTGATTACCCCTTGATGTTGTCTTTAGCATGATTCTTTTTAATATCCTATTTCTAACTTAAATTGGCTAGACACTGCCTAGTGTTTTGTGCATGATGACATATGGTATTTGCTGTGCTGGTGAATTGATGTTAGACAACTGAACTTTTCAGGAGCAGGAGCTTGAGTCCTTGTGCTGTGAATGTGGCTTGGAAGTAATCACAGATGAGTTAGGGTGCAAGCTCTTACCTGTCAAACAATCTAGTTTTCATCATCCTAAATCGGACTTAGAAAGCTATGGCCTTACGAGTTCCGATAAGTTTCACAGGTACCGATCCCTTATGGATTCACAGTTGCTTATGTTTCAAGTTTCTGGCACTACTCTTTGAGCCTTTTCACGGTGGTGTGAATTTTTTGGTTTTAAGTTGCATTCAGAACTTGGAAAATGGTACCATTGAAAGAGATGCAATTTGATAGATTGATAGATTCTTTGGCCACTTGGTGGCTTGGCACAAAATAACTTTTAACTAATTACAAGTTCATATTAAGTTGGATTCAAGATCCTAATTGCTATGATTAAAGCTGGATGAGGAGCTACTTAAGTGCTTCAGGATGAGAGAATTCTTTGGTGATGAGTGGGAAAAGTTTCATAGTATAAAAATGTAAAAATTAATATGACTCAGAAAATGTTCCTGCCAACTCAGCAAAGGAAGCCCAATAACTATGTGAGATGAATGGAGCCCCAGGAAGGTTGGGGTCAAAGCTAGTAAGGTTTGATCTCAATGGGGGATGCCCTCTAGATATCGGTCAAGTTCTAACTCATGTGTCTTAGGTTTTCTTTTATTCATTTCAAAAATAATAATTCTTTGCATTTCAAAGACAATATTTACTTTAATTATAATCTAAAGGCTTCAAATTTGAAAGCTTATCATTTGAATGCAGTATGCTCATCCCTTTCTACCTCATGTGTGTCAGCCTTCAATGCCTTGTATGCGAGACAATATCTGAGGCTACTATTTTCCTGCATTATTATGGTGTTTGAAGTCATGCGTATAATGTTGTATTTACTTCCTCGTACTATCACCATAGTAGTACCATTGGTCATTTTCTAAGGATCAGTACAAACAATCGAGATATATCCCTCTTAAGCCTAACTGCCCTATAAAGATCATGATCTTCTTTAACCTTGGAATGTGCATTACCTTGTGAAGCATTCACATAGTCCTATTCAGAGTTCTGATTTGAGCATCACCAACTCACATAATATTTAAGGGCTTATCATTAATAAGATAAATTCTCTTGTTATCTCCTTTAGAATAGTTAGACACAGGCTTTTTATGTAGAGTGGAGTAAAACAAATGCAGATGAATCTATGATCCTTGACTACGTGAGACTATATTAATACTATAGGATTAGTGTATCATTAGCTCTCTTTTGTGCCAACATTCATAGATTCTTGTATCTTATTTGAATCTTGTCTACTTTTCTTTTGTGGAAGTTTTTTTCATCTGGCTAACGTTGCCATGTTGCCATCATGCAACCCTACGATCTTTTACACTGCATTCTCCTTTGAGATTTAGATTTTCCTTGATTGTTACTCTTCTTTGCAATTCTCCTTATGCTTTCAAAATTCAAAGCTGAAGAAAAAAAAAATCCTTCACCTGATTCTTGTCTCTAGGTGTTCTCACTTTAGATAAAGTCATGAACATGACTAGCTTCAGTTTTATTGACCCATGGGAACTACTGGTAGTTCCACCCCAACTTTTCAAAATTGATGATAAGAATTTAAGGTCAAGTCATGAATTTCATCATTTAAGTTAATATGAACTAAATTCAAATGACTTGTGATTATATTGAATTCATTGATGTGTTTTATCGCAAAAGTGTCTATTGCCATCTGGTGATAAATATTTTGCTTTTGAATATACATTGTTCATTGTCGAATGTTTCTCATAGATGTATGGTAAGAGTTTTCATCAATCTAGATTTGATTTTCTTGTGCAATATGCTAAACGAAACATTCTTTGTAAGTATCAGGCATATGATTGTCTTTCTGGGAGATCTCAATCTTTTTGACCCATGGCTTTCGATATTTTCTTCAAAAGAAAGAGGTAGATGTAGTTTTTTGTAATGCTAGTAATCTTCCATTTGCATCTTCCATCATCTAAAATTATTTCTGTGGGACTTGTCAATCTTCACTTTCCATTCGTAACAATCATTGCTTGAACTTTATCCTAAAATCTTAAATCCATGCTTTGATACTAATTTCTAGGGAAAATTGTAGGGGTGTCAATTTTGGGTCACGGATCGGGTTCGGGTCGAACCCGGAACTGACCCGGCACTGTTCGGGTCAATCCGAACCCAACCCGTTTTTACAAACGGGTTGGTTTTTCAGACCCGAACCCGACCCGCTTCGGGTCAACCCGACACAACCCAAAAATTGGATGCGGGCACGGGACAGCTGGTCATTCCGGGTTGTGGGGGGCCGGTGCGGGGACAGCTGGTTCGATTCGACGCGGGCACGCGGGCACGCTTGCTGCGGGCAGGCGCGGGGGGCAGGCACTGTCACTCCTGGTCACGCGGCGGGGGGCAGGCGCGGTCATGCGGCGAGCATAGCGGGCAGGTGTGGCTGGCAGGCGCGGTCACACGGCGGGCAAAGCGGCACGCGGCGGGCAAAGCGGCACGCGACGGGCAGCCTGACCCGACACGCAGGGGGCCAGGGGCGACTCGCGATTGGCCTCGAGCAGCTGCGGTCAGCGGCGGTCACGCGGGCAGCTCGAGCAGCGGGTCATTCCGTGTCAATTTTGGGTTTCTGGGTCAACCCGAACCCGACCCAATTTTTGAAACGGGTCGAAAACCCCATCTCGAACCCGACCCGATTTGGGTTCGGGTCAACCCAAACCCGAAATTTCTGTGTCGGGTTCGAGTCGGATTTTCGTGTCGTGTCCAATATTGACACCCCTAGAAAATTGTCTTTGGGAGTGTAAGCAAGTCATCAACTTCTCTAGATTTCGGGAATCATCAGCCATATTAAGGGCCTCCAAGCAGCCCCTTCATATATCAGCAACTTTCATCGCCAGCAACCACCAAGACTAAGTGGTTGTTTAGTGACAGGTTTTGAGTTAGATTTAAGCAAGAATTGACTCCGGTCTTGCCAAACAATTTTTTTAGTCCATTAACTTTTATTGTCAAATGAAATCCCATTTTTATCCGGCCCTAAATTTCTGATTTGTTAAATCATGGGAATATTGGGATGTAATGCAAGTTTTACTACATTAAAATTTACAATATTCAATAAATCCTACTTGTAGCCAAATAGTCCCAAAACTTCATTTGGCATTATCATTAACTACCACAGGCTTTCTGATCAAGCCGCTGCCGGTTAACTCTACACCAACCAACCATCAAGAATTAAGACCTCCCCTAGGTTCCTCAATGGCCACCTTACTTATCGTTGTTACAGATTTATCCATTGAATTTAATCTCCATATCTTAATATTAAGCATTCCCTCCTAAACCTGATAACTATTTCTTACTGTGTTAAGCAAATTTCTCTCTTATCCTTGCATGCTCAACCCTCTCCATTTATGGGACTATTTTGATTTTTTTTTCTATAATCTCACCCCCTCTCCTCACCCCAACCTTCACATGACTCTTGCATGTCACGTGTTCATGTACGAGCCTCTTGCTTACAATCTCTTATCGCATAGCTACCATAATAACATATGCTCCATGGCTTGCCTGCACCCGATTAATCCCAGGTTCACTCGCATCCTCAAAAATCTCATGCTACGTCACTCTCCTACTTTAAATAACAATAATTTTGCGATTCTTGCTTCATTCTCTCCTCACTATAACAACCACTTACATTGTATTGCATGTAAATTTTGCAAGAAGTCATCTTTCTTTCAATTGTGCATGTGGTTTAATTCTCTTGCAAATGTTGACCATCAGACATGAAGCAAAACTCAGCCCAAAAATCACTAAAAATCCCAAAAATCCCGCAAGAAATCCTGTTACCTGACTGAGCGGCGCCGCTAGCATCGCTTCTCCGCGATTCCTGCAGGAGTTCCACTGAATCGAACCCTTTTTGCGTCGTTAAAAAGGGCATTCGAGGCTCTCGTTCAAGGATCTATCCCAAAACTCCTGCTCCTCTCTTCCCGCAGCTTTCGCGATTCCAACCCCGCTTCCACGCACAGAGCCGAACTCCCTGTCTCTTCCTCACTCCACGAACCCCTAGCCGAATTCGAGCTCCCGTCACTTCCTCCGATCCCCACTCCCGTCGAGCCGCCTCTCTTCCTACTGCCGACCCCCTTGCTTCGCCGGCTCAGAGAACGACAGAGAGGGAGAAAGAGAGAGAGAAAGAGAGAGAGAGAGAGAGAGGAAGAGTGAGCACTTACCCTACCTAGCCGAAGCCCTGAGCCCCCATTCGCCTCTTCGACGACGTTCCCTCTTGTTGGTTCGGAGGTTACGACATTTTGATCTGAAGCAACAACTGGAGCTCGTTTGCTGTTAAGGTAATTTCTCCCTTTTGCGAGCTTCTTTGACCAAATCCTATAAATCCACTGAGCTAGAAGAGGGAAACAGAGGATTTATTTCGTCATGAGATTTACGGGATGATCAAATCCTGTTTAACAGGAATTAGCACAAATCCTACCTAAATCCTGCTCTAATCCTGTATAAACCCTTTTTTTAATTTCTGTGTTTATTTGAATTAATTGTAATTAATTAAAATTAATCATGATTTGTTAATTTTAATTTTAATTAATTATTATTATTATATATTAATTATATTTAATTAAATTTAATTATGATTAATTATTTTTAATTATAATTAGTTATTAATCAATTATAAGTTAATCATAATTAAGTGAATTTAATTATGATTACTTATTTTTAATTATAATTAATTATCAATTAATCATAATTTAATTATAATTAGATATAATTAACTATAATTAGTATTTTAATAGTAATTAATTATTATTAATTATAACTAACTATTATTAATTACAAATAATTAAAATAACCAAAAAGAGAAATTCAAATGTCTCTCTCTTGCCTCGATCCACGAGCCAACATCTCTATCTCGACGCTTGCAAAGGTATAACCCCTCAACCCTAAAACTCTGAGAACCTGTTTTCGAGGCTTACACCGCGACAAAACAACCACATATACACGTTTTTCTTAGCGTGGTAGGAGGAAGTTCGTCGCGATGTTTGCAACGAAACGGGTAATCACTCAAAATTTCGTTCTCGACGTTCGTGTCGAGTCGGCAAACCGCCTATATACGCTTTTCTTAGCGTGGTGGGAAGGGAACTCGGTGCGACACCTACGGCGAGGCGGGTATGCCCTATGCACGCTTTTCTTAGCGTGATGGGGACAATTTTAAGTACCCGTACGCGGCTCTGTACTTGCGGGGAAACAACTGTGCTCTTAATGCATGTACCTGTAGAAGACCCATACACGCTTTTCTTAGCGTTGTGGGGACAAAGACTTTACATAGTCGCGGTGTCCTTGAAAGAGGGCACCTACCATACACGCTTTTCTTAGCGTGGTGGGAAAGGCCCAGTTTTTTGTAGTTTCCCCTAAACGGGGGAGATGCCGGAATGCTGCCGAAATTTCGGGTGAAAATATGATTATACTCGGACCTGTTTGAACTCACAAGGACATGCAAGAACTTAGACTCAAATGAACACGAACTAGTGGACTTGAGCATAAAACACAAGGACCTGTACTTGAATGAAATTTAAATGATTAAGCACCACTTGAACATTTGAACTTGAGTAAAGATTGACTTGGACCGTAAAGGACTTGTACTCAAACAAGAACAAATGACTTGTGAACATGAACCTGAACAAAACTCAAATGATTAATAAAAAGGGTCAAACCCAAATGAAATGAAATCAAATTGGGGTTAAATTCAAATCAACTTGAACACGAAATCGAACCTGCAAAGATTCCAGAAGACTTTAAACAAAAAGTGAATATGCAATTGAACTTTCAAGGACCGCAGGAGACTTGAATGAGTTTGAATTCAGGACTCGAACTCAAAGGATAATAAGGGATTTATGAATGTGAACTGAACTTGAACAATCATAAGGACTTGAATCATATGCAAGAGAACTTGAACTTGGATTTGAACCAAGTGCAAAGGACTTTGAGCTTGAATGTGAACATACACAAGGAGCTTAATAATGCTTAAAATAAGATTATAGCTTGCAAGATAATATGCTTTGAATCAAATGCAAGTGAACATGTATGTAATGATGGAAGCTTAAAGGATATCATTCATGTGAATGATGATGATTAGTCCATAATATTTATCTCAAGCATATGACTGAGTGACTTAGAATGATTGCAAAAACTACAAGGATGCGCAATGAATGCAATAACATCTTCATCATCAACAATAATTCAGCATACGATGAATGATGTCAGTTTCTACAATGACAGATGTAGTAGACTCTTACAGCTGTTTCTGCAATATTAGATGCATCGTACTTGCAAGCAATGTAATGAACATGATGATTCGCTATCCATCATACACGATGAATGTAGTAGGTCTACAAGCAAAGCAAGAGGAATGTGAAAACAACCATTGGATTGTTATGTATACAAAAGATTACAAGCAAACACATCAAACAACAAAAGATTTGTGATGCATATGGTGAATATTTCATTGGTGATGAAAGATAAGAAATCAATAGGAAAACCACAAACCAGCAATGGAGATCAGAAATAATGTGTGGCATGATCTCATAAAGCTGTAAGCTACCCTCAAGAAAATGTGGTGAACAACTACAAGTAATAAGCGAGAGGATACATTCATGAATGATATGTATGTGAAAGATCTGTAATACATACAATCTCTCTGTGAATACAAATGTATGTACAACATGCCACTTATGGATAGATACAGAAAGACTTCAGTAAATGCAGTATCATGAAGTTGATTTCAGCCTACGAATGAATACATCTACCTGTAATGGTAGTGGATGTATTGTGAGGACCAAAACCATAGCGAGATGTATAAAGGACTACAACAAATGCAAGTTCCTATGAACTATAACCGAAGACATGCACATACACAAAATGCCACCCATGAACAAATATAGAAGGGCTCCAATAAATGTAGATTCCTATGAGTCATTGTAGGAGGGTTGCTATGTGCACAATATACTGTCTGGGAGCAAATGTAGAAGACCTTCGGTAAGTGCAAGTTTCTACGAACCAAAGCAGGAGATTTGTTAGTGTACTACAATCTACCTGCGTAAATCATGCAAGTCGTGCATGACAGTCTACCTGTATAAGGCAGTAAACCACTCAATTCCCAAGCTGCTACAAAACGCCACCGGATCCGCAACATCCATGCAAGCGGACAGAAGGCGTTTATAAATATTTTAAAATAGCCCCCACACATGCACCATAATTTGTATACACATAGGTACACAAAAGGGGTGAGTGCAATTGAGCACCCGTATGGGCCTCGGCGAGCGTGTTATTGGTACACATGTGACGTCTAGGGATGCTACGCGGGTTAATAAGTGAATTCTAGTTCGAGCCTGATCCTTCTATACGGGTAGATAGGAGTCGACACGGCTCAAACTATTAAATAAATATGCGGTCGCAAGGTCGATCGAGATATTTATTTTATACGTTCATATTAGGCCTTCAAGGCCTATAATCAAGAGAATTCACTTACAAAGGCATAAAGCCTACGAAACCCAATCCTCTATCGACAGCTCGATAGAGTCGACAAGGTTTAATCCATGAATAGAAATGACCCTATACAACCCGATGATGGCCGTGTTGAATGCATATCTCAACCGGAGGGTTCTATTCCAAATAATTCAAAGTGCCATCCAAATACCCAAAATCCAAAGCTCAAAGCTCCAAAAAATTCCAAAATTCCAAAAATGTTTAAAATTGAAATAATCCACCAAACCACTTAAAGTAAAATCTATCCACTCTCCGCAACAATTTGTTGAGGTAGACAAATATGAAAACTACTTCAGCTCACATAGAGCTAATGCCTAATCGAAAATATTACTAGGATCCATTCTCAAACAATCTCCTGCCAATAATGACGTGGTACGTGTCCTCTAACTGGCAGTTTCGCCGCCAAATGGCACTGCAGGATAAACGGTTATGACCCGGGGCCCTCTGAACCGAGTGATTTTGCCGCTAAATGACATCACGAGATAGCGGTTATGGCCAGAGCCAATACGTTCCTTAGTGGCATCAAATCCTTGAGATATGAATCAATAAGATATGATCGATAGGGCATAAAGGCCTCTGTTAGCTAAGGTGGATTCAAAATTTTCCCCTTAGGCAAATACCCATCCCAGGTCTATAAGGTCCCCTTGGACGAAGCAACCCATGGCTGCCGGCAATGATCCTTCTGTCAGGTTGGGTCTACTACCTCCTCTGACTAAGGAGACCAGGGACCACGATGGCCCGGGATGACGGAACCATGGGATCTTGATCGGGTCCATCATTCATTCCCCCACCATCCGCTTTAAGTGCAAGATGGTGAAACTTTCAATTTTAAATATCAATCACTCAATTCCCAAACTTCAAACCCATGCTGCTACTATATGCCAGATGTACGTATCTGATTGACGACTAGCCTTAATCGAAAGTTCTCTCTCGTTATCGGGAGGTGTAATTAACTATAGGGGCTTGCGCCTATAGGAAACCAGAACTCAGATCATAAAGTCCTCGCAAAATGAGGGCGAAATCTCTGGGTAGTGTCTTATCTACAAACTCATCTGCCTTTCAAAATTTATCTCGGAACTTAATCCGTTAAAACTCCCCCAAAAAAAGCAAAGCGGGCGGAGGCCAGGGCCGAATTTTCGGAGCCCACAGCAAAATAGTTGATAAATGGCAGATTATTTTAGATTAACAACCATGGGCTATCTTGAAGACCTCAAAGGTGATCCCACTTACATCAATCCGAAAATGACTATCAGCATTCCTTCTACTCAAAAGAGAGTTTTCACTGTATGTTCGCCGCTCTACAATGATGTGTTACTATCAAAATGGAAGAAGAAATTGTCACTCTCAAATACGCCAAACAAAGGCTTTAGGAGAATAGAACAAATACTCTTTTCATTATTGATTAAAGGATTTATCAATTAGTTCGATGAGATGCATGAATATTTCCAACTCTTGAGGCATCTTTCTCCAATTCTTCTTGAAAATAATTTTCTTAACCTTGAGGGAATTGATGCGAAGTTAAGTTTAGCTTTATTTAAAGCATTTTATAATTTATTTTCTTAATTAGGATATTAGATTAATGAGTTATTTTATTAGGATCAATTATCTTTTTGGACAATTTAAATTTGAATTTGAATTATTATGATTATATTTGGATTTGAATAATTAATCTTATCTTTGGGTCTTATCAGTGTAACTCTTTCTCTATAAATAGAGGACTTAGAACTTGCAATTGATCATTACATAATGTATCGTATAAAACATATTTCCCTATCAACTCTCTAGGTGGACTTTGGCTATTCTTCTCTTTCCTCCACCCTTTAATCTCTCTCCTAATATTTGATTACTCTCTTGCTAGTCACGTCTACATTAGTGTATTAGACCAAATTAGTACAAAGTGACAAAAAACAAAAAGAAAAATAATTCACCTACTGCAACATTTGTTTTTACATGATTCTTAAAGTTAGTAATATCTAGAGTGAGAAAATGACCAAAATGATCCCTCAACTTTTTGTGAGGGACTAAAATAGTCACCAACTCTTGTGAGTGATCAATTTGGTCCCTTAACTTTTTAAAATGAGTCTTTTTTATTATAATATCAAATTTTGGAGTTAATTCAAGAGGTATTTTAGTCATTTTTTAATTAAATTATTTATTAAATATAATATCAAGTAATAGTAATTTTTTTTAAAAAATTATTAAACATTTCTTTAATAAAAAAATTATTAATAATTTTAGTTTTAATTAAAAAATTATTAATAATTCTAGTTTTAATTTAGGATCATTATATGCTAGAATTATTATTAATTTTTTTAGTAAAGCAATATTAATAGTTTTTTTTTTAAATACTATTACTTGAAAATCATATTTAATAAATATTTTAATTAAAAATGACCAAAATACTCATTGATTTAACACCATTAACATCAAAATTTGATGTTCGGACCAAAAAGACCCCTTTTTAAGGAGTTTAGGGGCCAAATTGGTCCCTCAAAAGAGTTGGGGATCATTTTGGTCCCTCACAAAGAGTTGAGGGACCATTTTGATCCTTTTTTCTATCTAAAATATAGTATAGGAAATTTAGATATTTTACACATTAAAATAACAAGAAATTGAATAGGGAATTTGCCTATATATGCTCCACAACAGTAAAACTTGGAGAAATATTCTCACTGTTTAGAAAAATGTGTCTAAAAGTTCATTTATACTAAAATATCCTTCTTTTGACTACAAACTACTCATTTAAAATATGTCACGACCAACATTGGTTCAAACATGATTCAAACAAGATTTGAATAAGTTTCAATCAATGCTAAGACTTTATGCGAGAAAAAAATATGTTCAAGCATTATTTGAATCCAATTCGAACCATATATTCTGATTCGAATAAGATTCATATACGGTTTAAATGGGTTCGTGCATGATTCGAATAAAGTTAAAATATAAGTCGACTATGTTAAACAATAAAGTATAATACAACAGAGTGTAACCGTAATAATGTAATTCAAACACAATAGATTATAATGTAAATACAGCAGAGTATAATCCAATAATTGTAACATATCACAATGAGAAGCATTTCATCATTGGATAACCTTTATAAAATCACAATGGAGGTGCCAGGTTTTTTTTTCATGTGGGGCACAAATTATTGAATTTAAAAATATCCTCAACGTTTTTCATCCGGACTTGAGATCGGCATTGTCGGTTTTAATTTTTTTTAATCGACATTATACTTTCATTGAACAATCAATTTTTAATTAAATAAATTTTTGGTAATTGATTAACTAATTTTAAAATTGGATTCATATAACCCGTCAATTTTAAACTTTTATTGAACAATTCACTAATTAAAAATCTAATTAGTTCAAAATTTTAATTAAAATTGAAAAAATCTAATTTAATTAAGCTAATCAATTTAATAATTGAGCCCTTTCAATTAATTTGATCACTAACTAAATAACTTAACATTAATATGATTAATTGGTTAACTGAATAACTAAACGAATCAAATAGTAATCTAACTAATCATCTAAAATAAAATTCCGATTTAATTAATTAACTTAAAAATATAGTGGGTTAATCGATTAAATTAATATTAAAACCAAAATTAAAACTTAATTAATTTCAATAATAAATGAAAAAAAACCAAAATACTTTTTAAATTTTAAAAATATAATAATAAATAGGTTGAGCAATTAATTTTAAATTTGAAATTTAAACTTTAATTAAGATTTTATTAATTAACTTAATTAATTAATGCAATTAATTCAAAATTAAATAAATGCATTAAAACACAAAATAATGTTCACACTATCTGACTTTATACAACTCATATTAAAACTCAAACTCCTAAAAAACTAACCAAAGCATAAAACGAAAAGAAAGCTTCAAAATCCTAAACTAAACCCCTCCAGCTCTCTAATAAGCAGCTCCCCAAGCCCCAGCTTCTTGTAAACCCTGCAGCTGCAAGCTTCAGATTCTGCAATTGCAAGCTACGAGCACTTGTAAACAAGTAGACAAAAGTTAACGCAGGGTAAATAAACAAAAATTAGTGCTGGAAAGAACAGAACTGGTACTAGTAAATTATAGCTAGTACTGGTAAAACAAAACTAGTACTAAGGGAAAAACATGTACTAAAACAGACTAGTGTCGAAACAAACAAGTAAAACTACTGCTAAAGTAGGAAGGCTGCGAGCACTACTACGAGCAAAATCACAGTACACTACTGAGAGCTTTAGGTAGAAGACACTAGTGTCGGGTGGTGGGGTGTGTAACTTCTTAAAGTTAGTCTAACAGACAACTACTAGCTAAAATAGGATAAACTCTGGTTAAGTTAATACACACAACCTCCCAAGGGGAGCAACAAATTCATGCATGGGCCACCTCTAATAGAGGTCGTAAGACTCGCTATTCAGACAACTTTTAAATGGGGTCGTAAGACCTAACTCAAATTTAAACTACAGGCAACTCCTAAGCGGATCCCAACCCAAACCAAATCAACATATATCTATCCACTTCAGTTTACTCAGAATTCCTAAGGGGAGGCAACCCATGGCTGCTAATCAAATTTCCTGGATACTACAGTCAATGATTTTTAATATTGGTACACTGAAACCTACGGTATACCCAGGACAATGAAACCATGGGATCTTTATCGGGTGTACCTTCATCCCTCACAACTAAGACTAAAACACTTGCACACATCTGCACTTCTTGCACAACTAAATATACTTTCATCCTTAATCGAGAGTGCTCTTCTACGCGTTAGAAGGGATAATTAACTATGAGAGCTTGCGCTCATAGGAAGTGGAACCTCAGGACTTAATAAACCCTGATGCCGATCATTAGGGAAAATCTAGTTAAATTAAAATCCAATCTACCTAAAAAAAAATAGGACCTTAGGCTTGCAAAAGCGGGGTTCATGCGTTAGCGCAACATTTCCACTTTCCTGAGGGTGAACACTCCCGCTCATGCACAGCCCATCCACCTCATTCGCTCAGCTCGCCTGTTTAGTCTGATTCCGCTCGCTTGCTTCAATGTAAGGTCCAATTCGAATGAATCAGATCAGCTGGTTCTTACACAAATGTAAGTTGCTGATGTGGGGAGAAACATGAAGAAACAAGATGAAGAAGAGCTAAACAACTCTTGGAGACCAAAACAACCAAAATTGTTATAATTCAAAAAAATATTCATTCATATTACATCCCTCTCACAACTCCTATACTTATAAGCTAGCAAAGAAACCTAAAGAAATCAAGGACATACTAGAATTTTATAACAAACTTGTAACAAACCAATTAACATATGCCTAAGGAACAATTTTACTAAGATGCTCTGCATCATTCTCCTCTGGTACCAATAAAGACGAAGCCGGGGCGAAGTCCGTACGAATGGGATTTGGTCGCGGGCCTGGGACGGATCTGAGATGGTGCCATTGTATCGCACTCGAACAATTAGTCAGAGAGTGTGCTCTGCGAACAAAGTAACATCATAGCCCATCACTTATGCCTGGTAGAATCTGGGAAGTCCCCTGTTTCCGCTAGAAGCTGCGACGTCAGTATCGAATGAGAGGGAAATGTAGCCAGTGACTAAGAAGCAATCTTTCTTTAGCAACAGCTGATTTGCACTCAACAACACCTCTGAAGTCAATGACATAGCATCCAAATCCACCTTCTCCCAGCTTATTTTCTTCAGAGAAATTATTTATTGCTTTCTTAATTGTATCCAGATAAAAAATCAAAGAGTCAGTACTGTAATAAAAAGAGCTTTCTTCTCAAACCTCTTTACTTCAACATGGTATCAAAGCCAGCCTTCATTGCCGTTGTGGAATGATCATAGATCATGGGAGGAGAAAAAGAAGAAGAAAACGGAGCCCTCCCTGTCGACTGGAAGCTTGCTAACAGACGTTGAAGCCGAAGCTGAGCATCGCGGAAGACAGCAGAAGCCCTAGCCGACTGGCGGTATCCCGATCCTTTGATATCGCAACTTCCGATTCAACAGGAAGGGAAAGACGTCGAAGGAGCGTAATCGAACAGCCTCTGCACTAGATCGCCGAAGCCGCCGCAGAGGATAGACCGCCGACCTTGATTGCCGAAGTCGGAAGACTTGCGGGAGCTGGGAGACGGGACGGAGCCGAGAACCATCACGCGTGCGGAAGATTACTTGCCCTAGCCAGCTAGCTCCTCGATCCGAAGTCTTTAAAGACTCGGTTTGGTTCGGTTATTAAACCGAGAAATTTATTTTAAAAAAAAAAAGAGGGAAATTTTTTCGACCTTTATTGTCGAATAGAAAATATTATTGGGAAGCCTTCATTTGCTAACCAAAGTCATACAGATAGTCTTAATTACTATCGTAATGTCAGAAATTAATTCCTACTAGAACATTGACCAAACTGAGGAGTCTATACTTCACCAAGGACGAGGTGACCTCCAAGGCATGCAACCTTCCTATCGTCTCAATGGGAAGAACTACCTAAAGTGGTCTCAATTTGTGAAGACCTATTTAAAAGGGAAAGGAAAAATACACCACCTTCTCGGAGGAGGACCAAGACAAGGAGATCCTATTTTTGGGGCATGGGATGAAGCAGACTCCATGATTATGTCATGGTTGTGGAATTCCATGACTCCAGAAATTAGCGATACATTTATGTTTCTTTCCACTGCAAAGGACATATGGGATGCTGCCAGACAAACCTTCTCCAAAGCTCATGATGCGGCTCAAATCTTTGAGATTAAAGTCAAAGTTGGAAGCACAAAGCAAGGGAGTAAAACCGTGACGGAGTATGCCACCCTTCTACAAAATCTATGGCAAGAACTTGACCACTACAGATGCATAGAAACCCGATGCTTGGAAGATGCTGCAATCCTAAAGAACTTTATTGAAAAAGATAGAGTTTATAGATTTTCTTGCAGGTCTAAATGCAGAATTTGATCAAGCTAGAGTCCAGATCCTCGGCAAAGAAGAGACACCATCACTTAACGAAATAATTTCTCTCATCCGCGCAGAAGAAAGCCGACGAGGAGTGATGTTAGAACCAAAGGTCATTGAAAGTTCAGTAATGGTGATGAACAAGGAATCATCATGGAAGGAGAAAGGTAAGGATTCCTCAAAATTCAAAGACAAAGATTCACTTTGGTGCAGTTATTGCAAAAAATCAAGACATACAAAGGAAACATGCTGGAAGATACATGGAAAACCCACCAGTAAGGAGTGGAATCAAAGAATTGAAACAAGGAACACGCCCATGCCAACAACACTACAAGTCAGCCCAACTCAGAAGCACAGTCCAGCCTTGGAGAATTCAATAAAGAAGATATTGATAAACTAAAACGACTCCTGGTATCTCTTGAAAAACCAAATGCATCTTCTTCACTTGCACTCTCAAGTAAGTTTCCAATCTCTATTAGTTTAAGTGCCTCTAGAAATCATTTAAAGGAATTATGGATCATTGATTCAAGAGCCACATACCACATGACCCATTCACCTACCCACCTTATCAACTATACCCCATGCCCAAACAATAAGAAAATCATCACTGCTGATGGTTCTCTTACCACGGTAGCAGGCCAATGAGACATAATATTATCTCCCTCACTCACTTTGAAAAATGTGCTCCACGTACCTCAATTATCCACAAACCTAATCTCAATACAAAAACTTACTTATGACCACAATTGTCAAGCCTTATTTAACCCTACTTATTGCTTATTTCAGGACTAGAGATTGGGGAAGAAGATTGGACTTGCTAAGGAGAAAGCAGGACTATACTACCTGGAAAAACTAAACCAATCTAAAAATAGCTGATCTATGTTATCCCTAGCTGATAAGAATTCCACTGTTTGGCTTCATCATTATAGGTTAGGACACCCATCATTTGATGTCCTAAGACATATGTATTCACAACTTTTTCAGAAATTAGAAAATAAACATTGTCATTGTGAAACCTGTGAGTTAGCTAAACATAAAAGAACTTCCTTCCCAAATCAACATGAGAGATGTGATATTCCTTTCTACCTTATTTATAGTGATATATGGGGACCCTCGAAAATCCCAAATATCTCTGGGGCACGCTGGTTTGTATCATTCATTGATGATTGTACTAGAGTCTCTTGGATCTATCTCCTCAAAAATAAATCTGATGTTAGCACCATTCTTCCCATTTTTCATACCATGATCAAAAATCAATTCGGGGTAAAAATAAGAAAATTTCGCTCCGATAATGCTAAAGATTATTTCAATCAAACCCTTTCTTCCTACTTCCAAAGCGAAGGGATCATCCATGAATCCTCATGTGTTCACACCCCACAACAAAATGGGGTTGCAGAGAGAAAAAATGGTCACCTTCTAGCCTCTACCCGAGCTTTCCTATTTCACTACAATACACCCAAATCCTATTGGGGGGAAGTCCTCCTAACTGCAATCTATCTCATAAACCGACTACCTTCAACAACACTTGGACTCAAAACTCCCATGGAGATTTTGTCCTCATTTTACCCCGAGTTTCGGACCCATCATAATCTTACACCCAGAATCTTTGGGTGCACTGCCTATGTTCATATTCACAGCCAGGATAGAGGAAAACTAGATCCAAGAGCACTCAAATGCATCTTTGTTGGCTATTCAGCTACTCAAAAAGGTTATAAGTGTTATCATCCACCCACAAGAAAAACCCTTGTCTCTATTGATGTTACCTTTGATGAACAAAATTCCTATTTTTCAAAAACTCATCTTCAGGTGGAGACTGAACTTAAGGAAGATGAGGAAAATGAACTAGAACCTCTGGACCTTCCAATTCAAACCAATCCACCTGAAACCCAGTATAAGGAAACAAATTACAAAGTTGTCATTAGATTTGGGAAGGTTTACTCCAGGCATACAAGCTCAAGTTATGCTCCAAAGCAGGTCCAAGAATCTGAACCATCTCCTAGAAGTAAGGTAAGCTCACCACCTCCCTTATACCCTATAACCAACTCTATATCATTCAACAATTTCTCATCCTCACATAGAAATTTTTTGGTTACACTAGAAGATATACATATTCCTAAGGATATTTCTGAGGCCTTATCTAATAAAAATTGAAAAAATGCCATGAAAGATGAAATGCAGGCTCTAGAAAAGAACAATACATGGGAGATCATCAATTTACCAATAGGAAAGAAACCGGTCGGCTAAAAATGGGTGTTCTCTGTAAAATATAAAGCTGATGGCACACTGGAAAGATATAAGGCAAGACTAGTGGAAAAAGGGTACACTCAGACATATGACATTGACTACCAAGAAACATTTGCACCGGTAGCCAAAATGAACACTGTCAGAATACTACTATCAATAGCAGCTAAGTACAACTGGCATTTGGAACAATTTGATGTAAAAAATGCATTCCTGCATGGGGATCTGAAAGAAGAAATATTTATGGAAATTCCGCCTGGGTTTAAAGAAAAAACTGGAGGTAACAAGGTGTGCAGATTAAAAAAGGCGCTATATGGGCTCAAACAATCACCAAGGGCCTAGTTTGGAAGATTCTCAAAATTCATGCTTCTTAATGGGTATAGACAAAGTCAAGAGAATCATACACTATTTTTTAAACACTCAGACTCAGAAGAAGTTACCATAATATTGGTCTATGTGGATGATATTATCTTAACTAGGAATAATGAAAAAGAAAAATAAAGTTTAAGGAAAAATCTTACCAAGGAATTTGATATCAAAGAACTTGGTAGGCTAAAATATTTCCTCGGAATTGAGGTAGCTCACTCCAGTAAAGAAATCTTCATTTCACAACAAAAATACATCAAAGATCTTCTGAAAGAAACAGGTAAACTAGCTTGTAAACCAGCACCGACACCAGTAGAACCTAATCTTAAACTGGGAGAAGCAAGAGAAGATCTAGATGTAGATAAAGGAGCCTACCAGAGACTTGTGGGAAAATTAATCTACCTCTCCCACACCAGACCAGATATAGCGTTTGCTATAAGTATAGTTAGTCAGTTTATGCAAAATCCAAAACAAGTTCATATGCAAGCAGTAGATAGAATACTTCACTACCTTAAAGGTAACCCAGGGAAAGGGATTCTCTTTAGAAGAAACCAAGAAATAAGCCTAGAGGTATACACAGATACGGATTATGCAGGATCACCAGTGGATAGAAGATCTACTTCTGGGTATTGCACATTTCTGGGAGGAAATCTAGTCACATGGAGAAGCAAGAAGCAAAACGTGGTGGCAAGATCCAGTGCAGAAGCAGAATATAAAGCTATGGCCTTGGGAATATGTGAAGTCCTATGGATAAAAATAATTCTGGAAGATCTGAAGATTAAATGGGACAAACCTATAAAACTACATTGTGACAACAAATCAACAATAAGCATAGCTCACAATCCAATCCAACATGACAGGACGAAGCACATAGAAGTTAACCGACATTTTATAAAAGAAAAATTGGACAGTGGACTCATATGTATCAATCATGTACCATCAACAGATCAACTTGCGGATACCCTTACCAAAGGAGTGGATCACGCTGTCTTTCTCAGAATGATAGCCAAGCTGGGAATAACAGATCCATACTTCCCAGCTTGAGGGGGAGTGTCAAAATCCAGCCGTTTAAGAACAAATCAATCCAACGGCTACAGTACTCAATCCGTGGGACGCAGGACATGCCAGAACTCCTTCCATAATCATGCTACTGATTTAGGAAGGATTGTATTAGAATTATTTTGTAATTATTTGTTTCCATATTAAGGTATCTTGTATCGATCTATAAATAGAGGAGAAATCATGTAATAAAAAGAGCTTTCTTCTCAAACCTCTTTACTTCAACAAGTACTTCTCATGTTCTTCTTCGGCACAAGGTGGCACTGTGGGCATAAGAATCTCCTCCTCCTCAAGTATTCGGAAGTTGTTTATCTTACTAGCATCTCCTCTAATTTAAAACTCCAATGTCTCCATCTTTCTACCAGAAGAAGAAGCATAATTCAGAGTCTTCCATAGACCCTGTGATCTGATTCTTCTTGCTTTGTTCATGCTCAAAATCCATAAAGCTATCATCAGCAGAAACTCCTCTAGTGCAAGTATTCTTCCGCCCCACATGAGTTCTTCTCCATCCATCTTTAGTCTGGGTTGAAACATCAGCAGCACTACTCGACTTGTACATCCTGTACTCAGCTAAGCTAGGGGGCACTGTCTTAGTGGAGATATTGCTAGGGGAACCCGGCTGATGCGCTAAAGGGCATTGCTCATCTTCTAGTCTTTGAAGAGGAGGTGGAGGTGGCGGTGATGGTGACGGAGGTGATGGAATTTTTGACTCCTCTTGCAAATCAGGTATACATGGTGGGCATTCCCTTTCCTCTTAGCACATTAAACTGACTTATAACATCTTTGAGGTAAATACCATCGGGAGAGGAAATAAGAACTTCGATGAAATGAGGGTGTTCGAGATATCGATTTCTACAGAGATAATACACCCGGGGATCTTTCTCCTGATGTGGGAGTGTGGACTGTGGTCGTACTCATGTGCGAGACGGGAACGGGAGGCAAATCCATGGGTTTTCAGGGCACGATTGTACTGCGCCGGAAGCTGTCCAACGGGATGGATCTGGTTGTTGGGGAAGGAAACGAGAGGATTAGGTTGCGAAAGAAAGCGGAGGCTCTGTGCGGGTGGATTTGATGGGGAAATCACATGCTGGAGCGGAAGCTAGCGCGTGCGGGAAGGATTACGCGGGTGCGAATGAGCGCGGGAATGGGCGGATGCCTACTGTCGCGAGTATCGGATGCCTGCTGTCGCGAGTATCGTGGACGCCTTCGTGGTTGTTCGCGCGAACTGGACAAGCACGGACACAGATCGTAGGTCAACGTTGTGAGTCGATTGCGAGGAACGCGGGCAAGGCCGCGGATAGGCGGATCATATGCGGAGATGTCCGACAGTATGGTTGCCATCGGTGAATTCATTCTGGTATGGTTTCCAGAAGATGGAATCGTTGTTATGGTTGCCAACGGGGGATGTGTAGATTCGCCGGTATGGTTGCCGGCTGGTGGAGGCTTCGAACATCGTCGACAGCCTAGCTTCATACATGGTTTTCCCAAAGCATCCTAAACCCCGATCGACGTCAAGGGTTGATGTAGCAGCAGGCCAGTGCCCTGATCGATGTCAAGGGCTAAACCTGTCTCTGATACCATCTGATGTGGGGAGAAACATGAAGAAACAAGATGAAGAAGAGCTAAACAGCTCTTGGAGACCAAAACAACCAAAACTGTTATAATTCAAAAAATATTAATTCATATTACTTTCCTCTCACAACTCCTATACTTATAAGCTAGCAAAGAAACCTAGAGAAATAAAAAACATTCTAGAATTTTATAACAAACTTGTAACAAACCAATTAACATATGCCTAAGGAACAATTTTACTAAGATGCTCTGCATCAGTTGCCTTCTGAAATTTTGACCCGGAGCATATCTTAAAACTGCCCCAAGCAGAGAGGATATAGTGCTAATTTTCAGAGCCCACGCTGAGCTCAAGCTACCTCACGAGTCATCTTGGCTCATTTATACCCATTCATGTGGGTGAGCACAAGCTAAAGGAGACAGGGTTGTGATATAGGGAACATGAAGAGTTCGTTTGGCTTTGATACCTATTGATATAGATGTGAACAGCTAGAGGGATCGGGCACTATGAAAGTAGCCCCAATAGAGGAGCAAATGCCAAATAGAATAATCGCCCGAGTCCTCCAGGGGAGAGGAGATTTGGGAAATATCTTTGGTTCAATTTATTCAACAATGATCAATTACAAATCTTGAAGTTTATGTGTATAAAAAGTGTCAGATTCTACCCAAGATAAGACCAATTATTTGAATTAAAATATAATGCTGTCTAATCTATATGTAATCCTAATAATTCAAATTCAAATATGCAATTATCTAAAAATATTTAAAAAAAGTATGTAAACAATCTTACATCCTAATTTAAATTAAATAAAAATTAAAATTCTGAAAATAAATTTAAGCCTAATTCATTGTACTGCATTACACATTCTTTGCCTGCAAGGCCACTAGAATCGTTGCCAACTGATTAGGAGGAGCTCTATATGTCGTACCTACGATGCAGGCCTTATTAAATTTACTTGGATTGTGCTGCACTTCAAACTTAGAGTGAGAAGGGCATTCTTGCTAAAATGTTGAGATCGTAGATTGCAATATAGCTTTCGTTTGGGACAGTTTTCTTACTAATTTTTAAAGCAGTTTTCTAATACAAAATTTTTTAATTCAAAAAATTTTTGTACTAAAAAGTTGTTTTAGAAAGAAGTAAGAAAGTTATCCCAAATAAAATCATAGTTTTTATCATTGCTACGAAATATTTATTGAAATTAAGGTTTCATTTGGGACAGTTTTCTTACTGTTTTTTAAAGCAATTTTTTAGTACAAAATTTTTTTAAACTAAAAATTTTGTATTAAAAAATTATTGTAGGAAGCAGTAAGAAAGTTACTCCAAACAAAACCTAAATCTTGTCTACTGAATGTCGAAAGATTAATAGCCTAAAATCCTAGCAACTTTACAAAGTTTTTGGTTAATAATTATGACTCCTCCAATTTTTGTAAATTTATCTCTTATTGTTTAAGTCCATCATAACTAACATTTTTCACCCATATCATGCAGTTCGCTGCCAAGGCCAGACTCAAGCAGCAATTTGCAGGTAAATTCATCTCATGGTGGCAAAGCTTTCTTCTAAGACAATGCCAAACGCTTGAAAAACTCAAGATGATGATTCTAAACTTATGATGCGTCCTGATGAGTCTTCAGATGTAAATAAAAACCAAATGCTCCCACCTAGCTAAAAATTGTAGAAAATATTTGTTTGAGACAGTTTTCTTATTATTATTTTTAAGTGTTTTTAAAGTACAATAATTTTTATGTTAAAAAAGTACTTTAGAAAGCAGTAAGAAAGTTGAATAAAACTAAAGCTGAATCCATCTCAACAAAAATCTGATTATTAGAATTTTCATAATGATCAACTTCCAGTCAGAATATATCTGGGGCTTATCATTTGAGCACAATTAGTTTGTATTGAAGGCTGGAACTTCAATAAGCCTGGTGAGCCCTTGTATTGTTCTCCTTATTCAAGGGAAGCTAATTATTTGTGAATATGTAGAACGTACAATTATGCATTTATTTTATAGGATTACTGTTTCCATAGTTTTTAATAATTCAGTTGATACCCACCGAGGCTTAGGGTGGTTGGTGGGAGAGCACGATTGGGAATCCCCCATCCCGGGTTCGAATCCACCCCACTACGGCCGCGCCTCTTAGGTGGGGACCAATAAAGTGTTGGCCCGGGTGTTTCTGGTGTGGGTGTCACCGCTAGGTCGACCGAGGAGATTAGTGGACATCGCTAAGCGTCTCACAAGCTGAGGTGGCAGCGGGCCGATACTCCCCGTTTCAAAAAAAAAAAAAAAAAAATTCAGTTGATGCTTATTTCTCAAATTGCTCAAGAGTTATGGATTGGCTTTTTATGGCCTGCGACGCTTCAGAATCAGCTGTTTTTAAGTAGTTATTCATCAAAGATAAAATGTTTTTATAGTTCAGAATGTTAAGAAGCAAACTAACTGATCGCTTATTTGATTGCTTGAATTTTTTTTTTATTATTAATTTTTTATTTTTGAGTCAATTATGACAAACTCATATACACATTACATATACAAATTTCAAACTGAATACTTCTTGATTGATAGCAGTAGCTAAAATTTTAAACCAATAGATCAAGATGAGCTGTGTGATTGCCTGAATTTTGATATAGTTTTTATGAGTAATCATTTAATTGGAAGGATAGATACAAACATTGATTTCAAAGTTTACAAATTTTATAATCATTTGAGTTTTATTTGGGATAGCTTTTGATTATTATTTTTAATAAATTTTTTAATAAATAAGTTATTTTAAAAAGTAATAAGTTGTTTATAAAGAAAAAAAGTATTTTCAACAAGAAAATGTAACATGCATGGATGAAACTAAGTAGATCAACAATCATATGTAGCAAATAAAATGATATGATTCTTTTTTAAATAATGATTTTATTCGCATTATGAGTATATGAGAATCAGACCATCATATTTAAGTGAGCTTCAAAAAATTGAATAACGAGCTAAATTTTCAATTAAGATTTCGTTTGGGACGGTTTTTTTACTGCTGTTTAAAGTAATTTTTTAGTATAAAAATTTACTAAAAAAATGCTTTAACAAGCTCTAAAAAAGTTGTCTCAAATGAAGCCTAAATCTATGATAAGATTTAATTAATGTACACAAATGAAGAATCTAGCTTAACATTTGAATTCATTAGTAATTAAGGACAAGCTAAATTTTTTAGCTCATTGTAATCTTTTAGTGTTGATCATTAAACAAAATAAAAATAGAGCCTATGCTCATACATAAGGGGTGTAAATGAGTGAGTCGAGCTCAAGTAATACCCTTAAGCTCGACTCGTTCGTCAAATGACGAGCTTGTACTCGAGCTCGAGTAGAGCTCAAAAGCCGTGCTCGAACTTGGCTCACAAAAATAAAGGTTGGCTCGCGAGCTTTGTTCTTCTACAGTAAGAACCAGCGATGATCACCCGCTCGAGAAGAACGAAACAAAAAAAAATCAAACTCAAGAAAGGTTTGGCAGCTTTTTTATGGCTTCAAAGAAGGCATTTCAGAGAGATTAATGAAGTAATCTCTTCTAAAATCAGTCTTTTTATGTATTTTTTAATAAAAAATTACAACTCTAGCAGTTTTATTTATTTCTTTTTTTTTTTAAACAACATTAGCTACATTTATTACTGTAGTTAAACATTTAAAGATTAATTCTTAAGTAAGCATTATATATATCTCTCTCTCTATATATATATATATATATAGACAATACTTGCTGTCAACTTTCCAAGAAAACTGAGCTGCGATTTTCATTAATGCATTAAATGCAATTAATATTTTTTGGCAGGAAACCACAGATTTTTTTTATTTTAAATAATACAAGTTATATATTTTTTAAAATATCATATTAAACGAGTCTTTTCAAACTCGAACTCAAGCTCATTTAATACACGAGCTCAAGTTTGACCTCGAGCTCAAAGCTCGTTACTGAGTCGAGTTCAAGCCGGCTCGGCTCACTTACACCCCTACTCGTACATGACATAGATCACATTTGCAATCTAAGAATTAGTTATTTTTATGCGGTGGCAACGACTACACCTACAAGTAGCAATGATGATGTACAAAATAATAATGGCAACAATTATCAACTGATATTGATGGCCGCCATCACTGGCGGTAGCGTGATTGTTATTAAAAATACTTAAAAATTTGAAAATTATATTAAATGTCATTAACAATAACATAATTTCTTTTAAAAATATGCTAAACAAAATCTTTGAAAAAAAAAAGAAAATTAAAATTAAAAGTGATCCCCAACAAACCCTAAATTAATATGAAACAATCAATCTTAGCAAGAGAATAAGGAAGCCTAAAAAGAAATTTACAAGTACAAAAACAAAATGCCAAGGGACAACACCAAAACATTTATGTGATCCAACATCTAACTCAACTTACATCCACATCTAGCTATCACCCCAAAGAGGATTCTCAACATACACAGTATGCCTTCCCAACACACTAATAACAGCTTTTAAGTTTTGTTTGAGACTACTTTATTACTGCTTTCTAAAGCAGATTTTTAATACAAAATTTTTTTGAATTGAAAATTTTGTACTAAAAAGCTGCTTGAAAAAGCAATAAAAAAACTGTCCTAAATGAAACTTTAATTTGCAATCAGCAACAATAATGATTAAATGAGCCGATTCATAAGCTTCGAGTAATTGAAACATATGCATTTAAAATAAAATTAAAAACAAAAAGCTGATTTACAGTAGTATCACACAACTTGTAATAATTGTTTCCCTTGTTACATATATAATGTTTAAGTGAGTTACTTGCAGAGAACACTTTGAGATTATACTGTAAGAGCATGTACAAGGAAGAAGATCATACTTTCATACAAAACTTTGCATAAACATCTGACAACATAATATGCCCCTTCTTCACGATGCTGACTATTATTACAGGTGCACAACATTCTCAAGCAACTCCCAAAATATAATAATCATGGCGACCCCAATTACAATGGTGAGTGTAATTTTCCCTCCAGGAACCAATGGTGGAACCATTGATGAAGATGAGGAACTTGAGTACCTCTCTGACCAAGACATGGCACCAGGAAGAACACCAAATAGCACAAGAACTGCCACAAAATCGAACAAAAGTAGCAGCTAGAAGATTCTAAAGCATTAGTTATCGAGTTCATTTAATTTGCTTTTGGTGCTAAATGCTTGAGTATTCCTACCTCCATAAGTCCCTGCGAAGTCCAAGGCTTTGAAAAATATTTCTGGATCAAGCAATGATAAAATGAGAGGTGGCAACAAAGTCAGCAAGTATGGCAACGGCTTGTTCTGCCCAGCTGGTAGCTTAAGCACTGCAAATAACTCGAAGAAACATAAGAAATGTCTTGCACATAATATTAGAAGCAGAGTCTGTTTGGTTATGACCTTTTTTTAGATAATATTGATATTAAGAGAGCATTGCTATCTATCACTTTTTTGATGAAATTGTCCTCAAGGAGACATTGTTATTTTGATACCAATATTATCTCACAGACATAGTGTGCTTGGTTAAATTTACTTACAGAATGTAATGCTATTTAGAATAATAAAAAATGATTATTATCTTTAGGTCATCGAGATGATGGCACTATTGATAGCATCCAAAGTAGTATTATTTTGATTACCTTAATCTTGCCTAAAGATCAAAGCCTTTAACATAACATTTAAAAATAAAAATATGGGTGTATTCATCTAACTTTGATGCTACATTATTCTCTACCCATATTTTTGACACAATTGTTTTCATCGATGACAGAGAGAAGCAAGAGGAACAAATAGAGGGGAAGTACTTAATAGTACTAAAAAAACACAGAAAGCACTTACAGTCAGCAATGAAGTCTGTAAGCCCCAGAACAAATCCGATATAAGATGTGGCTATGGCAAGAAATGAGAACACCTCCACAATTGGCTACATTGCATTCATCGCATGAAGATTGTTTTGATTTAGAATGTTTAGCTCTTCACAGTAGCAGCTGTAAATTTAAAGCAGTTTTAGGACGTTTTCAGTTGTACAGGTGAGTGAACTTACCCCAACTATCCCATTATTTGACCGCAGCTGCTCGAGGGGGTCAATGATATTTGCAGTGTTCATCTCAAAATTTGGAAGAACGCCAAGTATTACAGCATCCCAGATAATGAACAAAGCTAGGGGAACAGCTGTCCCGAAGACAATAGCAGACCTATGATATATATAGTGAACAATGGTTGGATGGCATTGTTGCAAAGGCAGCATGGAATGGCATTTATACAATGCTATGCATATCATAATGTGCATCATCATGGTTCGAATGCAAAGAGCCTTTGTAAGATATTTTGATATCAGTTTAGGTTGGGAAATACAACACGGTCACAATCCAGAAGAAACAAGCTACAAGGTTAATTGTAGGTATACAAAACAAAATTCTTTTGTCATTTAGATAGGCATGCATGTATATATTTATGGATGTGTGAACTGTAATTATGACTGTAAAATAACCAACGCATTACAAGCTTGTTTGATACCATTTCCAATTTGTGGCATAGCTTGAGGCTTTGGTCACATTGGTAATCTTGCTATCAAAACAGATTGACCAGATTAAAAAAAAAACAATAAAAAATGAGAGCTTTGCAACAATACCAATGCAAGCTTTATGATTTGCTACAACTACATGTATTAGAATATTAGCTGGTGCTTGTTTATTACAGGTTCAGCTAATGTCCATTCATAGATTACCGAGCCCTTCCAGAAGATTTGAAACTTTAGCTTGCCATGCTGACTAGTAATTCTTCATTTGTATATGGAGTTGTTTAGTACCATTATTATTTTCCTTCTTGTTGCATGTTGGAATATTTGCGGCGGTGGAGATATACGGAGAATTTAATTTACTAGCTTTGCACGAAAACCCAACACATATATAGATAAGAGAGGTGCAAGTATTGTAAGAGAAATCATATTTTTTATGTGAAAAACTTGCAAGAGAAACCATATTTTTTATATGAAAAACCTCAAAAAAGTGAAACCACCGGGCATGAACCAGTTGAAATGATTCCATTAGTATTTTTCATTGATTACAAACAATGCCCTTTCTTGAGGGAAGATATTGATACAATGCAAAGAACTTGCATTGGAAGAGCTCTTTCGCAGAAATTCATCATAAAAGGAGTTGGAAGTCAGGATTGATGACGACGGCATGCATCGATCCTATAAGTGATGGCGTATATTGGCCTTAATGAAGCCAGTAGGTGTTGGAGTAGTCAAGTGATGTAGGCTCCAAAAATTCGCGCCCCGGCCTTTCCGCGGCCCATTCCTCTTTTCTTTGGGTCGTCGTGGAGAGTTTTAATAAGTTCCGAGGCAAATTTTCAAAAGGCAGATTAGATTTTGAATAAGATACTACCCAGAGATTTTGCCCTCATTTTACGAGGACTTTATGATCTGAGTTCAAGTTTCCTATAGGTGCAAGCCCCCCTATAGTTAATTACTCCTCCCGATAATGAGAGAGAACTTTCGATTAAGGCTATTCTTCAAATAGATACATAGTATCCGACATATAGTAGTAGCATGATTAGGCATTTGAAATTTAAGATTTAAAATTAGAAATTTACCACCTTGCACTTAAAGCGGGGGTGGGGGGTGGCGGGGTGGAGGGGAATGATGATAAACCCGATTAAGATCCCATTGTTCCGTCATACCGAGTTATCATGATCTCTAGTCTACTTAGTCAAAGGAGATAGTCAACCCAACCTGACAGAAGGATCCTTGTTGGCAGCTATGGGTTGCTTCGTCCAAGAGTACCTCGTAGATATGGGGTGAATATTTATCTAAGGGGACAAATTTGAATCCACTTAGTTAATAGAGAGCTTTGTGCTCTATCAATCATATCTTATTGATTCATTACTCAATTATTTGATTCCGCTGGGGAACATACGAGCTCTAACCATGA
Organism: Dendrobium chrysotoxum; assembly: GCA_019925795.1. Lineage (NCBI taxonomy): Eukaryota > Viridiplantae > Streptophyta > Magnoliopsida > Asparagales > Orchidaceae > Dendrobium > Dendrobium chrysotoxum. The sequence goes on along the minus strand of CM034311.1, from coordinate 38,578,238 downwards.
CTGTACTATAATGGTGCCATTTGGTGGTAAAATCACCTGGTTAGAGGGTCCTGGTCATGATCGTTTACCTGTGGTGCCATTTGGTGGCGAAACCATCGATAAAGAGGACACATGCCACATCCTTATTGGTAAGAGACGTATTGAGAATGAATCCTAGTGATATTCTCGATCAGACATTTGCTCTTTGTGAGCTGAAGTGACTTTCAGATTTGTCCACCTCGACAAACTATTGCGGAGGGTGGATGTGTATTTTGCTTTAAGTATTCTGATGATGTATTTCAATTTTAAATATTTAAAATTTGGCATTTTTGGAATTTTGAATTTTCATGGGCATTTGGGAGGCATTTTGGGATATTTATGATCCCTTCCGGTTGAGATTTTCTATCAATGCGGCCATCATCGGGGTTATTATGGGCAATTTCATTTTGTCGGTTAGACCCTGTCGACTCTGTCAATTTGTCGATAGAGGATTAGGTTTGTTGTTGGTTTTGTGCCTTTATAAGTGAATTTTCTTTGTAATAGGCCTTAAGGGCCTAATATGAACGTATAAAATAAATACCCCGGTCGATGCCGTGGCCTTGTAGTTGCTTGGTAGTTCGAATCATGTCGACTCTTATCTATTCACATAGAAAGATCGGGCTTGAACCCAAGTTTATTTCTTGACCCGCGCAGCATCCTTAGACGCCACGTGTGTGTATATAACATGCTCGTCGAGGCCCATGCGGATAATCATATTTTAATGCATGAAGGTTGAGCATTTTAAAGTGTTTGGCATTAGTTGGATGCCCGAATGATTGTCATTCGAGTGTGCTCAACACTCTATTTAGAAGCCTGTAGACACCTTTTGTCCGCTTGTATGAGTGTTACGGATTCAAGGGCTTGGCGCTGCAAGTCATTCACTGCTTTATGCAGGTAGACTGTCATGCACTAACAAGTCTCCTACAGCGGCTCATGAGTACTTGCATTTGTCACAAGCTCATTGCCTTTTGCCTGCATTCAGTGCGTCATGCTTGTTGCGATCTTCTTACCTACGCTTGTAGAGGACTGTTAGACCGGTCCAGTCGGTCCATGCGGGACCAACCCAGGCGCGAACTAGGCGGACAATGTCCGCCTCCTGCTACAGCCGATCGCACCGCAAGCGCCAAAGGAGCAATTTAGGAAGGAATTTTGAGGGTTTTGGGAGGGAAATTTGAATGTAGGGACTGTTTAGGGACTTCCTTTTGATTTGTATGCATTAAATACTTTGTTTTCCTAGGGGTAGGGGATGGGGAATTTGGCTGAAATTTGAGATCTCTTAGGTTTCTTTTGGGCTCTAGCGACATCTAGAGATTTGGGAGAGAAAGATCCTCCTCTCGAATAGAGGATCACTTATATCTTGCTATTTTCCATTTCTATTATATCAAATAATACAAATTATCTACTGTTTTAGTGTTTTGGTGTGGCTTTTGTGGAGAATTCCCGTTGTTTTCTAAAGATTGATAGAAATTACTTGAGATCTTCAAGTGTTCCCTATCAAATTGGTATCAGAACGTTGTCTTGGGACCATCGGCGGCTGAAATTATAAAATTTTAGCGGTGAAATCTCATCCGGAAGAAGATCTTCTCGTGATTATTGGGAAGAAATATGGCCGGGAAGAAGGTTGAAATTTTGGAAGGAGAAATTGCGCAACTTAAATCAGATTTGGAGGAAAAATGGTTTGATTTTCAAAATCAGATTTCATCCAATAATAAAAGGATGGAAGAGATGTTGAAGAAATTGCTTGAAGCCAAAACCAAACCAGTGACATCGGAAGCAAAGGAAACTATCGGCGGCCATGGAAGAGACGGGAACCCTAACACGTTTAGGAGAAGGGAAAATCCAGAAGTGGAGATCCTGGAGGGAGAAGATGGAATGCCTCCTCTAGAACCACTTTCTAGAGAGGAGATGAGCATTGGCTACGCAAGTAAGGGGTGCTGAATTTGAAAGGAGAGGGGGTGATTTCGATCGTCGGGGTGCTGATTTTGAAAAAAGAAGAGGGGATTTTGATGAAGGGTTTGGTTATGATCGCCAGAGGGAAGATCGTGACAATTGCGGAGCACCTCCTCTTCAAGGAATGGGAGGTTATGGAGGATTTAGGGGAAATTGGGGTGACCCGAGGGTGAGGAAACTGAAGATGCCAATCTTTGAGGGGGAGGATGCGCACGGGTGGATCTACAAGGTAGAAAGATAATTCGCCGTCAATGGGTTGATAGAAGAGGAGAGACTGACCGAGGCGGGCCTATGTTTAGAAGGGAAGGCTTTGTCTTGGTATCAGTGGAGGGACATGCGACGACCCATACAGAGTTGGAGAGAGTTCAAGGATTGTTTGGTAGAACGTTTTTGAACTGGCAGGGGAGGAGACTTCTACGAGCAGTTCTTCGCCTTGACATAGGAGGGTTCAGTGACGGAGTACCGGGAGAGATTCGAGTACCTTGCTAGCCGATTGGACCGCCTTCCTGAGACAGTGCTCGAGGGAAATTTCATGAAGGGACTGACACCAGAGATCCGGGAAGCGGTTAGAGTAATGAGGCCGCGTGACATGGGAGAGGCTATGGAACTAGCTCAGTTAGTGGAGAATCAGAGGCACCTGGAGAAAGGGGTGGAAGGCAGCAGCTCGAGAGGCACGTACAGGATGACCACCACCTTTTTGACATCCAAGGAGCCGACACCAGGTACCTTTCGGGAGACTCCGAAGGAGAAGACTGCCGGCGGAAGACCTGGGGACAACTTCAAGAAGCTCACAGAAACAGAATTACAAGAGAAGAGAGCGAAGAGGATCTGTTTCAGATGTGACGAGAGGTATACGCCGGGGCACAAATGTAAGGACCGAACTCTTCAGGTTCTTGTTGTTTGTGATGAAGAAGAAAGGGAGGATGGTGTCGTCTTTCCACCTTGCGGACAAGGTGGATCTTTGGGAGGGGAGTATTGTTAGACCGGTCCATTGGACCGGTCCAGCCGGTCCATGCGGGACCGGCCCAGGTGCGAACGAGGCGGACAATGTCCGCCTCTTGCTACAGCCGATCGCATCGCAAGCGCCAAAGGAGCAATTTAGGAAGGAATTTTGAGGGTTTTGGGCGGGAAATTTGAATGTAGGGACTGTTTAGGGATTTCCTTTTGATTTGTATGCATTAAATACTTTGTTTTCCTAGGGTTAGGGGATGGGGAATTTGGCTGAAATTTGAGATCTCTTAGGTTTCTTTTGGGCTCTAGCGACGTCTAGAGATTTGGGAGAGAAAGATCCTCCTCTCGAATAGAGGATCACTTGTATCTTGCTATTTTCCATTTATATTATATCAAATAATACAAATTATCTACTATTTTAGTGTTTTGGTGTGGCTTTTGTGGAGAATTCTCGCTGTTTTCTAAAGATTGATAGGAATTACTTGAGATCTTCAAGTGTTCCCTATCAAGGACCTACTACATTTGTAGCACACCCACTATTGTCGCTTGTAGGCATCTGCGTTCGTCATGGTTCTTTTGCATTTGCTTGTAAATGGCATATTGAGTGTATGCTTGTATTGGCAAAAGACCCATCATATTTGCAGCGTATCTACCATCGTTGCCCGTAAACGGGATCGTTGTATGCATTGCAAGACTTCTTCCATCACCTCTCCATGCTTTGTTCACATGCACATCACTGCGTGTCTTCCACCACCACTCATGAATAATTTATTGGGGCATTAGAGCTCCTTTGTTATTTGATATGTTTACTTGTGAGTTGATTTTGTAGAGAGTGCTATTATCCGCCATTATTACTTGTTGGCATTTGTATGACGATGTAGGTTGCTAATGAATTGTGCCCATTGTTGATTTGATTAAACATTTCAAGTTGCTTTAGTTTCCTCATTCATCATTTGTGTTCATGTTCATTGACAGTCATTTAAATGGTCTGGATTATTGTTCAGCATATATATTTTCGTTATAATCATGCCTTTGTTAATTTGATGTTCGGTCCTCTGTTATTTTATTCAAGTCAGATCCCCTAAAAATTCAAGTTCAAGTCCCCTATATTTGTTTTAAGTCCTGTGCGTTTCATTTTGTATTTCGGCAACCTCCCAACATCTCCCCCGTTTAGGAGAAATTTTGGGAGCCAGGCATTCTCGCCACGCTAGAGAAAAAGAATGTACGGTAGGTGTAGGGCGACACCGCGACCGTGGTCTTTGATCCCACCACGCTAAACAAAGGCATGTACGAGTCTTCGGGGGTACCTATTTCGAAAACGCAATTTTTTTCTCTCAGGCGCTGAGGCACTTACACAGGTACTTAAAGTTGTCCCCGCCACCCTAGAGAAAAGCGTGTACAGGGCCTACGCACCAAGCTATAATTGCCGCACTTGGTTCTTTCCCACCACGCTAGAGAAAAGTATGAATGGGTGATTTTCTGGTGCACCATGAACACCGAGAGTAGGATTTTGAGTTTATGAAGTTATTATACCTAAGCAACATGGTCGACAGTGGCAGTATCGGCGATGAGGGCACAAAGATCGAGGCAGAAAAAGGAACAAAGATTTTTTTTTCTTTTCTCTTCTCTCCTTTTTTGTTCTAAATAATAATAATAATAATAATAATAATAATAATAATAATATCAGAAAGATGGGGGAATGCAGTGAAGTAGGCTAGTTTAAGTAGGTGTGAAACTAATTAATTTTTTTTAGTTTTGGCAAGAGAGATTTATGAAATGGTCCACTTGAGTGGTTGCTAAAAAAAATGGACTGGTTAGGTAATGTAACTGTTGTAGGTAATGTGTGGTTTGGTGTGTTGGAGTTCATGTGAGGGGATGTTGTTGGATAATGGAAAATGTAATACAGGTGATAGGATGAGATGTTAGCTTTAGTAGAGGGAGCAAAGGGCCTGGTTATGAGGCAGAGGGGTTGGTTGAGAAGGAGCCTATTACAACTGATTGCATATGAATAGAGGAAAGAGTGGTGGGAAGAGGATTTGTTTCCTTGCATGAAACAGAGGAATCTCACGGTACAGTGGGGAATCGGTCTTGAACAGAGCTGCAATGTCAATTTTGGTTTGGTGTAGGAAGAAGTGATGGGAGTGAAGACGGGTGAGAAGTGGTCAAGATTTGCCCGGATCGAGCAACTGTTGCGGTGGGTTGAGCTATGAGGAAGATCAGGCTTATAGGGATCTCAGCTTGGTGGCTGCAGGTAAGTTCGAGGGATTAGAGGACGGAGTCGAGGTTGGGTTCACACGGATTTGCGGGTTTGATTGAAGCATCAGATGAGGGTCGAAGGTCAAGCAGGCACGGATGATGTGGGCATCGGGATCGTGGCTTGCGAACAGGAGGTCAAAGGTCTCGGCTGGGTGGGGAGTTGGACGGACTGGTTGGAAGAGTTCGGCGGAATTTGTGCGGCTTGACGAGGCTTCAGCGATCAGGAGTGTGCTGTTCGGTTGGCACAAGCAAAGACGAGAGGTGAGCTAGAAGTCGGAGTCTGCGAAAAGGAGTAATGGGATCGGGATTTTGAGTGCGAGGAAGCATAAAACGAGAGAAGTTCTCGTTTGATTTCATTTTAATGATGAAGCTGCACAACTGATCTATGTAAGCTACGATCGAGAACGAGCTATTATTTACAGGATTCACGGAAGAAGACTCGAGCAGCCATCCGAGGATTTCAGCAGGATATCAGGGATATTGACAGAGCGCAGGAGATACGATATGAGGTAATCCTAACTTTTTATTTGCATATTTTTTAATATTATTATTATTATTATTACTACTATTATTATTATTATTATTATAGTAATAATAGTATTATTTATCATTAAAATTATAGAGTCGAATCAGAAGTTCGCCCATTTCTAGAAATCCACACATTTTGCTTCGGAATGCATGTCGATTTCTCCACGCAAATTTTATTAGGCAAAATTACAGTCCAATTCTAGTATTGTTGACGTTCCGATCGCAACGGCATAGTCCGTTTCACGATCAGACATCATTTGGGTAAACATTGCGAGTCAATTTTCTCGATTTGGATGTCGTTGCATTGGGATCCGCGCCGATCTCCTCACTCGATTTTAATTGAACAAATTTATGGTGCTTTTTGGGTGTTGACGACGCTCTAAACGCAACGGCGAAGTCCATTTTGTGATTGAGCGTCGTTTGGGCAATGTTGCACATCAATTTCGAATGTTGGTCATCTGTTTTAACCAATCTCGTCTGATTTGACTGCGAGGGGTTCTCTCTTGGCGAATTCGATGTTCTGATCACAACGACACACTCCGTTCGGCGATCAAAAGTTGTTCGACCCTTTACGTGATGTGTTAACATCAATTTCACCTCGTTTCGTGTGCTTTTTCCTATAGCGGTCAATAGGTGATAATAGCTAAAAGATTATAGGTCGGAAAACTATAGTTAGTGGGTGAAGGTGGCCGAAGGACCGTAGTCAGCGGGGCGATGGAAGGATCATAGCCGGGCGATGGAGGACGGATGATGGGGGGCGCAGTCAGCGGATGACGGTGGTCGGAAGACTGTAGTTGGCGAGGGATGGAGGTACGAAGGATTATAGCCAGATGACGATGTTTAGAGAAATGTAGTCACTCGACGGTGGGCAAACGAGGTCCAATGACTGTAGTCGGTGAGCGATGGAGGTTGGAGGACCGTAGTCGCCGAGTGATAAAGGTAGGAAGGACTAACTTGGCGGACGATAAAGGTTGGAAGGACCGTGGTGGTCGGCTGGTGAAGGCCTTATGGTGATGCTCCAGGATCCTTGGAGTCTAAGAGCTCTCTTGAATCTCTAGAGAGAGAGAGCTTAGGTTTCAGCTCCAAGCTCTCCCCCTCCTTATATAGATATTGGGGGCCTATTTATAGGATTTTTGAGAGAGACATGCCCATAAATAAAGGGAGAATCAGAACACTCCATCAAATGGCCCATATTGATTCTCTTAATCATCAAGCATTCATTCAGCATTTACGTGCCTTAATTATGTAGAAATTAAGCGATCTTGGGGTCGTTGGATTTGTCACCTTGAGCTGTTTGACAACTATAAGAATGCCAAATTTAGAGATCATTTAGTCATCCTATTAATGTCCTAAAGCTTCCAATTACACTTTAGGCTCTTGATTTGGGCTCGAATTGAACCATTTTTTGTGTCATTAGGTTCGTCTTGTCGAGACGTTCAGTTTGACTATAAGTTTGCTGAAATTGAAGTTAGGATGATCCTGAATTTAACTTCAAAAGTTTCTATTTCAAATATACCTTTAGATTCGTGTCTGATCAAGGCGATTTTCGATGATGTATCACTTCTAATATATGCCTTTATCAGAACCACAATGGCACACTTGGATTCTATGTGAAGTGCATTCATACAAATGTTCATCATCATTATTCATTAGACTTCTCCAAATTATTTGGGGACTACTTTAAGAATCTGCTTACATATGATTTTGCGGTACAAATATAAGTGTATTCTCTCCTAAAAACCAAACAAGGAAGTTATTGACCTTCCAAGATGAAAATCAACTGTTAGCTCCAACATAAACTTTAAGGCGATAAGAACCATTTCAAAATATTTTGTCCTTGAAGTTTTAAAGCACTTTCTCATCCCAGCTTTAGAAACTACCATTCCAACAGATATTGAGTTTTATGGACACATTCATCTTAAATGCAAATATTATGCCTATTGGCAAGCATTTAAGCCTTTCATGTTCAAGCTTAGCTTTTATTTCTTCTTCATTATACTATAAATTACAAACATAAAACTAACTTGACTTAATGGTCACTTCTATTATAATGTGTTTGACCGGCCCTAATTATAATTAACTTGAAATCTAATATTTTGATATAAAGGGAAAAAGATTAAAAACAAAACCAAATAACAGAATTTTGCACCTGACTTTTGATAGGTTTCCCTCAAGATTTGTGCAAAGAACTGGAACTACGTTCTGAAAATAACAAAGATAGTGTTACACATACCCAATAAAAGAATAGAAATGCTACATCATTTACCTGATAGACAAACGACAGAGCAATTATAGGAACACTTCGTGGAACTGCCTCAACATTAGCCTGAAGAAGAGAATTCCATTGCAGGTCACCGCTTGCTACTCCCTATATGTAAACTTCACTATTCAGTCCTGAAAAAGTGTCCTTGTTTTTTGGTTACAAAATACTCATATAAACTTATGCAGTTCTACATTGTTATTGTAAGAAAATTACTAGATTTAAAAAGATTGTCCATTTAAAAATCACTAAATTAGGGAGATGTGCTTTTATTACATTTTCATTCCCTCTTGATTGAGGATAATAATCTCTTTTATTTCCTTCTTCTTGTATATCTAATATACTATTAGACCAGTCCAGGAGGGACCGGTGGTCTGTCCCAGGCTTTGTCCGCCCCCTTGGGGTGGGATCCATGCAATAATGAAGAAAGAGGAGAGGGCGGTTGGGAGGGAAATTTGAATTGAAGGGCTGTTTGGGAATTTTGCTTTGGTTTGTATGCCTTTAATAGATTGTTCACCCCAGGGTTAGGGTTATGTTATGTTTTGTTGAATTAAGTTTTTCATAGGAGAGAGGGACTCTATGTCATGACCCTGCCCGGGGGCTCGAATTAACGAGGCGGGAACGGACGGTCGGGCGGTAGATTAAATTTATCCAATATTTAAATTTATCACCATAATAATTTGAAAGATCCACTAAAACATCAAATTCGAAAACATATAAACATAAAATCATTAAGACTCATCTAGTTACCTTTCTTCCGGCACGCCACTCCTACAGTACACGTTTCCATCCCTTCTACTCATTATGATTAAAATAATTATACCTGAAAATTTTGAACAACTAACAGTAAGCCAAAGCTTAGTAAGTAAAACATGTCTCTAAACTACAGTAATTCAAGGCAAAGGAATAATATACTAAAAGTCACTTTTCATTTAAACATTTCTCATAAATCTTATTTCTTATAAACATAAGATTAAGCATACACATAAACCATAAATCCATAACTTTACATTTTCATTTTTCATTCATCATATCAGTATTCGTAACTTTCTCATTTCATATATAGTACAACCGTCACAGGAGACGGGAGAGAGGCGGACGGGAGCAAGACGACGGCTGCTCCGGCGGAGATTTTGGAGGAAATCAAAGGGGAAAGTTTAGAGAGGAAGAAGGTAAGTTCCTAAGCAAATGATTCTTTCTTTTTACTTAGATTTCTTAAGATGAAATCTAGTAGGCGGCTAGGGTTTGGGAGATCCGAATCTTCCTCTCCAATTGAAGATCCATTGTATCTTGTTTGTTTCTTCTACTTATTATCAATTAAAGTTTCTAGGGTCATTCCACCTAGATCTTACTTGTTTACTATTTTGGGCTTGTTGAAATTCAATTTCAGCCAAGGTTTTCTCCTATTTCAAGAAGCATTTCCTATTAAATTGGTATCAAAGCACCTTCTTAGGCAGAAAAACTAGTTGTCTACGCTAATTTTTACTATTGGAACCTAGATCCAAATTAACGGAAGCAAAGAAGATGGATGTGTTGGAAGGCCAGATAAAACAACTCAAGACCGGAGTAGAGGAAAAATATTCCCGAGTGGAGGGAAGACCCTCAGCCATCGAGAACTGCTTTAGAAACTTTGAAGATATTATGAAAAAGATGCTTGAGATGCAGTCGAAAACTTTACTAGCAATTCCTAGGGCTGAACTAAGGGGAAAGGAAATTCAAGAGGACGGTGATGAAGTGGAGAGTGTTTTCCAACAAGGACCGCCACGGGGGGCTCTATTGGTGAGCAGATCAGGGTATTCCAAAGGTGGGACAACAAGGAGGAGGGAGGCCGAACCCTTTGGGAGACTACCCGGGCATGGGGAGAGGGGGAATGGAGGAAGTCATGGTTGGGCGGAGCCATGGGATCCAACTCAACCAAGGGAGGAAGGGAGGGAATCCCACCACTACTACATGGGAGGAACCAACGGAGGGAGAAATCATTGGGGTATGGATGGAAGATCAAGGAAGCTAAAGATGTCGATCTTTGAAGGGGAAGATGCTTAGGGTTGGGTGTACCAGGTAGAGCGTTACTTTGCTATCAATGGACTGACAGAGGAGGAAAAACTCATGGCAGCGGGCCTATGCTCAGAGGGAAAAGCCCTAGCTTGGTTTCAGTGGAAGAGGCTCGATATCAGATCTATTCATAGGGGAAATTTAAGAAGTGTTTGTTGGAATGTTTACGAGCCATTTGGGAAGGAGACCTCCACAAACAGTTCTATGCCCTAACTCAAAAAGGGATAGTCATGGAATATCAAGAGAAGTTTGAGCTGCTATCAGGAAGACTGAGAAGAATTTCTGAGGAAGAGTTGGAAGGGAATTTCGTGAAGGGGCTTAGGGAGGACATACGAGCAGAGCTCAGGGTACTGAGACCTAGAGGGCTTAGAGAGACGATGGAGCTTGCTCAGAGGGTGGAGGAAAAATATCGCAAGGAGAAGGCCAGCACGAGCAATATCATGGGAGGAGCTTATAAGAGCACCTCTACGACCCTGGCACCGAGAACCCAGATGTTGTCGTTTCATAGGGAAGCACCGAAGGAGAAAAGCACGAGAGTTCACCTTGGAGACAACTTCAAGCGCCTTATAGAAGCGGAGGTGCAGGATAAACGAGCAAAAGAGTTATATTTCAGATGTGATGAAAGGTATACACCGGGGCATAGGTTTAAGGACCGAACTCTTTAGGTTCTCATCGTCTGTGATGACGAGGAAGCTGATGAGGGAGGTGGGAGTGAGGCATCAGTGGAGGAGGAAAAGTTGTATTTAGACATGAGAAAGGTCTCCTTAAACTTAGTGGTGAGATTCACTCCTAATCGCACCATGAAAGTGAAAGGAGAAATAACAGATAGGGAGGTAGTAGTGCTGATAAATAGTGGGCCTAGCCATAATTTCATCTCCAACTAGGCCGTAGACCAATTGGGGGTGCAACTGATGGATATAGGGTGTTATGGGGTGATGATGGACACTGAGAAGATGTAGACAGATAAAGGAGTGTATATGCGGTGGTTCTGACAATACAGGGGGTCCATGCGAGAGAGGACTTCCTCTATTGAAGCTAGGGAGCATTTATGTCATCTTGAAAATGAGATGGTTACAGACCTTGGGGGATACTAAGGTCAATTGGGGAGCACTGATGATGGAACTGTTGGTGGAAGAGAGAAGGGTGGTGATCATGGGAGATGCAAGGCTCTCCAAAGCCATGGTGTCTCTCAAAATCATGGTAAGGACCATACAGGAGGTGAAAGGAAGATTTTTGATGGAATTACAGAGTTTAGAGGAGATCAGAGGAGAGGAGGGGGGAATCCCTCTTTCAGTGTAGCCGGTTACACAACAGTTCAGTGAGGTTTTTTCAGCCACCTCAGGAGTTGCCACCACCAAGGGGGCATAAGCACGCCATCACTTTGGGAGAGGAGGTGCCACCGATTAGTGTCAGGCCTTATCGATATACCCTCAAATCCAGAAGGATGAGATTGAGAAGCTGATCAGAGAGATGTTGAAGGTAGGGATCATCAAACCGAGCGTGAGCTCTTTTTTTAGCTCAGATTTACTGGTCAAGAAGAATGATGGAAGCTAGAAATTTTATATGGACTACCGGGCCCTGAATAAGGAGACTATGCCAGACAAATTTTCTATTATGGTGATAGATGAATTGCTAGATGAGCTTTGTGGAGCAGTGGTATTCACGAAGGTGGGCCTAAAGTTTGAATACCATTAGATCCGGATGTGAGAGGAGGATATTCCGAAGAAGGCATTCAGGACACACGAGGGACACTATGAGTTCTTGGTGTGCTGTTTGGTCTCACCAACGCCCCTTCTACCTTACAGTCCCTCATGAACAAGGTGTTCTGACCATACCTTAGAAAATTCATTCTAATTTTCTTTGATGACATCATGGTTTATAGCAGGTCCGGTGAGGAGCATTTGGAGCATTTGAGGGTGTTCTTAGAGGTGTTACAGGAGCATCAGCTGATAGCCAATCTGAAGAAGTGTTGTTTTGCATAGGCCAGTGTGGAGTACTTAGGGCACGTGGTATCCCAGGAGGGGGCAACTGCTGATCAAGCCAAGATTAAGGGAATGCTGAAATGGCCTCTACCTAAGAACTTGAGGGAGTTGAGAGGTTTCCTAGGATTGACTGGGTACTACAGAAAATTTATGAGAGGATATAACACCATAGTCTGGCCACTGACAGAGCAGCTGAAGAATGATAGCTTCTTGTGGGGAGAGGTAGCTACCTAGGCCTTCGAGAGATTGAAGACAGCCATGACCACGATACCGATCCTGGCCCTACCCGATTTCAGCCAGATGTTCGTGGTAGATATTGATGCATCCGAATATGGATTGGATCAATGCTCATGCAAAATCACAGGCCATAGCTTACTTTAGCCAGATTTTGACAGTTAGAGCTAGACCGAAGTCAGTCTATAAGAGAAAATTGATGGCCATTGTATTAGATATTCAGAAGTGAAGGCCTTACTTGTTGGGCTAACATTTCATCGTCATGATAGACCAGAGGAGCTTAAAGTACCTGTTAGAGCAGAGGATGATGACCGAGGAACATCAAGGGTGGCTGTTAAATTGTTGGACTATGACTTTGAGATCTTGTAGAGGTCAGGGTTAAGAACAAGGCGGCTGATGCATTGTCCATATGCATAGGGGAGCTCCAAGAGTTAGACATTTCAATACCGCTGATGTTGGATTGGTGGGCTATTAAGGAGTGTGCAGGATGAGGAGTTGGGGGGATTAGGGTGGATCTACTGAAGGATAGGAGTAGCCACCCTAGCTGTTCCCTAGTTGGGGAGAGGCTACTGTATCAGGGGAGATTTGTGCTGCCACGAACCTCGATCCATATCCCGTACTTATTGTAGGAGTTTCATGAGAGTGCTGTTGGGGGCCACTTTAGCGTGAAGAAAACATACATGAGATTGGCGGCACAGTTCTATTTGAAGGTGATGCATAAGGATGTGGAGGAGATAGTGGCCAAGTGTGAGGTATGCCAGAAGAACAAGTATATGGCCATGGCTTTAGGGGGATTACTGCAACCCCTAGCTCTTCTAGACAAAGTATGGGTGGTCTCCATGGATTTCATAGATGGGTTACCCTTATCTGAGGGGTTTATAGAGATTTTGGTGGTAATGGACAAGTTGAGCAAGTATGCTCATTTTATTCCCATATGACATCCTTACACAATAATAACAATGGCAACGCCATTCATTAGAGAGGTGTTCAGACTGCATCGGATATTGGAGTCTATAGTATCTGACCGAGATAAGGTATTCCTCGGTCACATTTAGAGGGAGCTATTCAGGGTGTAGGGGATCGTGCTGAAAAGGAGCACTAGTTACCACCCTCAGACGGACGGGCAAACAGAGGTGGTAAATAGGAGGTTGCAAACATACCTGCGATGTTTTGTTTCAGAGACATCTTGGCTGTGGGCCAAGTAGCCGGCGTGGGCAAAGTACTGGTACAACACTTCGTATCATTTGACTTCCCAGATGACTCCTTTGAAAGTGTTATATGGAAGGGAACCACCTTACTTAGTGCACTTTGGGCAGAGTAGCACACCAATCTTTTCAGTAAAGCAGTACTTGGAGGAGAGGGATAGGGTGATGAATGAATTGAAAAGAAACTTGTTGAGGGCTCAACAGATCATGAAGAAGCAAGCAGATGGGAGCATGAAAGTTTAAGGTAGGGGATAGGGTATACTTAAAGCTTCGTCCCTGCAAACAAAGGATGGTGGCAACAGGAGGAATGAGAAGTTAGCCCCGAGGCACTTTGGCCCTTATGAGATATTGGAAAGGATCATAGCAGTGACACATCGATTGAGGTTACCCCTGACTGTTACAATATACCCGGTATTCCACGTGTTACAATTGAGGAGAGCTATCGGGAATCATGCATCCAGTGTGGAGTTACCCGTGACATTGACGGGGGATTTGGAGGTGGCATTGGAATCATTGGAGCTGAAAGGGGTACAACAGGGAGAGGGAGGAAACAAGAAAGTGCTAATAAAGTGGAAGAACCTACCCGAGTATGAAGCCATGTGGGAGCTATACGAGAAGATAAAGCATAAGTTTTCATCCTTCCACCTTGAGGACAAGGTGGGTTTTGGGGAGGGGAGCATTGTTAGACCGGTCCATGAGGGACAGGCCAGATTTTACACTAGGCGCAAGCCTGGTCTGTCCCAAGCTTTGTTTGCCCCCCTTGGGGTGGGGTCCACGCCATAATGAACAGAGAGGAGGGGGCAGTTGGAAGGGAAATGTGAATTGAAGGGCTGTTTGGGAATTTTACTTTGGTTTGTATGCTTTGAATAGATTGTTCACCCTAGGGGTAGGGTTATGTTATGTTATGTTTTTGCTAAATTAAGGTTTCCATAGGAGAGAAAGGGGCTCTAGTGGGCGGCTAGGGTTTGGGAGAGCTCGATCTTCCTCTCCAATTGAAGATCCATTATATCTTATTTGTTTCTTCTTCTTATCATCAATTAAAAAGTTTCTCTTGTGTAATTCCACATAGATATTCCTTGTTTACTGTTTTGGGCTTGCTGAAATTCAATTTCAGCCAAGGTTTTCTTCTATTTCAAGAAGTGTTTCCTATCATATACCTATTTATATGCACCTAAGTCAATAAGCATATAATTATTTCTTAAACATGGCATCAAAGATAGCTTTCCTTGTTCTATCTCTCTCCAACCCATCCCCTTTTATACCCTAACCACCCCCTCCCACTAGCTCACTCAACTGCACCCTTCCTGACTCACTAATCCGCCTCTCCCCATTTACATTTAAGCCGTTACATCTTCAATTGCGTGTGTTCTGTTCATTCCCTTCACCCAGGTCATGACTTATGACAAACTATCCCATCATATTATTCAATGCATCTTTTTAGGATATTTTCATACTTAGAAGGTTATTGATGTTATGATTTTTATATAAAAAACTATATCCGCCGACGTAATCTTTCACAATACCTCCCCTAATTTTGCTTCGGCTTTATCTCCAACAAAAACAACTTTGTTTGTACATTTAACACCATTAGCCTTGATACTTCCCCCTCGCAAGACTTGATCATCTCTTTTTGCAGCATCTCCTTCTCATGTTGACAACGCTCCCTACAAAACACACTAATCATTCACTACAATCGCTTATGTCCTTGGATTATCTTTTCTCTTCTTTTCGTCAAAATTTATTATTGTCTATTATCTCTATTCCTAAGACATAGCAATGGGCCTTGATAAACCCTAATTAGAAGAAAGTTATGGACAACCAAATGGATGCTCTTCTTGATCGTCATACTAGAGAATTGATTACACCTCCTACTAGGATTAAATATATTTTGTTAATAGGTCTTCATAGTTAAACTCCATCTTGATGGATATATTGATCGCTACAAAGCTTAATTGGTGGCAAAATGATATAGTTAAATCCATAATAATGACTACTTCAAGACTTTTTTGCCAGTGGCTCAATTTAATTGAGTTTACTTTCATGCTTGATTGTCATAACATAAATGTATGTTAGTAAATGCTTTTCTTTATAGGGATTTTAATAAAGCATTTTATATTGAGCAACCTCTTATATATATTGCTCAGGGAGAAAATAAAATATGCATGCTTCAAAAGGCTACTAAAACAAAGTCCTTGTGCATATTTTGGCAAATTCTATAAGATTCTTGTTGACATTGGACAATCTTCCTCTGGCTTCTAATCGTACATGTTGATGGTATTCTTCTAATATTTGTCGCTATAGATCTACGGCATCAAAAATATTTTTTTGATATTGAAATTATCTATAGCAAGAGAAGCATTTCCCTCTCTTAAAGAAAATATGCTACAAACCATCTTGAAAAAACTAACTTTCTAGAACATAAGCCTATTGACTCACCCAAGGAAACTCTACAACCATCCATGATAAAACTATAAAGTTCCTTCATGCTATTGACGTCTAGTTGGCAAACATATCTTGTTAATATATCCCATTTGTTGGTATGGTCAATCAGCATGTGCAAAACTTAAAAAATATATATTGGGCGGTTATCCCAAGAATTTTAGGGCATATCAAAGAATTTCAAGAAAAATGTTTAGTTAATTATTTAAGGATTGAAGTATTTTCGATGCATAATTTGTTGGATATATTGAGGATCTAAAATCTACCTCTGGATATTGACTTCAAGAGCAAAAATCTAGTATCCTGGAAAAGAAAGAAATAGATGGTTGTAACTAGATCAAGTGTTGTAGTTTGAATATATGGTTATGGCATATTAGAGTGGAAATATGGTATCCTGGAAAAGAAAGAAATAGATGGTTGTAACTAAATCAAGTGGTGTAGTTTGAATATATGGTTATGGCATATTCTGCTTATGAAATAATATGAATCAAAACTCTTGTACAAGAATTTAATTTTCTTATCACACAACCCCTAATCCTTAGCTATGATAATCAAACAACTATCTATACTGCAAGCAATCCTACCTTCCATGAAAAAACCAAATAAATTGAAGTAAATAGTCACTTCATTAGAGATGCAATCTTATCAAAGATCATCAATCCTCAAATCTCAAGTGAAGAACAAATGGCTGATAGCTTTAGGACCTCTTCATTTTCTTAAACTTTATAACAATTTGAAACTTGTTGATGTGTGTGCTCCACCTTGAAAGGGAGTGACATTGTAGAAAAAATACTATATTGGAAAGTGTTATCTTTGAGAAGTAATGGATTAGAAAATTGCATTGAATTACATTTGTTATCCTCTTAATTGAAGATATTCACATATTTATTTCCTTCCCTCACTATTTATACGCACCCAAACTCAATAAACAAGGACTAAAATTATGTTTTCTAACAAAAATGTCCATAATACCCTTGAGCCTAAAATGAAGGTATGGCATACTTAACATAACACAATGTTTATTCAATAATGAAGTAACTAAAGTAAAACAAGTCATAGTAGATAGGCTCTTACCACGAGGGCTGCAAATGAAATGATGATGCCGAAAACCAAAAACCCATTAATTGCTCCGATGACCCGCTGACTACAGTATCAATTAGCCAGAATCAATTTGATTTGCTATAAAGTCTGAAACAGTAAAGATAAGACATATAAACAAAGAACAAAACCTATTGTACTTAGACATAAATAACCTTGTCGTCTTAAACGCAAATTGTAGGTCACTTTACAATAATTTCCGAAGAATTACATATGATAACTAAGGATTATTTGGAGTTAAATCTTATAGATCTAAAAACTTGATGAAAAGTAACAATCACAGAAATTAAGGTCACTTTAGTTAAATTTCAGAGATATTCTGCCAAGAAAATTAACAAGCTAATTCTCTAAAAAGATTTGGAAATATTGCATTGGTACGGACAATCAATTTTGTTTCTTACACAAATAACTCTATTATAAAAGTAATATTTTGTTGAAGTAATAAATAAAAAATATATAGAGGAAATAGAAATAATCTTAGTATGATTTTTATTGATTCAAGATGACAAATGATCAAGCGCCACAAGAATTGATATAATATGCATTAAAGAACAAATGTGAGAGTCAAAGACATGCAAAATCTATTAAAGATATGCATGATGTAGTATTGATTAGTAATAAAAGTAATCGTTTTCAGTTACATTTTAATTGGCAATTTGGCATAGAGTTCATATTTTTTAATATTGCTCATGGAGATGGAGATACTTCTAAAGGATATTCAAAATAAAATATTGTGGTGAATATTTTTCACAAAGGATAGTTTAGTCAGCAAGACATCCACTAAAATAAATAAAAAGTTCGAACTATGAGGAAAATATTTAGAAGATAAAAAGATTAAAATTTGCAAAACAAAGACTAACTATATGGCGTAAAATTCCAGTAGGCATGATACTAATAATTATTAGTCAACAGAAAAAAGTTCAAAATAGTCTCTCAAATATTCATATGTGGCCTATTTAGCCCCTATAATGATAAATTTTAGGTATCTTAGAATTATTATATAGAAAATTAAAGATATAAATGAGGCTTCAAGAGTTAAGATTTAGTGGTTAAAATGGAGAAGTGTCTTTAGAGTATTATAGGATAAAAGGATATCATGGAGATTTAAAAGGTAACTTTTTCAAAAATTTTAATTGAATTGGTTATATTATATGGATTTAAGCACGAAGTAGTAAAAAAGTTGTTGAAAAATAATTTAAGAGTGAAAGAAATAAGAATTTTGATAAAGATTTTGAAAAAAAAAGATAAATTAAGAAATATTTATATGAGTATAACTAGAGTAGCACTTATTGAATATGAGTTAGTTGAAAAGAAACTCATGTGGTATGAACATGTAAAATGAAGGGTAGAAAATAAGCCCACTAGACATATATATAATTATAGTTGAGTGATTAGGACTAAGTTAATATATAGGCATGTGGGCTCCGAAAATTTGGCCCCGGCCTCCACTCGCTTTGCTTCTTCGGGGTGGAGTTTTAACGGAATTAAGTTCCGGGGTAAATTTTGGAAGTCAGATGAGTATTGTAGATAAGACACTACCCAGAGATTTCGCCCTCATTTTATGAGGACTTTATAATCGGAGTTCTGGTTTCTTATAGGCGCAAGCCCCTATAGTTAATTACCCTTCCCGATCACGAGAGAGAACTTTCGATTAAAGCTAGTCGTCAATCAGATACTTAGAGATACAAATACATGGTATCTGGCATATAGTGGCAGCATTGGTTTGGATATTGGAAGTGTTCGAAGTTCAAAGATTTGTTATTTAAAATTGGAAATTTCACCATCTTGCACTTAAAGCGGATGGTGGGGGAATGGATGATAGACCCGATCAAGATCCCATGGTTCTGTCGTCCTGGGCCATCGTGGTCCCTGGTCTGCTTAGTCAGAGGAGGTAGTCGACCCAACCTGACAGAAGGATCCTTGTCGGCAGCCATGGGTTGCTTCGTCTAAGGGTACCTTGTAGACCTGGGGTGGGTATTTGCCTAAGGGGACAAATTTGAATCCACCTTAGCTAACAGAGGGCTTTGTGCCCTATCGATCATATCCTATTGATTCATATCTCAAGAATTTGATGCCAATAAGGAACGTATTGGCTCTGGCCATAATCGGTATCACGTGGTGCCATTTGGCGGCAAAACCACTTGGTTCAGAGGGCCCCGGGTCATAACCGTTTATCCTGCAGTGCCATTTAGCAGTGAAACTGCCGGTTAGAGGACACGTACCACATCCTTATTGGCAGGAGATTGTTTGAGAATGGATCCTAGTAATATTTTCGACCAGGCATTAGCTCTTTGTGAGCTGAAGTATTCTTCAATTTGTCCACCTCGACAAACTATTGCGGAGGGTGGATGGATTTTGCTTTAAATGGTTTGATGGATGAGTTTCAATTTTTAAATATTTTGAATTTTGGGATTGTCTGGAGTTTGGAGTTGTGAATTTTGGGTGACATTTGAAAGTGTTTGTGAACCCCTCCGGTTGAGATCTGCATTTAATACGGCCCTCATCAGGGTGGAAATGGGTCATTTCCATTTTGTGGATTGAACCTTGTCGACTCTATCGAGCTACTGACAGAGGATCGAGTTTCATAGGCTTTATGCCTTTGTTAGTGAATTCTCTTGATTATAGGCCTTGAAGGCCTAATATGAACGTCTAAAATAAATATCTCAGTCGACCCCACGACTGTATATTCGTTTGATAGTTCGAGTCGTGTCAACTCCTATCTACCAGAATAGAAGGATCAGGCTCGAACTTGAATTCACTTATTAACCCGTGCAGCATTCCTAGACGTCACGTGTGTACCCTTAACACGCTCGCCGGGGCCCATGCGGGTGTTTGGGGGTATTTTATAATTATTTGTTGAATCTTGTCCACTCCTATTTACTTGCTTTAGGAGGATCGAGTTTAAACTACATTCATTTATTGACCCGCGCAGCATCCCTAGACGTCACGTGTATTCCCACAACACGCTCGCCGAGGCCCATGCGGTATATTATACATCCCCTTCTGTGTACCTATGTGTATACATATTACGGTACATGTGCGGGAGTCATTTTAGAATATTTGTAAACGCCTTCTGTCTGCTTGCACGGATATTGCAGATCCGGTGGCGTGGTACTACGGGTTGCCCGCTATTTTGTACAGGTAGACTATATGCACTACTTGTTGCCTTCTGCATATAGGTTGTAGCGCACTAACGAATCTCCTGCTTTTTCTTATATGTGAACTGTAGAGTTATCACATGATTGCCACAAGATGCCTCGTTGTTCGGATGTAGACTCCCTTTTCTCATTCACCGGGAGGTTGGATCTTACAAGTCAATTGACTTTATTTGGATTTGGTAAACACATCTGAACGACATGAGGTCGTTTTGTGATAGATGATGTATCACAGGCAGTTGATACCTCTGCACTGCTAAGGGTGCGCTTTATGACATTCCAGGAGGACTCCTTCGTGAATTTAGGTTGTACTGGTTTGAGAATATTGAAGACTTCCTTTATATGATTGTGGAATAGTGTGCCTAAAAGCACTATCCTCTAAGATGTCTTAATTCTTGAAAGTGAATGCACAATAGCAATGTTGTTATTTCTTGGGACATAACACTCATCTCTGCTTTGTTTCCAATTTCAGAAAATAACTAACTGTTGTAATTTATGATCTGCCTTAGAGAAATAGAGATCAAACGGGGTATGTCTTTCAATTGCTATTGCTAGAATTCTTTCCTTCATATGCTCGGGATCCCTTAATCCTTCTGTTATAAGGTTTCTTTGACAAGGAACTTGAAGCCCTCCATTTGATATGTGGCTTCATCAACTTCTTACACCTCGGATTAATGCCAAAATCAATTGTAGCATCTCAACCATCACTGCCGCAGGTGTTGTATGTATTTATGTCAAATAGGAGATTCTTCATACTTACAATTCTCAATCATCACTGCTATAGGCATCCGTAGGGAGAATTGTTGTATGCATTCATCATTGGTTATCAGTCACTTGATTGTAGGTAGATTCGTACACTTATCTATGTACTGATATTTGATCGTCAAGGAATTAATGTAGCCACCTGGCTTTTAGATGATTTTTGAGATAAACCAACTGTGGTTATCCACCAATGCATCATATCATCTGTCCTTGCTCATAGGGAATGATCGTGTTCACTACAATCTCCTAGGCATACTTGTAGAAGAGCAATTGCACTTGTATCATATCCACTTTCCACCAATCTCAGGTGGTCATTGATTGTACTTGTTCGTAGGGACAAATCTTCCATTATCAATTGTCAGCATTGCCTCTTCAATCTACAGGCATTATTGTTTGTATTTTGAGTTCTTCATTGTTGCATATAGAAAGCATTTATTCTCTTTACAGTGGATTGGCATTATTTGGACTTGATTAAATATCATCATTCATATGTATTGAAAGCGTTGTTGCATTCGTATCTTGGCCTTCGTTAATGCAAGTGGGAGATTCTGTGCATTCTGCAACTGTCCATTGTTGCTTACAAGTACAGTGCATTGATTTCATAGAGACTGTTGTAGGAGTCCACTACGTATGTCATGTATCGACCAGCATCATTCCTTGTACATAGTGCATTCGGACATTAATGATCAACCTTCGTTTGTGATTGTTTGGATGTTATAAATTGAATATTGTTTCTTGTTTGAATGTACTTGCAAGGTACTGTCAGTGTTGGTTGTATTAATACCCCAATTTTTGTTGCATGCCACATATACTTGCATCATACCTTCACCACTCACAGGTTTCTTATCAATTATAAACAAGTTGAACCTGCAAGTTCTTTGTTCAAATTATTCAAATTTGAATCCAAATCAGATCCTTTACATTGTTCATTTGGGTTCAAGTTACAACATGATCCTTTATAATTTTTATTTAGGTTTGAATTGAGCCAAAGTTCTTTGAATATGAGTCCAAATCCAGATTTAAGTTGTCAAGATCATGTCTGAGTCCGAGTTCAGTTCAACATTATCTGGCTCAAAGTTGGTCTTTTTTTTTCATTCATCAGTCTAATGTCAAGTTTAAACTCAAGTCCAATCCGAGTTCAAGTTTATTGTCGTTGTTGTTCGAGTCCATGTCCACCATGATTCTGAATCAAATCTTTGCTTGAGTTCAAATCGTGCAAGTTCACTTGAGTCCCAAATGTCCAAGTCATATTCAAGTTTACTTAAATTATTTCCCATTTTTTTATAACTCATCCATCTTAATCATACTCAAATTCAGGTTAAGCTCATGTTATTTGAGTACATTTCAATTAGATTAGAGTATTTCATTAATCATTTTATGTCCAAATACAAGTCCAAGCTCATGTTCAAGTCTGAGTTCACAAGTCTACTGTTCATTTGAGTCCAAATTAGGTCCAAGTGCGGTCTTATATTCACACGAAATTTCGACAGCCTCCCGGCATCTCCCCCGTTTAGAGAAAACTACGAGAAACTGGGCCTTTCCCACCACGCTTAAGAAAGCGTGTATGGTAGGTGTCCTCGGGCACCGCGGCCGTAAAGTCCTTAACCCCCCACCATGCTTAAGAAAGCGTGTATGGGTCTTCAAATATACCTGAAAAAGAAGAGCAGTTGTTTCCCCGTAGGTACAGAGCCACCTACGGGTACTTAAAATTATCTCTACCACGCTAAGAAAAGCGTGTATAGGGCCTACCCGCCTCGCCGTAGGTATCGCATCAGGTTCCCTTCCCACCACGCTTAAGAAAGCGTGAATGAGTGGTTTTCGGCTCGACACGAACGCCGAGAACATGATTTTTGAGTTTTAGAGTTATACCTTTGCGTGGGTAGACCGGTGATGGAGTTGGCATGCGGATCAAGGCAAGAGAAGAGAAGGATTTCTCTTTGCACTTCTCTTTTCTCACTTCATCATCATCATTTTTTTTATCTTAATAAATTATAATTAATTATAACTAATGATAATTAATTATATTAAAATAAATAATTATAATTAATAAATATTAATCATAATTAATTATATATAATAATAATAATCAATTATAATTAAAGATAATTAATTACAATTAACTTAATTAATTATAGCTAATTATCAATCATAATAATTAACTATAATTAAAAAAAGGTTAATTATAATTAATTCTGATTAATTATTACTAATTATTATTAATAATAATTAACTATGATTAGAATAATTAACTATAATTAATTTAAATTAATCATAAATAATTATCGTTAATAATAATTAAACATAATTGATTTCAGTTCACAAAAACTATTTTATGTTTAAATGTATGACTTGAGTAGGATTAATGTCAAATCCTATCAAACGAAATTACAAAATTTGAGCAGGGTTTGTATTAAGGGCACTCGGGACATAGGATTTGTACAGGATTTGAGCGAGATTTATGCTGCTTAGCAGGATTTAGGGACTGTTGACTCCCACAGTGAGTTGAATCTCCCATTTCTCTGTGCATTTACGGGATTAGGCCGAAGAAGCTCGCGAAAGGGGTGAAAGTTACCTTCACAGTGGCGAGCTCCCGTCGTGGCCTCCGATCCAACTGGAGGAAACATCTTCGAAGGAGGTAGGGAAGAGATCGGTTAGGGATCTTGGTCGCAGGAGCTGAGGTCGGCAAGGTCTGGAGTAAGGAAGAGGGACGACAGGCGAGAGATTGAGCTAGATTTAGATTGGAAGAGTTCGGGTTTGAGGCAGCTCTCTCTATCTCTCTCTCTCTTTCTCTCTATTTACTGCTTGCGGCTAGATAGGGCTTTGGATTCGACTGAAGCTGGAGTTGGGGAGTCGAGCTGATCGAAGGTAATGACGGGAAGAGGCTCGGCGAGACTAGGGTAGAAGATCGGACTGGAGTCGGGATCGACTCGGGTAGAGTCGGCTTGCCAAGAGGCCGTGGGTGACTGGATTTGGGGATGGAGATGATCGGATGATGGTTGGCTTGTAGCAGAGGAGTTGCGATCCAAGATGAGAGAGGAGGCTAGCAGACGACTGTGGGAAGAAGATGTCAAGGGAAAATTTGTGGGATCTTGCCGAGGCTTGGAACGTAAGAATGAGTTGGAGAGCGCCAAAAGCCCTCATTTCCCCTTCCTTTTATCGACAACGGGAGGTAGCGATCGAGGTGAGTGCAGGATATCTGCGAACAACGCCACTTTGCACAGTAATGAGTACTGTAAATGCGGCGCGATACAATAGGATTTCAGCAGGATTTGAGTATGGGGTATAACAGGTAATGATTCAACATATATATTTTTTATTTTCTTTATTTTGGCTGGGTTATGGAGGTCAACAAGGCATAACTTGTTCAAAAAGATTTATGAAGAATAGGTTTAACACTTCAAGCAGTACTCAGAAGAAATGAATAAAAAATGAGAATTCATAAATCCAACTCCAATAGCTAGGACAAGACTAGTGATGATGATCACGGAGATAATTTGCCACATCAACATGCACTATATTTAAAGGTTTATATACTCTAGTTTCGTAAAGTGTATATATGCAAGAGAAATTTGGTATATATAAAATCAAATTTTAATCTCCCTAAAGGTTGGATAATAAATTACTAGGTTTAACCTGATATAATCCTAATCCATTTCAAGAACTAAGAGTATAGATGTGATGCTCTAAACAGTTAAATCAACAATTCTGACCAGTGAGCATCCATACGCCATGAAAGGTGCTTGTGGCTTATGCTCATAACAAAGTGAAATTCAATCACACATCTAAACTTATGAAGTAAGCTAATAACAGACCTTCCATAGTAGCATATACCTCCGAAAATTAACGAAAATAAGGTGGCACTCTCCCATCTGCAAGAGTGCTCAAGAAAATATTAAAAAATAGAATACTGGCAAAAAATTTTCAACATGATTCTAATGAAAAAAAAAATGCATAGCATTGTCAGATACACAGCCCAAATGGAGGTAAGGCGTGCCAAAAAAACACATACTAATCAATATTACCCAAACATCTAGAAATCATAATACAAATACCTTAAGATTAATTAGAGATTGTACAGAGAAATACATAAAAAATTGAGTTACAGCACAAATCTTTCAAGGCCCATTGATCATTATTTAAACTATCTTATCTCTTGGACAGAAAATAAAGGATGTCGTGCAGATTTATTCATTAATCCACACCTGCCAGCCGGAACCTGTGATAAGGTATTGGCGCAGGATGCTTAAAGTTCCAGTATTCTTAATGCAACAAGATGACGAGATGTATGAAAATAAACAATTTTGATTGAAAATTTGCAATGCAAATACCAACAGTTCGAAACAACTACCTACTTTTTTATGTTAACTAAAAAATATAAGAAATATAAGTCAAACGATAATCTATTGATCATTTAAAATAAAGAAATTGAGGATAATACAAAAAACATAGAATCCATTTGGATCTAGAAGTTGACACTGGCCTCCACTGCCCCTAAACCAATGGAATCTATTAGTTGACACTGTACACCTCTCAACACAGAACCCAAAATTAAATTTGTGGATCTGGGCAGAGCCACAATGAGAGAACACAACGTCCACCTAAGGTTGACCCTGACAAACCTTCTTCAATCCCCAAATGACTGTCCAGTGTCCACAGCCAGTTGCTCTGTTCTCGAGGTCAGCATTATGCCGCTCACTGTATGATCAAGCTAATATCCAAGAAATTCCAGAATGCTAGAATGCTATGGTAGTCAATTATGCCATCACAACATCAAATTCTCCGTTAATTATCTTTCCAAATGCCCAAGAACCCTTCGCTCAAGATACAAATAGAAGCCCTAGTAATTATTTTTCACTAATTAGACTTTTTAAATCTTCTTGGTCTTGAGAGAAGAGAGCAATAGAGAGAGAGAGAGTAATTTCCCTCCTAGCCTAATCAACTATGACCCATTTCAACTCAACTGACCTGAAGGCCAAACTCCTTCAAGGAATGAATTATGAAGCTCTTAGAATAGTCATTTTCTTCAACAAAATCCCTTGAAATTCTGCAATAGCAAATGTGCACATCGTATATATAGCTTTGCATATAACAAAATCATAAAAGTTATTAATATTTTACAAGTTAGCCAATGTTGGTCTAACTGACATGATGTTTGAACTGGTGACAAACTTTTTTGTCCGGTGTTATGTTTTGGCCAAGTTTTAAAACAAGGATAAGACAAGATCTTATAACATTAATGCTAGTAAATTGATTTCTATCCGATGTAATATATTGTAACTATGAAAATCGTGGGTCCTTATTTTTTAATATTTCCAGTCCAAGAGAAAGGAAGCGGGAGGATCTTAGCCATTAGGCAGGTCATTAAGATCAAATCTCTACAAAGAGGCATGGGATTTACATGCAATTAGATAGAGAATTCCATCATATGGTACTCGATTCAGGAACTTATCATAAATAGTCTCCCGACAATAGCTCCACACCACTGACAAAAGCATATCAATTTGAAAGTTTTGATAGTTTTGATTAAAATTGTGGACATATATTGGACAAGTGCTTCTTTAACCTCCTTACACTTTAAAACATTTATCCTGACTTTCTTAAATCCTCAAAAATTATGAGAGAGATTTTAATTGATTTGATCTAATATCAACCATCCTATACAAAGTTGAAGCACATTAAATACTAAAATTGTACCTGTGCTTTAGAAGGAGCAACAAATTTACATTATGTTATTCAAGTCAACACAATTTGAAAATCAAAAGCAATGTTTCCAGCAAAATAAATTGGAAAACAAACAGAAGAAATTCTACATTATCCGAGTACTTACAATTGAATCTATCAAAAATTACTTCAATGCATATTAAGGTTCTCATTGTTCAGCAAGTGAAAACTTCAGTTACATTTTTCCCTGTGATATTTTATGTTTATAGATATAAACGTAGCTTGCATTCTAGTTTGGTGTTATTATGTTACCTATTTCAATTCAAATTCCAGGAGAAGCATAGACACCTAAAAATAACAAGAACACCAGTGTAACGGTTTTGATAAATGCACAATCAAAGCAGGCAGCATGCCAAACATGTAACAAAATTTTAATGACTCCATACTTTGAAAACTGCACCGCACCAATATCTTGATCAAATATCTGGGCAACAACGACTTCATCCTTACAATTCCATATAAAAGAATGGAGATCAAGATACATACAGTGGAATGCCAAAGGAATTTGTCAAGATATCTGATGATCGGGCTATATATGCCACAAGGAGTGCATAGTGTATAAATAAGTACGACCAGCTGCAGAAAAGACAATCATCAAATGGTGGTGTAAATTGAAATAATAATAATAATAAATATGCGGACAATCCAAATAAAAGACAACTAAATTGCCCAGACCACTTCAATAAATAAATTTGGTTAACTCTATATCAAGTTCTACTATGTAACACATTAATGTAATATCTCCAAGTAGAAAACACAGAAACAGCATGATCAGACTACAGAACGAGCCTCATAATAATGATATCTGCATAATCACTCCTCTTTCTTTGAAAAGCAATGGGGTGTTAGTGTATGAGACTTTCATTTCCAGATTGTTTGGATCATGATCATGAACTTTTTGGAATGCATAGTATTTTAGAAAGCATTACTAGTTAGACTTTAAATTAAATCAACGGTTTTCAAGTGGAAATTAGGCTAAAGTTTGAATAATTACCATCTAAATACTAAACCAAACATTTGCCATTTAATATGGTTGATTGAGTCATCAAATGAATCGTCTCTTTTAAAGGACAAATACTTGATAGAAATAGCTTCTTAGAATACTAAATCTGCAGCAGAAGTGACAAATGAAATGTATATGCTGATAGTTCATCATTTTCATTTTATATTGAATAAGAAAATAACAAGAGATTCTTGAAAAGAATTTCATATTTCTATTTTCCTCTTTACTTTTTGTTAAAAGAGGTACAGAGTCTCCCCACTTTGCCAATGAAAGAGAAGCATCCAACTATCAAGTATTTTCTTGTCTTCTTGATTTCAATCATGATAGGGCTACAGTTTATGTGACTTCAGCCAGATCAAGACCCATCATAACAAACCCATATAACATATCAATATTCTGAATCAAATCCAACTCCATCTAATCAAACCGATGCGGTGGACGTCAAGTACTTTGATCCTTAGTCATGATTCTTTGTGATTTTTAGTGTTATTTTAATGTCATATCACTATCCTTATTTATCTTTAAGTTAATTATGAGTGGTTAAAGTGTCGTTTGTAACCAAGGACAATCTTTTTTTTTCTTCTTCAATAGTATTTCTATCATTTTAAATAAGGCATCTTATTATAAATTGAGCCTAACATTCAAGTAATTCAAATTGTTGATGGTGGAATAAAGAAATGATTTTCTTCACAAATCCCATATGGGAAACTCTTCTTCTTTGTTATTTATAAATATGAGACTCTTTCCACTTTCTACTTTTTGCCTGCCTCCTTTGATGCTTTCATTCTTCTTTTATCCAATCTCTTCATCCGTCTATCTCCACTTTCTACTTTTTGCCTGCCTCCTTTGATGCTTTCATTCTTCTCTTATCCAATCTCTTCATCCATCTATCTCCATAATGCTTCCTCAACATTAAATCACTCTCTTCTAAGCGATTAAGTATCAAGAGTCCACCACAATCTCCACTTTTATTGCTCAGCTCTAATTAATTGGTATTTATAGCAAATGTCTTTCGAAAGATATTGAAATACTTATGACATTTTGTCTTCTTTTTTATATTATCGTTCCTATTGACAGCCCAACCCTTTTCTTTCTTATGTCGTTTAAGACTTTTATTTTCATAATTTTTTTATTTTTATGACATGTTAAGAAATACAAAAATTGTTTTAAAGACCCATTTAGCCCGACCCAACCTAATCCTTTCTGTAGTGTTTATGTTAACCAATGAGCAGCTCCCCTTAGTCGCAATTTAGTTTTAAAGGGTGAGCATGAGAGATAGACCGCAATTCAGAGCAAGAGCAAGAAGGCGAGAGAATGAGAGGAAAGGATAACTAGTGAGCAACTGATATGCTGGGGGGGCAGGGGAAACCTAGCGGGCCCATACCAACCCAGCTAGATCGGCCTAAGCTAGCCTAGCAAACCAGCTCAACCTTGGCCGAACCAGCCCTTTGGCTGGGTGAAACCAAGGGCAACAAAGGGGAAGATTTTGGGCCCCCTTGTGGGGCCTAGGGGAGGTATTATTCATTATATAGAGAGAAGGAATCAATGAGGAGTTGTTTAGGAAGGTTTTCTAATTATATTTATATTGTTTAACATTGTCGTTGCCAGGTCCCAAGTCCTGGATGAGAAAAGTGGAGGGTTGCGTTAGGTAGTCGATAGCCAGCGTAAAACTTGTCGAATAATAATAACATGAATCCTTTGAGAAATTGTGTTAATGCTAGGGCGTTCGCTGGAAGCGACGCACTGTATGGGCTGAATACAGCGACAAGTGTGCAAGGGCCGCTGCACCGCCGCCCAGGTGCAGTGTTAAATAGGCAAGGGTTCCCACATCAAGGACGGATGTGGGCAAAGAAGCTAGTCCATGAAACTAAAATTAGGATAGGAACTTGGAATATAGGTTTCCTTACAAGAAAATTAATGGAATTAATAGATATTATGATTCATAGGAAGATAAATATTCTGTGCATTCAGGAAACTAAATGGGTTGGAGAGAAGGCTAAGGAGATTGATAGTTTAGGATTTAAACTTTGGTATTCGGGCAGGAGTTGTACTAGAAATGGTGTAGGCGTGATTTTAGATCCGAGTTTGAAGGATAATATTATAAATATTAATAGAATTGGAGATAGAATTATAGCTTTAAAGATTATTGTTGATGCTAAGATTGTTAACATTATAAGTGCTTATGCTCCTCAAGTGGATTTGGATATGAGTTCAAAATTAAAATTTTGGAATGACTTAGAAGAATTAATATAAAAGATACCTCTTGAAGAAAGAGTTTTTATTGGAGGAGATTTAAATGGACATGTTGATAGAGAGGTAAATGATTTTAAAAGCATTCATGGTGGCCATGGATTTAGAACGACAAATGAATGTGGTAAATCCATAGATTTTTGTTTAGCTTATGATTTTTTAATTGCTAATACCTTATTTAAGAAAAGGGATGAGCATCTCATTACTTATAAAAATGGATATAGTACAACTCAGATTGATTATTTTCTTATAAGAAAATTACATTGTTTAGATTGTAAAGATTGTAAAGTTATTCCGAGTGAAAATTTATGTACCCAACATCATTTATTAGTTTTGGACTTGAAGATAATGGGGCAGAATATAAAAAATAAAGTAAAATGATATTCTAGGATTAGATGGGGGCATTTAAAGAATATTAACAAAAATATTTTTGAGAGTAAGATTTTAGATCTTAAAATTTTGTCTGTGCATGAGGATGCTAATGTTATGTGAGAAAAAGTGGCTTACGATATTAAGAATATTGCAAAAGATGTGCTTGGAGTTTCAAAGGGAAAAGCTCATAATAGTAAAAATAATTGGTGGTGGAATCCAAATGTGCAAGAAAAGATTAAAAATAAGAAGATTTGTTATAAAAATTAGTTTAATTCTAAAAATTTTGATAATTGGAAAATATATAAAGAGGCACGTAAGGAATCTAAGAAAGCAATATGCGATGCAAAGAGTTTAGCTTTTACTGATTTATATAATATATTAGATACTAAGGATGAAGAAAGATATATGTATAAGTTAGTCAAACAAAGAGATATAAGTAGTAAGGATTTAGTTCAAGTGAAGTGTATTAAGGATGAAAATAAAAAAGTACTTTTTTAGAAGATGATATTCAACAAAGGTGAATGAGATATTTTGCTAAACTTTTTAATGAAGAATGTGAAAATAAAATTGACTGTAGTGACCTTAGCATCCTAAATGAAAATAAAAATTTCTGTTTTTATCGGCGTATTAGTAAAATCGAAGTTAGAGAGGCTTTAAAGAAAATGAAGGGTGGAAAAGCTATTGGACATGATGATATTCCAATAGAGGTGTGGAAATGCTTAGGAGATGAAGGAATTTCTTGGCTTACTAAACTTTTTAATACTGTTTTGAAGACTAAAAAGATGCCAGATGAGTGGAAAATAAGTGTGTTAACCCCTATTTTTAAGAATAAAGGTGATGCACAAGATTGTGCAAATTATAGAGGAATTAAGTTAATGTGTCATACGTTAAAACTATAGGAATGAGTTATGGAGCATAGGTTGCGGCGTGATACTAATGTTTCTCAAAATCAATTTGGATTCATGCCGGGTAGGTCTACTATGGAAGCCATACATTTATTAAGAGGTTTGATGGAGAAATATAGAGAGAATAAGGAGGATTTACATATGATATTTATTGATTTAGAAAAAGCATATGATAAAGTTCCAAGAGAAGTGCTATGGAGAGTTCTTGAAACGAAGGAGTTAATAACGCTTATATTCAAATCATTAAAGATATGTATGCATGAGTTATTACTTGTGTTCAAACACAAGGTGGTTTGATCAAGTATTTCCCTATTTCGGTTGGATTACATCAAGGATCAGCCTTAAGCTCATATCTTTTTGCTTTAGTCATGGATGTTCTCACTAGACATTTGCAAGAGGATGTACCTTGGTGTATGCTTTTTGCTGATGATATTCTTCTTGTTGATAAGACTAGAGAGGGAGTTGAAGGTAAACTAGAATTGTGGAGGTCAACCTTAGAGTCTAAAGATTTTCGCTTGAGTAGATCTAAAAACGGAATATATGGAGTGTAATTTTAGTAATAATAGACCTAGTGAGGGGATTGTGACTTTGGGTGATCAAGTCATTAATAAGAGTACACGTTTTAGATATCTTGGATCTATTGTTCAGAGTGATGGTGAAATAGATGGGGATATTATCAGTAGAATCCAAGTTGGATGGTTGAAGTGGAGGAATGCATCGGGCTTATTGTGTGATAGAAAGGTACCCCTCAAACTTAAGGGAAAATTCTATAAGATGGTGGTGAGACCTGCAATGCTTTATGGTGCCGAATGTTGGCCATTAAAAGAGAAGCATAATTCTAAGTTAAGTGTTGCAGAGATGAGGATGTTCAGGTGGATGAGTGGCTTTACCCTTAAAGATAGGATACGAAATGAGCATATTCGTGAAAAGGTTGGAGTAGCTCCAGTGGAAGATAAGATTAGAGAGAGTCGCCTTAGATGGTTTGGTCACATAAAACGACGGCCTCCCGATGACCCGGTTAGGAAAGTAGAGGTCTTAGATTTGACTTATGTTAAGAAAGGTAGAGGTAGACCTAAAAAGACTTGGTTAGAAAATATTAGAAATGATCTTTCTTTATTAGATTTAAACGAGAATTTGACTTTTAACAGGACACAATGGAGAAAAAGGATTCATGTAGCCGACCCCATGTAGTGAAATAAAGGCTTGATGTTGTTGTTGTTGTATTGTTTATGAATGTTTTAATTGTTTATGAAGTTTTCCTAATTGTGTTTATATTATTTAGGAAGGTTTTAATGGCTTATGAAGGTTTCTTAATTGTGTTTATGAAAGTTTTAATTGTTTAGGAATGTTTCATAATTGTGTTTATCTTGTTTAGAAAGGTTTCAATTGTGTTTAATGTGTGAGAGGGCTATTTAAGGGGGAGTTTTGTCTAGGGTTAGGGAAAGATATGTGCTGAGTTTATTTTTTAGGGTTTTGTGTGAGTTTCCTAGCAGCGACTAGGGTTTGTAGAAGAGTCAATCTACCTCTCAAATACTAGATCAATTATATCTTTCATTATTCTTGAAGAAGTAATAAAAAATCAGGCCCCATATTTGTATTCCTGCAATTTTCTTTTATCTATTTTGTTGTTTTTACTTCCAAAATGCATCAAATTGGTATCAAAGAGAGGTTTTGGAGAGATGGTAGCAAATCAAATCCGGGATGGAGGAGAAGTTCTTAACCATTAAAGGAAGGTGATTAACCATGGAGAATCGGATAGAAAACCGATTTGGAGGGTTGGGGGAGATGATAAGGAAGCTCATGGAGATGCAATCCAAAACCCCACTGGCGGTTTTGATTGCTAACTCTAACCAAGATTTGACAGGAATTCCCTTGGTCGAATCTAAGGAAAATGAGATCAGACTGGATGAGTTCGACGAGGAGAGTTTATTTCATCAAGAGCCACCTCCTAGGTCTCTGATAAGGGGCAAATCAAGGTTTTT
Source organism: Dendrobium chrysotoxum (assembly GCA_019925795.1). Taxonomy (NCBI): domain Eukaryota; kingdom Viridiplantae; phylum Streptophyta; class Magnoliopsida; order Asparagales; family Orchidaceae; genus Dendrobium; species Dendrobium chrysotoxum. The sequence goes on along the minus strand of CM034311.1, from coordinate 38,545,115 downwards.
GGATGAAGGGAAGCAAGGAGTGAATTTTATGGTGAAGGTGGTAGGGTGGCCAACCACTATGGGAGGTATTTCAGGCAAGGGGAGTGGGCGACCAGAGATAGAGGGGTCCAACCGAGCTATAGGAATTGGGTCATGCAAGGAGGATGGAAGAGAGGTGGGATTCCCACCCTCGATGCACGGGGGGAACCGTTGGAGGGAGAGGAAGTTGGAGTGGAGATGCTAGGATAAGGAAGTTGAAAATGTTGATATTTGAAAAAGAGGAAGTCCATGGGTGGGTGTACGAGGTGGAGAGGTATATCGCGGTGAATGGGTTGACCGAGGAGGAGAAGCTTACGGCCGCAGGGTTATATCTAGAGGGTAAAGCCCTAGCTTGGTTCCAATTGAGGGAGGTTAGATATCTGATTCATTGGGAAGAGTTTAAGAATTGCTCGTTGGAGTGTTTCTGAGCGATTTGGGAAGCAGACCAACATGAGCAATTCTTTGTCTTGACTCAGGAGGGGACCATCATGAAGTATAAGGAGAGATTTGAGTTGCTGTCGGGGCGATTAAGGGGGATTTCGAAGGCGATGTTGGAGAAAAATTTTCATGAAGGCCCTAAAGCCTGACATTCGGGCAGACCTCTAATTGTTGAGCCGAAGGGGTTGAGGAAGACGATGGAGCTAGCCCAAATAACAGAGAATCGAAGACAAATGAAGAGGACCAGTAGGAGCAAAGTCATGGAAGGCTCATACAGGAGTGCCTCGACTTCACTAGCACTGAGGACCCAGACGATGTCATTTCAACGGGAGTCACTGAGGGAGAAGAATGGGGGAGCTTGCCACGGGGCTAACTTCAAGCGCCTCACAGAAGTAGAGGTGCAGGACAAAAGCGCGAAGGGTTTGTACTTTTAATGTGATGAGAAGTATGCACCAGGCCATAGATGTAAGACCACACACTTTAGGTCTTATGGTTTGTGAGGAGAAGGAGACCGACAATGAGGAGTTGGAGGAGGAAGCAGAAGCATGAGGAGAGCACCTACACCTTCATGTGGCGGTAGTGTCTCTTAACTCAGTGTTGAGATTTATTCCAAATCACACCATGAAGGTGGGGGGGAGGGGCAGATCAGGAAGCGGCAAGTGGTGATCTTGGTGGATAACAAGGCTACTCACAACTTCATCTCAAATTGGGTCGTGGACCAGTTGGGATTGAAGTTAGTGGATACAAGGAGCTTTAGAGTCATGATCGACGTAGGGAAGGAAGAGAGGAGTATGGGGATTTGCAAAAGGTTGGTACTAGGGGTGTAAATGAGTCGAGTCGAGCTCGAGTCAGGGGGTATTCTAGCTCTAGTCAGGGGGTGTTCGAGCTCGACTCGCGAGTTGAAAACCGAGTTCAAACTCAAGCTTGAACTCGAATCAAGCTCAACGACTCGAGTTTGAGCTCTACTCACGAGAGTGTAACGAGCTCATTGAGCTGCTCAATTTCACGCCCGATTTTTATTTTCCCGCCCAGTTTTTGGTTTTCCACCCGATTTTTATTTTCCTGCCCGATTTTTATTTTTCCCACCCAGTTTTGAAGGTTGCCTCTTTGGGAAAAAACTGCCCGATTTTGTTGTTCCTCCTCTAATATAATTAATGCTGTAGCTTTTGGATACATCATTCAAATTATATATATATATATATATATATATATATATATATATATATATATATATATATATATATATATTTTTAAGTTTCACTATTTTACTAATAATTAAAGCTGCTGCATTTATTAGCTTTGATATTTGAAAAAACATTTATTAAGCATGCGGCTATAGAAGACTTGAACTTAATTTTTTTAAAACTTTTCAATGTAATAAAAAATAGTAATAATTATAAAAAAAAATCAAACAGTAATTCGAGCTGGCCCACAAGCTCACTAGCCAAGCCTCATCAAGCTCGAACTCGACTCGTGAGCTCGATAAACTCGGCTCGTGAGCTTATAAATGAGTCTAGCTCGAGCCGGACATACAGATAGTGGAGGATTTTCTTCCCTTGGATTTGGGGAGTATTAGTATGATCCTGGGGATGAAGTGGTTATAAACGATCGAGGAGACGATGAAGATTCAGGTGGAGGGGAAGAGGGTGATGCTACGAGGAGATGCCAGCCTGTGCAGAACTATGGCTTCACTCAAAATCATGGTCAAGGAGATACAGGGAGCAGGGTTGGGCTACTTGGTGGCTCCTGCTTTCATACGGGAGATGGTGCGCTTACATGGATTTCTAGAATCCATTATGTCAGATAGAGACAAGGTGTTCCGAAGTCATTTCTAAAAGGAGCTACCGCTTACAGGGGAAAGTTCTAAAGAAGAGCACAGTATATCATCTCCAGACAGATGGCCATATGGAGGTGGCCAACAGAAGCGTGGAGACCTATTTGTGATGCTTTGTATCGGATACATCGAAGAGTTGGGCAAAGTGGATTGCTTGAGCCGAGTATTAGTAAAACACTTCATACCATTCAGCAGCATAGACTACCCCTTTCAGGATTCTCTATGAGAGAGATCCACCTCATTTGATACATTATGAGTATAGCATTACACCAGTATCCAGTGTAGATAAGTACTTAGAGGAGAGAGGTAGGATATTAGCAGAGCTCAAGGGACATCTGTTGAGGGCCTAGCAGATCATGAAGAGGAAGGCTGATGACCATAGCAGAGAAGTACACTTCAAGCCAAGAGACATGGTTTACTTGAAGTTGAGACCCTAACGGCAAAATACACTAGCCAAAAGGAGGAATGAGAAATTGTCTCCACGATATTTTGGGCCTTATGAGGTTTCGAAGAGCATTGCAGTAGTGGCCTATCGACTAAGATTACCATCTTCATCAGCATTGCACCCAGTATTTCATATCTCACAGTTGAGGCGGGCAATAGGATATCACACACTATCTTCACTACCCTCGACTTTGACAAAAGACATGGAGGTTATTTGGGAACCCCTGGGAGTAGAAGGGGTACGCCGACGAGAAACAAGAGCACAGGAGGTACTAATCAAGTGCAAGGATTTGCCGGAGTACAAAGCCGCATGAGAGCCATACGAGATGATCAGGAAACAGTTCTCATCCTTCCACCTTGAGGATAAGGTGCATCTTTGGGGGAGGAGTATTGATACGCCAAGGGGGGGTCACCTGGTCGGCCCAGACCAGCCCAAGCCAACCCAGCGGCCGAATCAGCCCTTTGGTTAGGCGAAACTAGGGGCAACAAAGGGAGAGATTTTGGCCCCCCTTATGGGGCCCAGAGGAGCTATTATTCATATGTAAGGAGGAGGAATCAATGGGGAGTTGTTTATGAAGGTTTCCTAATTGTATTTATGTTGTTTAGGATATGTTTTAATTGTTTGGGAATGTTTCATAATCATATTTATGTTGTTTAGGAAGGCTTTAATTGCTTGCAAAGGTTTTCTAATTATGTTTATGCTATTTATGAAGGTTTTAATTGTTTATGAAGGTTTCTTAATTGTGTTTATGTTGTTTAGGAAGGTTCCAATAGTGTTTAATGTGTGTGAGGGCTATTTAAGGGGGACTTTTGTCTAGGGTTAGGGAGAGAAATGTGCTGAGTTTATTTTCCAGGATTTTGTGTGAGTTTCTTAGCGGTAGCTAGGGTTTGTGGGAGAGCCAATCTACCTCATGAATAGTAGATCAATTGTATCTTTCATTATTGTTGAATAAGTAATCAAAAATCAGCCCCCATATTTGTATTCCTACATTTTTCTTCTGTTTATTTTGTTGATTTTACTTCCAAGATGCATCAGCAACATGGGAGAAGCACAAGTAAATATACACATGAGACCCAAACATGAGAGAAGCACCGAGGTTAGATCAACAGCTAAAATCTACACAATTGAGGTGGGTTGACTAACTCTTAATTAAATGTGTAGATTTCATTACATGTGCTACTCCCTAACCCATAGCACTTGTTATTGATTGAATTCAAAACTTATGGTGGGCTATTAGCCTTACAACCCCTAAAGTTGTTATTACCCTATTATATTATCATTATTGGACAAGATACATCGCAAAGCAGCTTGCTATTATTCTACAATAAATAAGACTACCAATTCCATGCGAACATGATATACATATGAATGTTTCTTGATATACTCATGATTATGCTATGAACATTATGACATGTATGAATATAAAAACATTAAATGCAATGAAAATGTTTATGAAATTCATGATTGATTACACAACTGGTATGTATATAATTATGATTCATCCTAGAACAAAAACTGATGGGTGTTTCCATGGGATGAGATTAACAAATCCCCAATGAAGTCGAAAGATTTAACTATGAGGTTACAACATCACATGTGTTGGCATTCTCACCCATGCTAGATTTCGAACATAAGCTAAATATAAATGAATTACAAGATAGATGAAATATTGAAATGAGGCTTGTGACATGATTATATGCACGATTGATCTTCTTCACCTCTGAAATCATAATTATGAACTGCTTTACAAGTGAATTCCAATTCCTACATACAAACACCAATTTACACATTTGTTGGGCCTTATCATGCATATTAACTCCGCTTTTCTTTTTTTTTTTTGGCCTACCTATCTATTTAATACTAAAATTATCCACTAATTCTTTATTATATTAATGTTCTTCACCAAATTAGGTGAGCTGGGTGGTGCAAGTGAGAAAGACCTTGTGGAATCATGTTAGATAGGTAAAGATGTTTAGTTGGTGTTTATAGGGTTTGTAATAACTCAGTTTGTAAATATTCTGGTGGCTTAATCATTCTAAATTATGTTTTATGGATACAATTGCTAAAGATGATGTAGATTTGGTTATTATATAATTGTAATTTGTAGAAGGCATGCAGTCTAATCATTATGTTGCCAAAAAATTCAATAACAATTAGGAAGGTTATATCAAAACTCCAACAGCTAAAGGGTTGATTTGGGTTCACGTTGAGTCCAATCTAAGTTGCATTCCTAAGTTATGATCACAATTAAAGTAAATGTTGGAGAAAAGTATGCTTTGGGGTTGTTGATGAGCTAACAAGCATAGAATACCCAAAAGAAAATGAATCAATATCAATGGATCATAATTGTACATTACACATCAAAAGAATTTAATAATTAAGAAATTGCTGTGAAAAAAAAGTACTTTAGCACAAGACTTGGCAGAAGGTTTGACACTCTTATGATTGTACAGTAAAGATACATCCCGTAATGGTTAGATGCATGAATAGCATACTTCTATGCTATGCCACGTGAGTTCTCCACATGAATTTGCATGCAAGATGCTCTTTCCTTTTGATATTGGAGGTAAAGATGAACTTAATTCTTCTTTGACATTAGAAACTTAAGATTAGCCCTAGAACTTTGTAGGCATATACCAAGCAACTTGAACTCCAACTCTTCCAAGAGTCCGCATGGCCATTGAAACCTGAAAAGCAAAATAAATAATTCATCTTATAAAATATTTTGTAATGGAATCGCTAAAGCTTTGTACCTCCAAGCATGAGTTTCAAGGGAAAGAATATAAAAAACAACATCATAATGTTTAAAACAAAATATGGTCTTGGCAAAAACAACATGAGCTTTTCATAGGGCAAGTATCTTGCAGTAGTTGGCAATCACCCTACTTAATCCAAACAAAAACAACAGTGATAGCAACCAAAACATAGGAATGTAAACAATTAGACAATGAGAAGTGTAGCTCCGATTCTTCCTCCTCTAAAATTTCCCCAAAAGATTTTGTACCTCCAAGCAGGCTTTCAAGGGCGAGGGTATACAAGGCCTCATCATAGGGTTTTAAAATAAAATCAAGTCTTGTCAAAAACCACAAGAGCTTTCAATATAAAATTCATGGGGAAGTATCTTGCCGTAGTTGGTAATCACCCTACTTAATCCAAACAAAGCAGCAGGGATAGTTGCAATAGAAACACAAGAATGCAAAACAATTAGACAAAGATAGGTGTATCACCCATTCTTCCTCCTTTCCTTTTTTACATGGAACCAGTCTAGTCAACGACTGGGACAAAGCCAATCTCTTGCAACGATATCTTCGACATATGCTAATTTAGAAGTTGCACATAGTGGCTAAAAAATGTATCATAGAAGCATAAACAAGCATACAGAAGAATGAATAAAAAACCAAGCAATAGTAAATGCTTCGATTTCAAATATATAAATCATAGAAATGACAAGAAATTTAAAAAATGATGATTTACCAGTGATACCCCTCCAGAACCAAGCTCGCACATTGTGTTCATATTTACCTCAGCAATCAATAATCCTGTCACAACCTGCAAATTATCATCAGCCAGGAGTAACAAATTTTCTCATCTAAAACGATTGCATCATGAAAAAACTGTTTTATCGAATTTCACACACCAAAAATGGCACATAAAGTTGCTTAATTTATAGGCAGAGTCTTACCATATAAATCCAGCAGAGGATGCATGTTATTGCAGAGGCCAGAAAGCCAGCTTCTTGTGTGACAGCAGGAATTGCTAGTATGCCAGCGCCTACCTATAAACAGAAAACAGTACAAACTTGGCAGAAAATAACAAGACGTTCTCAACAAAAAAATAAAAATAAACTAGCAGTGCCCTCAACAATGTGTTTATTCTCAAACAAAGATAAGCATATTTAAATAATGGATAAATTTTGAATGCGTGCTGCAAAAAGAAGAAAAAATACATACCGTGGTTCCAGCCACCAGAAAGATAGCACTGCTTAAACTGCCTGACAAACAAGAACAAGTCCAGATCAATACTTAATCGCAGAAAAGAATTCAAAGGAATAAGAGCAATTGAGGGTAGAAATTGAAAGGTAAACCTGGTTCTCTTTTCATCGTTGCCTGGTTCAGATTGGAGAAAAGCCTTTCGAATTCCTCCGTGGCTTGATTGCGAGAGAAACATCTTAAAGTTTTCGGAGGAGAGTGATGGAAAGGAAACAACTTTGAAGATTTTTTGGATGGAAGAGATCTGATAAAGTACAATGCAGGTCTTCTTCGTGTATTGACTGATAGAGGAGTAATCAACATGGAAGAAGCTGAGGCCGGAGGCATTTCTCCTCCTCTTTGCTTCCTCGGCAACTACAAATCGAAGCTAACGGATACAGCCTCTCGTTTTGGAGATTTTTGTCCTCGTCAGAAGTTAGATTGTAAGCCAATTAGTACTGTTGGGTGCTAATTGTAATATTTAGAAAATTTACTGAATAGATGCTTTCTTTGGGAGTAGGAAGAGGGGAGTTTTGAGTGGGGTCCACTCCTTTATTTCTTATAATTTTTCGGATTGTCTATAGGCGGTTATGGGGAAAAATTATTACGTCCGGCGTCTAAATTCGTCCGGAGGCGAATTCGGATGCGCCACGTCGCCCGGGACCCGGTGCATCCGGGTGATGTGGCGCTTCCGGATTCGCCTCCGGACGGTCGGACGTAATAATCTCTCGGTTATAGCAGTATTCGGCAATGTGTTCTGCGGGACTGTAGAGCAGTCGCATAATTCACTGTAGCATCCTTTCGGAGGAGGGATTCAATGGCTGCGGCTGTAGCAGGATCGGCTGAAGGAATTTTGAGATTTTCACAGAGCATTGGAGATTCATTTCACACAGGACCTCTAGGCAGAGTGCAGTAGCATAGTGTAAAGTTCTGAAGAAAAAATTGGCTTGCTTTGTGGACTCGGTACAAGGCAGTGTTAAGTAACGGGATTTCGGTAGGGCTAAGGAGCTTGGATTACTGTAATGTAATTTTCTTATTGCTTTGAGATATTGGCTTTTGACCGTGGAATTAGGAAAGTAGAGAATAACAGTGATAGAAAAAGAAGTATAGAATTGTTATGCAATTAAGGAAATAACAAAAGTGAAGAAGAAGTTGAGTGGAAGAAGAGAAAGGAAAGAAGGAAATTGAGATAAGATGAAAGAGGTAAGTAATTGTTTGTATTACAACTTTTGTAGTTATCTTTTACTTTCCCTAAATACAGCAAGGTTATAAAGAAATGTATCCTAATTGTGTTTTAAGATTCACCATATATGAATAAAGAAAGTTTTGAGGTAAGTTCTATGTTAATCATAAGTTAATGTTATACATTTGATGGAATAATAGATTTTCATATTTATAAGATTATAAGAGAATTGTAGGTGTCATACTAGTGTAGAATAGTAAGAGATATTGGATTGGAAAAGACTACTCATCAGGAATGTAAGTTATATAAATTTGTTATAATTACAATGTTTACAAACTTTTGGGTAGTTCCCTAAATTCTTGGGATTGTAGTGATAACTGAATTGCATTATGTAAATTTTATTAGTACTCTTGAGAATACATTGAGGTATTCACAATTGCCTATTCATAGAAATATGTGAGATTTGATAAATAACTATGTATGATTAAACCAGTTTGATATTTGTTGATCAAGGTTGAAAATAATGGATATCAAACTCATCCTAAGTCAAAATTATGATTATAAACATGATCAATCCATAACCCTTTGTTCAATTAAGAATTATGAATATGTAAGGATTACTAAATATTTCTTTAGTAAAAGATTGGCTATTTTGTGTTATGATATCTACAATATCAGGTGGGCAAAAGAGACCCAAATATGAAACCTGTATTGTGGATGGGGTAAAAGGGATTCCAAAGAAATTAAATGCCTACATAGCAGGTGGGGCAAAAGAGACCCCTAGAGAGGCAAAAGGGACATCTATGAAATTCATTGGTGATAATGTTAGGTCCACTTGGGCTCTATTGAATATATTGATGAAAGTATAGCCAAATTTTTTAAAAGACTAAATATTCAGTATCTACCTCAATTAATCCTATGGATAATGTCAATATGATTTTATGATATTTTGCAAATAGTGGTAAGTTAATTCAATGATTAGCTCAATATTATAATTCTTTATATCATATTGTAATTGTTACTTATTTGGCATAATTTACTGAGTCTCACGGCTCACCAGTATTTTCTTGCTGGCTGTTCTTACAGGAAAGAAAAAAGAGAAGATTGTTGCAGATTAATTTATGCAAGTTATTTCTTCTTTTTATGTTAAGGTTATATTTGTTAGTGAGTCTACTTAAGAGGTATGAAAATATTTCAGAAATGAATTTTATTTGGATTTCCTTAATGGCTCTATAAGTATATTTATTGAAGTTTTAATTTATTAGTTGCTTCCATTGATTTATCAATTGAAATATGGTTGGATGTTTTATATGAATTTCCAATGTGAGAAATTGCATTAAATATTTTGTGTGAGGAAAAATGTTATGTTATGTATGTTCACTCTATAGTACTGTAGGGTGTTACACTAATTTTCATATAAAATGGGTCATTTTGCTTGTTTGGATAATGTAATAAGTTGGCATAATTTTTTTTTAATTTCATACATAAATAAATTTTTTGGAAGAATATTTTTTATTTACTTTTATTAGTGAAGATATTCATATATATAAATAAATTTTTTTTAAGAATATTTGAAGTTAAGAAAAAGGGTAAGTAAGTTTATTATAAGAATATAAAAGTCATATGAAAAAATATATATTAAAAAATAGCTTAAAATGTCCTAAAAATATTAATTTATTTGTTGTTAACATTTGACAAAAAAAAAATAAGCCAATGCTAAAGCTAAAGTTTTGTTAAAATTCATTTAATAAAAAAATATTAAACAAATACTAAGATGCATAGATTAAAAATCTAAATATATTACTAATAAAAAATAGAAAAATTATTTAGTAAATTAATATTATTTTTGTCTAAAAAATATGTATATATATATAGAGAGAGAGAGAGAGATTTGAATTTATATGCCTCAAATTTTGAGAGATATGCCCTCTATTTCATTATTTGAAGAAATATATCTAAAAGTTCCCTTCTAACTAAAATATCACCTCTTTCAAACAATTAGATGCAAACCACATTAAAAAGTGATATATAACCCTACATATGTTCATTCTCTGTTGTTGTTGATCATTGAGCGCACGACAGCTGACATAAACTCATAGTGACAATCCCTCCCTCATTGTATTAGAGGGTTAGTATTATTTTTTAGTTTGCTATTCAGGGTTGAAAAGTGAGTTGCATTTGATCTTTTTTTTTTTATGATCAATACATTCTAGCCTTGTTCAAACTAATTCGAAGCTAACTATCGATCAAAACTATGCTCGATCCTTTGTGACGATAATTGATTAAGGTTCAAATATAATTTGAATTAAGAGTTTAAATAAAGTTCGAATAAGTTTGAGCAAGGCTAAAATGCATTGAAGTTGATTCGAATATTGCTAAACATGTTTGATGATGTTTAAGGATTTACTCATTTAAATTGTTTTATTATATGTGCAGATATTTGAACCAATATTATCAGTTCATAGGCATTACTTTGCTTAGGTTACATATAAAGTCGAAGGGTGTTATGGATTTGTTTCTTAGTGATGACAGAGTTCCTACAATGATTTTACAGAGGAAAACACCATGGATAATGACCAGCCAACAGAGAATGCATTGTGATAAAAACTGTATATATCAATGTGTCTATGCATTACACAGTAATGTGCTATATAGAGCATTGATGTACGGTGAGATCCATGTGTTCTATTATGGATCAACAATCCTGATTTGTTGAGCTACTCCACTAGTGTTGTCATGCTCATTATCCCCCCTCCAGCTCACGGTATATGCTGAACTATGAGATTGGTCCGAGGTTGGTGAAATTGAGTAGTAGGTAGGTGTTTTGTGAAGATGTCGGCTGTTTGATCTTGAGATTTAATGTGTAGGAGATGAAGGTGGTGAGCTTGAACTTGCTCCCTGATGAAGTGATAATCTATTTCTATGTGTTTGATTCGAGCATGGAATATCGGATTGGTGGCTTATGCGATAGCTAATTGATTATCATAGCGAAGTGTTGTAGGTTGGGTGATTGGAATGTTGAAATCTTGAAGAAGGTGGTGAAGCCATATAATGTTGGCGGCGAGTGCTCAATACTCTGCTTCTATGGAAGAGCAGGCTATGGTTGGTTGTTTCTTGAAGGTCTAGGAAATGAGATTTGATCCAAGGTATAATCAGTGTCTAGTTGTTGACCGTCTGGTAGTGACGTCACTTGCCCAGTCGGAATCTGTATATGAATATAGGTGAAGTGGTCCCTTGCGGATGGGTAAGACATAGTTGAGAGTACCTTTGAGATATCAAAGTAGGTGTTTTAGCTGCTGATGATGCTCCAGGGATGGATTGTGCATGTGTTGGCATAGCTGATTGACGGCGTAGGCGATATCAGGTCTAGTAATTGTGAGGTATTGTAGAGATCTAGTAAGATGTCGGTAGAGTTCAGGGGAGAATAGGGTGGTAATGGTTGGTGTGGTGGAGTGACGAGAGGGTGAGGTTGGATTGGGAGTTGGTTTGCAAGATAAGAAGCCAGATTTGTTGAGAATGGAGGCTGTATAGGAAGTTTGAGAGAGGAATAGGTGATCGTGGTGGTGATCGAATTGGATGCCGAGGAAGGTGGAGGGAGGCCCGAGATGTTTCATGAAAAATTTTGAATGGAGGTTTGTAATGATGTGGGTGAGATGGGTGTCAGAGGATCCAGTTAGGAGAATATCGTCAACGTAGATAAGGAATTATGTGGATTGAGTGGGGGATATAAAGATGAAGAGAGATGGGTCGGCATTGCTGGGCTTAAAGCCAAGGGATAAGATATGACAGGAAAATGTTGTGAACCAATGTCGTGGTGCTTGCCGTAAGCCATAGATGGATTTCTGTAGGAGGCAGACGTGATTGGGGAAAAGAGGGTCTTCAAAGCCTTTAGGTTGATGCATATAGATGGTATCCTCCAATGGTCCATAGAGGAAGGCGTTTGATACGTCTAGTTGGTGTATAGACCAGGTGTGGTGGAGGGCTACAGTGAGGAGCACGTGGATGGAAGGCATCTTTGCAATTGGACTGAAAGTTTTGGCAAAATTGAGTCTGAATTGTTTATGATTGCCGAGAGTGTAAAACCCAAAAATTCGACGATCATAGGTCTAGCACGCATCTCGATGCGTCGCGACGAAATTTAAGTGAAATTTTTGAAGTTAACACAATGTAACAAAAATAATTTTATAAAATCTTACGCAAAATTCTGATCGTTTTGATATAAAGAACTTATATCAAATTTCGCTTAATTTTGAAATTAAAAATCTTGGAAGTCTCTAAATACCTATTTTACCCCTCATAAGTAATAAAGCCGAAAATGTTTAAGTGAGGGCTTTTAGGTCTTTTGGCCATTTAATGAAATTAAATGGGGTAAACCAAAACCCCCTCCCCCTTCATTCGGCCGAACCGAACACGAGCGGGAGCGGAGGCGGAAGGAAGAGGCGACGGGGGAGGTTAGGGCGTGGCTCCGGCGATGGTTTTCCAGCGAGAAAATTAGTGGAAATCGAAGAGGATGTCGAGGGGAGTTAAAGGTATGTTTTCTTTTAAGTAAATCCCTCTCGATCTAACAATTTTTGGATGGAAAACTTTTAAGGTTTTGCCGAAACTTAAGATTTTTTACGAAATCAATAGGGTAGGTTTAGGGAAGTATTTTAACGGTGGAAAATGAATTTCCCTAAATTCTAATGAGTTTTAAAAAATTAGGATTTTTCTCAAAAATCAAAATTTCTTAAAGTGACTTCACAAAAATGATTTCTAAGGGTCTAAGGAAGGTTCCTGATGCAAAAATTTTGAGTTTTTGTAAGAAATTTTATTTTTCATAATTTTCTAATTAATTAAATCCGAAAATTATTAAGGTAATTATCAAGATATACTCAGGATTAATTTTGGTGCACTAATTTAATAAAATTGATGAAGTTAGGGTTTCCAAATTTTAGGGTTTTGCATAAATCCGAAAATTAAGATTTATTTATTAAATATTTGTTAAGTGTCGTAAGGAATAATTTAGGGGATAACGATGGGCTTAAGCATAGGATTTAGATTCAACCTTAATGAAGATTGAATTATGGCACGTCTCTTTTGTAAATGTTCTTTGGTTGAGATTGTTAAGGTGAAAGAGCTGTGTCAAGTCGACACTTTGAGAAAATACCGTGCTTAAGAGAGGTAGGTACCTGTATTTAAATTAAATTCATGTTTCTAAATATTTCCCTTATATTTGAAGAAATGTTATATCATTGTATTGGTTGTTTTAAAGGTTAAAATTTTATGTATAATGCCATGTCCTTTCATTGAAGCATGAAATTTTATTAAGAGAACATTTGAGCATAAAACAATTTAATTTTGAGCATAAGATAGTTCTAAGCAATCACATATGAAGTTATAAATAACTTAATTATGACGATGCTTATTGTATTTGCATGTGTATGTTGATCCGGAATACTAAATGGTAAAGGGACTCCTCGGAGTCATTGGTAAAGGGACTCTTTGGAGTCAAACGGTAAATGGGTTCTTCGGAGCCAAATGGTAAAGGAATGGCCAAAACTTGACTGGATACCTGATCAGTACCAAAACTCTGGTATTTCCGGGACGGGTGTATTGCATCATAATCATCTATTACATTTTTATGAAATGATATGAATGACAGATTAAGAAAGTAATGTTATGTTTCAAATGGTAAAGGTTATGAATGTTTAAAAGAGAAAAATTATATATTGCTTCAAGAAATGCTTGCATATGAAAATATTATATAATATGATAGATATCCATTATGATCTTTTGAATGCTTTACATCGTAAGTAAAAGATTTTTATGTTATTGTTGCATGAATTTATGCTAAATACATGTTACCTATTGAGTGTAAACTCACCCTAGTTGTGGGATTTATTTTCAGGAGATAAGTGATGGCTACGAGACGGCAGTACACCTACAGTCGTAGAGGGCCTCAGGAAGAAATATTCTTATATGGTTATTTATATTGAGTCTGTATTGAGTATAAGGTTTGAGAGGTGAACTTAATTGTTATTGATGTGAACTTAGATGTTATTTATGTTTAAGTTTAAGTTTATGTTTATGTTCTCTTGGTTGGATATTGTTGATGAAGTTTGAACAATTTTATGTTGGAAGTTTTAGTGGCTCTTTCATGTGTTGGGTGAAATTTTGTATTCATGCTATTTGTAAATTGCAAGTCTTCTGTTTTGATAGTTGATGTTCCTCCGTATGACCTTTTGTTCCCGCCCCGTTAATTTGGGCTAGCCGGGCCGGGTCGTGACAGAGAGCGACTAATCAAGCTTTGTAACGAGGAGGTGAGTTTTTTGGTTGAGACTTGAGGCGAAAGGTCCATTTGCACCTGAGAATGAGAGTTGAAGGTGGTTTTGGGACTGGAGGCCAGGTTTGTTTGGTTTGAAGAGCTTTAAATTCTGCTTGCATAGCACGGGACCATTTCGGGTGTTGTAGGGCTGCAGCAACTGATGTTGGTTCGGTGGCTAGACGTGTGAAGGAAAGAAGATTGAGAAGTTGACAAGGCTTGAGGTGACTTGTCTTGGATCTGGTGGCCATGTGATGCTTCGGTTGAGGATTTTTAGATGGAGGTTCTGTAGGGAGGGGTGGATTTGAGTTTGGAGACGTTGTAGTAGTGGGAGTTTGTGGAAGTGGTGGTGTGGATGGGTTGGGATTGGGAGAAGCTGCAGTGGTGGAGTGGGAGCATGATGAGGGCATGAGAAGAAACATATTTGGGATTGTGGATGATGTTGAGTGGTTGGGTTGATTGGTTTTGTAAGGAAAGGTGAACTCATCAAATTGAACATGACGGGATATGTAGATTTTTCCTGTGGACTGGTCTAAGCAGTGATACCCCTTTTGGACGTCGGAGTAGTCGAGAAAGATGCATATGGTGGAGCGGGGTTGTAATTTGTTACGAGTGAAAGGTGGGAACTAGGGAAAGCAGGCACAGCCGAAAGTGCGTAGATACGAGTATGTAGAGGGTTGATTGAAGAGGAACTGATATGGGGATTTAAGTTTGTTGACTTGGAGGGGCATTCGGTTGATAAGGTATATAGCTGTGAGAGCATCGAGCCAAATTTGATGAGGAAGGTGAGCTTCCGTTAGTAGGGTGCGGGTGGTCTCAATAATGTGTCGGTGCTTGCATTTCGCAAGTCCATTTTTCTTAGGAGTATACAGACAGCTTGTCTGATGGAGTATGTCGTGATTTTGAAAGAAGGATTGCAAATAGTGATTAATGTATTTTTTCCCGCAATATGATCTTATGCATTTAATTTTAGTTGATAGTTGGTTTTCAATGAGACTTGTGAAGTTAATTATGAGAGAGCAAACTTCAGATTTTGCACGTATTGGGAATAACCAATTAAATCTTGAAAAGTCATCAACTAGTAATAGATAGTAACTAAATCCTTAATTAGATAAGGTTGGGGAAGGATCCCATACATCTGAGTGCAATAGCTCAAAAGGGTTACAAGTATGAGTACTGGAGGGGGAGAAAACTAGTTTGTGACTTTTAGAAGCCATACAAGAGAAGCAAGAAGATAGTGTAGCCGAAATTTTGAGCTCTGGATACTGCTTGGAGATTGTAGCTAGAATGTTTTGATGTGGATGTCCATGACGACGATGCCAGTTGAGATTGGAGGACACTGAGGTGTGAAGAGCTGTGGATGCTGACAGAGATGGAAGACGTAGTGGATATATGCCGTTATGGACAGGGCCCTAGTGGATGCATTGGTGGAACTGGTCTAGAATTTTATACCCAGAAGCATTGAAATGAATGGAGATGTGATTATCTTGGGTTAGTTTGTGAATTGAAAGTAGATTATAAAAGATGTGAGGTGTATGAATGATTTGAGGGAGAAGAAGTTTACCAGATGGAAGCGGGAGTAAGCCTTGTCCGGTATGAGTGATCGGAGCATTAATGCCATTGCCAACAGTGACATGATCCGATCCACAGTAATCAACCAGTTGTTGAAGGTTCTCTATGTGAGGGGTCAAGTGGGACGTAGCTCCTGAATCTAGAATCCATTAGTTGGGAGAAGTGGCAGATGTAACGAGTACTATGGTTGGAGGGGATGTCGGAGGTTGAGGTATGTAATTGGCATTGAGACAATGCCCACACTTGAAGGCGGAGTGCCCCCGTTTGTTGCAGATTTAACAGGTGATGTAATTCGTAGAACTGGATGCTGACAGTGATCTGCATGGGTTGTTGTAGGCGGTTTGTCCTTGACCTCTGTTGCGACCACGAGAGCTATAAAGTGCGTAGGATGGATTTATAGATAGCTGAGCCTTAGTTGATTCTGCCAGGAGGTTTATTTCTTCACTGATGAGCAGCGCATAGAAGTCGTCAAGGTTAAAAGAGTGGGGCTGTGCTCTAATGTAGTTTTGAACACTTGGTATTGGGGAGGCAGTCCGTTTAGTGTGTAGAGGATTATGTCCTCATTACCTATGTTGGATCCGGCAGCCGCAATGTGATCTACCAGCATCTTTATCTCTGTCAGGTACTGGCTCATGGAAGAATTTTTCATGGACACGTTTTGCAACTTATTTTTGAGCTGTATGACTCTAGAACGGCTAGTGGCTTGAAGATGATGCTCTAAGGTTGTCTAGATCTAGCTACAGGTGCGAAGATTCTTGACATAAGGTAGTATGAAGGCTGTGAGGGTGGAGCACAGTTCTGCGGCAAGGTTTTGATCAATGAGTTGCCATTGCCGGTATGCTGGATTCACCAAGAGTGTAGAATCTGAGTTGGTGATGTTGGCCAACGGGATTGCATTGGTGCTGTAGAGGAAGCCGGAGTAACCATTCGCCGAGAAGAGCTTGAGGATCTGCGATTTCCAAGCTGAATAGGTATCGTTGGATAGCTGGGTGGGGATGATTACCTTGATGTTGGAGATTACAAATTTGAGTGAGTAAGGAATCTGAGGATCGGAGAATGAATCGAGCTGAGATGACTCAGACTGCTCCATATCAATGTACCATGAGGTAGTTTAGTTCTTTGATACCATGATGATAGAGTTCCTGCAGTGATTTTACAAAGGAAAACACCATGGATAATGACCAGCCAACAGAGAATGCATTGTGATAAAATTTGTATATATCAATATGTCTATGCGTTACACATTAATGTGTTATATAGAGCACTGGTGTACGGTGAGAGCCATGTATTCTTTACATGTGTATGGTGAGTGATGAATAATTCTGTTATGGATCAACGATCCTGATTTGCTGAGCTGCTCCACTAGTGCTATCATGCTCATTACTTAGTAAAATTGAGACTAATGATCTCATTACTCTTGTTGAGGGATCTCTCTTTAGGTCCTTCTTTAACGATCCTAAAATGCAATTCTTTGATGTCTCATTCATTAATTATTATTGAGAATGGTTACCAATGAAGAGAAGGGTGAGAACTTCAATATGTTCAATATTAGATGGAAGAACTCGACCTTTAGAATTGGAAAGTTTGTTTTAGTGTTTAGGTTGAATTTTTAAGAATTCTCAGATGATGTTGAGTTCAAAAGGATGACAATACAAAATGGGCTATTTGAGTTCAACTTCACTGTGGATAAGAATGTCAAGAATACATTATCTTAAAAATACTTTTATGAAGTGTGTAATGAAGATGATTCATGGAAGCCTGGGATATGCTTCATTATTGATGGTGTGCTCCTTAACCATTACAAGCAAAGTGTTGATAACACTGAAATGGTTCTCATAGTCAAAGATGATGATCTATTTTTTTATATATCATTGGGGTAAGATGTTATGGGAGGAATACTATGATGGCTAAAGAGATGATATGGTGCACTATGTAGCATGTGCGAAGAGGAAGATTGCCCTAGTCTAGCACACTCTAATGGTATCTATAATTTTACTATAATATTGTGCTTATGAAACCATTTAAGCCATGGGGAAGACATATGCTGAGTTAATTGGGGATAGTGTGACAAGGATGCTAAGTTGAAGCAAATATTTTCTATTGTGGCATCTAAATAAAAATATGAGTATTTATCTTTTTATGGTGTAGGAATAAAAAAAGCTGATGAGGAGAAGTGTACAAAGTGTTAATATTTTTCATTCCCTTATTTTATATGAGGAGTTTTCCATCCTAAGCTATTACACAGAGTTGATGATGAGGACTGCTATATATCAACTATGCATACTTCTGCTTAGCCTATCATATTTAATATTATAAAAAAATAAACTGAGCACATATATTTCTAATGAAAGAGCAAGAGAGATAGCCTATATATAACCTGATGCAAGTCAATTCACCCATCACAAGAAGTAGCTTTCTATTAACATTCTATAAAAGAGTGGTGGACAAAAAAGACTATAGAATAATCAAATAAGGTTAAAGAATAACCAAATATGGTTGGAGAACAACCAACTGAGGTTAGAGAAGATGTTAGATGCTCTAACCATTCTTATATAGATATTTATACATAGTGCATTCAAGAGGGATGCGAGAAGAAGAAGGAAAAGGAGGAGAGGTTGGAGAAGGAGGGGGAGGAGGCGGAGGATTTGAAGGAAGAAAATGAGAAGGTTCCTACTATGTAACCCCATCTCATGCCATATATATATATATATATATATATATATATATATATTATTTTTGTTTTTCATGCCATATATATGTGGGAATGAAGGTTGCGAAGGAAGGGGTTTTGACCCCATCTATAGAGAGTGCACGTAAGTGTGAGGCGCAATTAGCAAGCAATAAATTTAAGTCACAGAAGAGAAAATGATAATTGACTAGGGATTTCATAAATTCGTCGGGGAAGAGACACAAGCCCACGGATCCATGCATCATTAATCCACTCCACTCCATCAATCAGGAGAAGTTGTCTAACTTTAAGGCTTATATATTAGGTTAGGTTGGTAATTATGAGGAGTTAGAAGTGGGCACTAAAAATGCATAGTGGTTTATGTAGTTGAATGCTCTCTCATTATGATTAGATAGTAAGGTAACAAATATTTTACTTTCTTAAACATGTGAGAAATCAATTCAATACATTAAATTTATTTTTTTGGTAATATATTTATTTTTTATATTTCCTAATAAGGAATCAGATATGGAGCTATCCAAAAGATCTATGGATTAGACATAATTTTATTGGATGAAATATTTGATTAACAACATAGAATAATAGTTGTGATGTACAATTAGACAAGGAAGAAGCAGTCATTCAAGTGGTATGAAGATATTATCTTAGAGGTGAGGATGAGCTATTGATGACATGATATGTTGTATAGGTCATATATTTTCTAATGAACTGGAATAAAATTTATTAGTTAGTACGTGAAATCTCAATATCTACAAAAGCCTTAAAGTTATATGATTGTGACCCCTTTTACACAACATCTAAGAACTTACTTGCAATGATAAATTCTCTCTACAAGTGTTTGCCTAGGTTGTTTGAGCAATCAATGTTATTTGACAATAAATCCATCACAAAGGTTTGCAAGACTATCATAAGGTAAGTCATTTGATAATTTAAGTAAAAGTATCATAATTGAAGTAGATTTTACATATATTGATTGATGAATCTCTTACGCCTTATTTATAGAGATATCTATGGAGTGTATGCAACACAACACATAATATGCTTGATTTCAAAGAAGAATATGTTAGAAGTTAAATATGATCGCATACAAATCTTCATGGACCTTATATGTATAAATTAATTTCATAGAAATATTGATTCATAAATCCCTTTTGAACATTACATTACCATTATATTTATTGTGTGCATGCATTATTTCTTTTTTTATTAATTATACGGATCATATAAGTAAAATTTTCATTAAATTAATAGATGTTGCAAAATGGATGATGCAGAAGTTATTGATGAATTTATAGTTTAGTTTACAGAACATTGATGAATTTACAACAAAAAACAACACAACAAGCCTTTGTCCTGCTATGTGGGGTCTGCTACATAAATCCTTTTTCTTCATTGTGTCTCATTAAGAGTCAAATCTCATTTAAATTTAGTAAAAAAAAGATCATTTCTAATGTTTTCTAACCAAATCTTATTATGTTTACTTGTGCCTTTCTTAACATAGGTCAAATCTAATACATCTACTCTCCTAATCAGGTCATCGGAAGGTCGATGTTTTATGTGACCAAATAATCTATGATGACTCTCTCTAATCTTATCTATCACTGGAGCTACTCCAACCTTTTCAGGTATATACTCGTTTCACATTCTGTCTTTAAGATTGAAAGCACTAATTCACGTTAGCATCCTCATCTCTACAACACTTAATTTAATTTTATGCTTCTTTTTTGTTGACCAACATTGATGAATTTACAAATCAATTTATAATTTATAAAATTACTATGTTATAGGAGCTATGAAACGAAGCATCAGACATATATCTAATTTCAAGCATTATAAGGCATATAAATTAAAAGGGTTTTACATACACATCATTAAATTCTTATGTATTTAAATATCTCATATATATATATAATATACTAATCTAGATGATATCAAAATATATGAATGACAATATGTATTTTACTTTAAATAAGTTAATAATATTATTATTTTTAATATTATTTAAACATTAAGATGTTATATAAATAAATATAAATATTTAAGTGATCAAGATACATAAATATATAGAAAATTTAGTGGTATTGATACAAATATCTATAAATAGTTCTCAATAGCATTATAGATTAGAACAACTTCTAAGGAATACTTTAAAAAAATCTCCAGAAAAATTAAACAGTTGTGTCATTACAAGAATTTAATAAATCATATCCATCAAAATTTAGTAAATTTTGAGAGAATTAAAATCTTAAAATTATTTAGCATCACAATTAAATATTCATAAGCTATTTAACTAATTGTTTTAAAATTTAAACTTTATGATAGGATAAATTCTTAAATTCATCAAATTCTGTAGATAATAAAATTTATTAAATGCTGAATATAATCTAATATATATATATATATATATATATATATATATATATATATATATATATATATATATAGTTGAATTTAAAGCCCTCAAAAAATTATTTGGCAGGATGCCTAACTGGTATACCAAATAGCCCTTAGCTCTTGAGAACCCTACAGGAGCTCAGATTCTTCTCAGCTTTCTTACAGCTGACAAATGGCATCTGTGTCCAACCATCTCATTTCATCCTTCTCATACCCGAGAAGTGCAGCTTCACTTGCACGAAGAGGGGATTCCCCTTCGGTTTTCCGACGAGAGCATTACTCTTTCAAATCTAGTTCTGATTTCAACGGGAACAAATTTGGTAGAATACTCACTTGTGCGGCACAAACTGGGAGGAGGCAAGTGGAGGTACACATTTCTTGTTCAATTCCTCTCATTGAACTTTATTTTGGTGGATGCTCTTTCGGTTTGGATTGATTCAGTTCTGTTTTTTGTGGACTTTAGATTGTTTATGATCCAGAGGAGAGGTTTAATCGGCTGGCAGATGAAGTGGATAAGAACACTAAGCTTTCTAGGTTGACTTTATTCTCGCCGTGTAAGGTAATTGCGATTAAAAATGTGAAATTTTTGTCTCCGTCAATGCAATTTGAGGTTTTTGTTTTCTGATGATTGTGACGGATTTTATTGTACAGATCAATGTTTTCTTGAGGATAACTGGAAAGAGGGAAGATGGATTTCATGATTTGGCCTCTTTGTTCCATGTAATTATCTTTCTTAATCTAGAAATGGATTTCCTGCATTATTAGAACTAGTTGTTAGAAAGTTAATGGTACACATTGATCCGTTATTCTTCATTTAATTCATTCGAGTACTTTTATGCTGTTTATCATGCAGATTTCTTTTGCAAATTGTTTGTTTTTTGCTGAAGTCATAACTCATAATGTAGAATTTGAATAGTTTGACAATATTTTAAGGCTGGGTTACCATGTTCCTTGTTTAAGATACCAGGTAATTAGTTTGGGAGATACGATTAAATTCTCCTTGTCACCATCAAAGACAAAGGATCGCCTGTCAACTAATGTGCCAGGAGTTCCAGTTGATGATAGAAATTTGGTGAGGCACATCTCTTCTTTCTCTTTTTTTCTACTTTACTTTTCTTTCACTTCTATTCATAAGAGTTAGAATTGTCAGTCTTACTGGAATAACTGCACAATTGCACATTCATTATGTGTTTTAATTTTGCTTTCAGCTACCTCACAAATGGTTCATACTTCCAGTTAGAATTCATACTTGGTATAGAAACAGATGATTATCTTTTGCCATTGCTTTGCAGATAATCAAAGCTCTCAATCTCTACAGGATGAAAACAGGGACAAATAATTTCTTTTGGGTATTGTCATCGAATAACTAGTTTCCAGTGGATTTGCTTGAGTGGAAATTATCTTTTTTCATTACTTTTCTTTATACTGGTTGTATTTGTTTTATCACTTATAATTCAAATAGATTCATCTTGACAAAAAAGTTCCTACTGGTGCTGGGCTTGGTGGTGGAAGTAGTAACGCAGCAACTGCTTTGTGGGCTGCCAACCAGTTTAGTGGTTTTCTTGTTACTGAAAAAGAGCTTCAGGAATGGTCAGGTGAAATTGGTTCAGATATTCCATTTTTTTTCTCGAATGGGGCTGCATATTGTACCGGGAGGGGTGAGGTATGTTAAGATCTTACTTTTTGGTTATTATATGTGTCAATATTCAATTTGATGCATATATGTTAATTTAAAACTGCTTTGATATTTTTCCTTTATTCATTTCAATGGTTAACTCCTAGCCCGTGTAAATTATTGGCTACTAGCTATTACTCCTTTTTGTTATAACAGGTAGGGGCCTCGTTTACATTACCAAATTCAGCACTAATCATAAACCTCTGTATCATGTTGATGTGGCGGATCATTTTCTAATTATCAAATGCGAGAAATTGCAGAAGTGAGTTGTGCTGATCTAGAGCTTAGGCGAGAAAAGGAGAATGATGTGCTGTGTGTGTTTATTAAACCGGTCAAAACCGAAGTAATGTACATTGTGCCATCAGTATATGTAGGAATAATATTTTCAATGATTTAATGCTTGCAATCAGGCTTTTATCCTGTTAAGACTAATAATGCATGGCAGTTGGAGAAGTATAAGTGTATTAACTGTATCTTATGGTTTCATTGTGCATATTTCAACCTCCTCAGCTCCTGGCTGGTGAATTTTTTTTCAAGTTGGGTATATTATACCTGGCATCCATATTTAGTCCTTGAGTTTCAGTAGTTCGCATCTAAATTCAGGCAAACAATAAAAAGGGAAAATCAAATACCTGGATTAGTGACAAAGGGATAGAACATAAATCAACTTATAGATTGTTGAAATATGGATAGAACTAACTAGAATAACTTTGAAAATTGCCCTTCATTTTTTTTTAATATTAGTTCCATGTAGTGTAATTTGACACTGAAGAGTGGCTTCCAAATTAAGCTCATTCTGTTGTATTATATCCACCTAAATTTACTACGTATACAGTGCACTTTGGTATAACCTTTTGTGCATAAAGTATCATGGATTGAATATTCTGTATTTTTGTTAGTTCCAATCATACTATTTTTTTACCTATTTCAAGAGTCCATTGTACAATATCTTGCACCAGCCTGACTGTGTGAGACCTATCAGAAATGTATCTGCTTCCATTCTTATCCTAACTATATTAATTATGATAGTCATGAACAACCAATATTAATGTTAAATACCAACCTACAGTAGCCTGTAAACGCCTGGCAAAATAACATCACTTTGTGAAACGTTTTAGGAAGGTGCACAATTTTTATTAGATGCATATTAATGTTTTTTTTCAAATCATAAGCCGTGTAGTTTCCTGTGTAACAGTATTATAATATTAGAAATAAAAATGTTAAGTGAAGATGATTCATGCAAACATTGAAAAGGTAGCAAAAATATTTTTCTGAAAATTAAGAATGTTGAGTGAAGAATGATGCGTGCAAACACTGAACGGAAGCAAGGAAAGCGAATGCAGAGAAATATGTTTAGTCATGAAAAAATAGAAAAGAAAAAGCATGTAGTAATTTATTGAAATTCTTTCTGAGGTTGCATGAATTTCCACAGATAATTATTTCATAGCTTTCATGAGTACAAACCTAACTTTGTCTAATGTCTGTAGAATCTCAAGCAATATAACTGTTTTTTTTTTTTTTTGTGAGAAAAATAAATGGCATGCAGCTTAACTATCGATCATTTTTCTCAGGTTGTCCAAGATCTTCCGCATGCATTACCTACGGACTTGCCAATGGTTCTTATAAAGCCCCAAGAAGCATGCCCAACTGCCGAAGTGTACAAGGCATCAAAAACCTCTACGGATTTTTAAGCTACTCTCTCAAACATAAGCAGTTACTGACATAAAACTTTCATGCAGCGACTTCATCTTGGTAAAACTAGTTCAGTTGACCCATTGACGTTGCTCGAAAAATGTGTTCAAAGTGGAATATCTCAAGATGTCTGCGTAAATGATCTAGGTTTTCAGGAAAAATAATCCACAATCTTACTGTTTTTCCACTTTCTGTTGACACTCTTGCTTAAATAATATTTTATTTATCATTTCTTTTTCATTTTCACTTCAACCAGAGCCCCCTGCATTTGATGTTTTACCGTCTTTGAAGAAGTTGAAGCAACGCGTGCTAGCTGCAGGGCGTGGACAGTATAGCGCTGTTTTCATGTCTGGAAGGTTAAAAAATAACCCTTACACAAATTCCATTTATTAATCTCATATAGAAGAATTTGATGTATATCCTTTTTTTACCGGTTGGCTCCCTACTTGTGTACTGATTCCACTGTCCTTGGCTGGATCAATAACTACTTGTGATAGAGAAATGTTACTGTCCAAATCCTCATAGACCAAAAAAAAAAAAAAAATCAATGACTGTTAAATACATTCCATGCCTTCTTTAGGAAATACCATGTCTTCTTAGCATTTTCCTATGAACACACTTCTAGAGTCGTGTCAATATAATTCATTGCCATTATTACAAAACATAGGTCTATGTAATATTTTTTTCTAAATGATATGTACACTACCTTTTAATTGTGATCAATGACATTGTCAGAAAGTGAATATCTGTATCGTATTTTTTTTTCTTCATTATATTTATTTGTATCTATCTCTGTCATGTTGTTTTCTTTGTAAATTCATCAAGGGCTTATGAGCTGATAATATTTCAAGCAGCGGAAGCACCATTGTAGGAATTGGTTCGCCAGACCCACCTCAATTTGTTTACGATGAGGATGAATACAATGATATTTTCATATCAGGTATGGTTTTGTCAATCTGATTGATTCCAATATTGGCTAATTTTATTTATTTTTTGTTTTAGTTTTGAAAGAAGTTACAATTTTTTTGCTGGGTTAATGGAATATTAGAGTTGTAATAGAGCCGAGGTGAGCCGAGCACATCATAGATTGGATTTGGCTTAGTTATACTAAAAGTTGTTTCTTTGGGCTAGAGTTTGAGCCAAGCTTTCCCATATGTTCGTACTTAACTTGTTTAGATTTTTCTAGTCAAAGCTGGCTTGTACTTGCCTAAATTAATTGAACGAATATCTAAACTAGCTAATAAACAAGCTAAAAAAACAGACCAAGTACTTATCTTCTTTTACTAACAAATAATTTTACAAGTCTAAATAAATAATTAATTAAATTAATATGGAATTGGCATCTTACCATTGACTCCTATTAAACAAGCATCAATTAAACAGGATGACAAATAATTCAATAACATACTTTCTTTAAATCATATAACATTAACAAGTACCAACAAAATTGTTCATTGAAATAGAGAAATAGAAAGGATCATATCAAATCAATATACAAATTCGCTAAAAAAATCAATTAGTTCATTTGAAAAAAATAGAAAGTTAAAAAATAAACAAAAATATTTATCAAAATAGGAAACATTTTATGTGAAGCATGTTGTAGAATTTGAAGACCTTTGTCAAGATAAGAAACATTTCAAGTTGTAGAATTTGAAGACCTTACTGATCTCAACCTATTTTAGGCCGCTTACCCTCTATGGTTGAGACAATGCACTCATAGATTGCTCGCTAACACATCAATTGCATGAGAGATGAGAAGGGGAAGAATAGATGTGCTCATATCTTGTAGGTGCGTACCCACATGAGTCACAACGTTGGTGTACCCTCATTGATGCAACTGACCAAGCGATTGGGGAGGCTTAAAGCGTCGAAGCTCAAAGGCGTGGAAAAAATGTGATATTATGAAAATCAAAGATGGGAATTGGTAATATACACTAGACTAATAAATAAAAATATAATATATTATCATTTAACAGGTAATCAAATGAGTTATATTTAATCAAATTTTAATAATTGACCTAGCATTTGAAGGGGTGATCGGATACTTTCAATTGCTTTGGTGGTAGGCTAAGGATTTGAGAGACACTCTTTGGTGGTTGGAATAATTTTATTGGAGGTAGAGGTCAAAAGAGACCTGCAATGTTTTATGGTGCAGAATGTTGTCCATTAAAAGCGAAGCATATATTAAGTTAAGTGTTGTAGAGATGAGGATGCTCAGGTGGATGAGTGGCTTTACTCTTAGAGACATGATACAAAATGAGTATATATGTGAAAAAGTTGGAGTAGCTCCTGTGGAAGAGAAGATTAGAGAGAGTCGCCTTAGATGGTTTGGTCACATAAAATGACAACATTCTAATGACCTGATTAGGAAAGTAGATGTATTAGATTTGGCTTATGTTAAGAAAGGTAGAGGTAGAACTAAAAAGACTTGGTTAGAAAATATTATAAATGACTTTTCTTTATTAGATTTAAATAAGAATTTGACTTTTAATCGGACACAATAGAGAAAAATAATTCAGTTAGCCGACCCCACATAGTGGGATAAAGGCTTAGTGTTGTTGTTGTAGCCAAAGTATGGAGAAAAGACAGTACTATGTTAAGGTAACCTAGTCTGGACACTATTTAATGGAGAGGCTTAATGGTGTATGGAGGGGTGTAATGACTTTGGGATGTTAGGGGAATGCGCTGAGATCATATTTGGAGCATATAATGGAGATCCAAGTTGTTCGAAGAGTGTTTTAGGATGGAGGATTAAAACTAGGTCAAGAGTATTCTAGTTGAGGCTGATGGTTTCAAGGGTGGCTTAGGAATTTTTTGTGGCTGTAGGATGATGCTAGGGAGGTGGGAGAGTATGCTACAAAAGAGTTAGAGAGAGATCATCAAGTATAAGAAGGATATCTAGGTCTTTCGCCAAGAAAAACCCAAAGATGATGGGTCAGCCACGAAGCTCTAATTCTATTCCAAGAATTTCACTCATCATTTTTTTTCAAAACATCAAAACTTCTTTTCTCATTCATTTCAATAATTTTTAAGTTATTATATCAGGTCTTGCGATTCAAAATTAAAAAGAAAAAACTGAGAATGGAAAAAAAAAAATCAAATCTAGAGAGGTAATAAGGAAGCAGAGTGGAACCCCTCTAATTCTATTCCAAGATTCTCTCCCTACATCAGGTGATCAGCTCAAACACTTCCTATTCAAGCCTAAATATATTTAAAATAAAGAAAAATAATAATTTCAAAATATCATATTATGAAGATTATAAATAAAAGATTGAAAATTCAAAAATTTTGGGTTCCAAGCTTTAAATTTTATTAAAACATATTGAGCACTTGATCTTGATCCTGTAATAGACACTTTAAAATTAGCTTGATGTTCTATATCAAAATGTATCGTGACTTATAAATAAATATATAATATATTATCATTAAAATAATAATCAAATAAGTTATGTTTAACTAAATTTTAATTGAATACTACACGAGCTATCAGCAAGCTAAATATCAAGCTTTTAGCAAATTACTTTTTAAACAAAGGACAAACTTGTTTGTAAACATGAATAAATAAATTGGACTCTATTCAAATTTAGTTCATTTAGCCTTCATGTTTTTAAAAAAAGGTTCAAATTTGTTTAACTGCTAACTTAAATAAACTTGAACGATAATTAATTTACCTTTGGAATGTATAAATAGCCTTAAAACAATGGAATACTATGTATTCCCACATTATATGAGATAGATGTACAAATTTACCAGAAAACAGCCTTCTTTATACTGGCTATTTGAACTTTGAAGGTTGTTTGCTTCCTAAAACAGCTTAACACCTCATAGATCATTCTTTTCTTCTCAAGAAAGTATTTATTTCCTAATTGGCAAATCTTTCCAAATTGGGAGGATCATAGCTAATTTGTTAATTGATTTGGCTCACTATTGGCGAGAGCTTACCTTTGTACGGGTTGCTAAGCATATAAGTACATGATTACTGCCTTACTGCTTTTGCTGGCATTTTGATATTAGGCACCTAGGTGGTTTGGTCACATAAACGTGAAAAGGTTGGAGTAGCTCCACTGGAAGATAAGATTAGAGAGAGTCGCCTTAGATGATTTGGTCACATAAAGCGGCAGCCTTCCGATGACCCGATTAGGAAAGTAGATGTATTAGATTTGACTTATATTAAGAAAGGTAGGGGTAGACCTAAAAAGACTTGGTTAGAAAATATTAGAAATGACCTTTCTTTATTAGATTTAGATGAGAATTTGACCATTAACAGAACACAATAAAGAAAAAAGATTCATGTAGCCGACTCCACAGTGGAATAAAGGCTTGTTGTTGTTGTTGTTGCTGCTAACTAATAGGCGTGCAATAGTTTCGCTGTAATCACCATACCAATCCACTTCCGCATTGTTGTTTCCAAGCTTACAATTTCATGATTAGTGCTATTTTGATCTATCTACATGATCAAAGATACTATTCTGATGATACCATAAACTTTGCTATCAAGTTGTGATTTAGGCTTCATTTGTGATGGCTTTCTCACTGCTTCATAAATCAGTTTTCTAATACAAAAATTTTAATTTTTTATCCTAGAAAGCTGCTTTAAGAAGCTGTAAGAAAGCAATCCCAAATGAATCTGTATTGTGATGAAAATAATTATGTCAAGATATTCTGATTCATTTAATCTTGACATGCGCTATTTTTATGACACGATCTTTAATTTACACATTAGAGACAAAGATTCATGTAGCAAATTCCACGCGGTGAAATAAAGATTTGATGATATTGTTGTTTGTTGTTGCCTTTAATTTTACGCATCACATATTATCTATGTGAGTAACTTCCAGATTTTCAGCTTGCAATAACTTCGTTCTCTGTTATCAATCACAGAGGCTTCCTTTCTCACGCGGCAGGAGAAGCAGTGGTACGCAGAGCCAACTTCATCAACAAGCTCTTTTAGCAAAGAAGAGATGTCACAAACAGGAGAATAAATCATGCCGATTTGTGAGAATCTAGACTTTCATTTCTGTAATCTTTCTGTTTTTCTTTTTTTCCTCACAGGTTAACCAAATCAAAGGAAATGATATTGTATCTCTAAGCATACTGTTCATGCAAGAATAATAATCACTCAAATAGAAAGTGTTGTGAAGCATGCAATGATGACCCGCGAGACAAGTTATCATTAACCAGAAGAACAAAGCACATGCATTTTTAATATAGACAAATTTATTTGATAATTTAGATTTCGTTTGGGACGGCTTTCTTACAGCTTCTTAAAATAGCTTTCTATTTTTTTTACTAGAAAACTATTTTAAGAATCAATAAGAAAGCCGTCCTAAATGAAGTCTTAATTTAAGTTAATATATAAAACTTTTTTATATCCTTTGGCTTGAAAAATAGTGTATTATTAAAGGTAAGAGATGTTAAGATTTAGGGTTCGTTTGTGATAACTTTTTTATTGCTTTCTAAAGCAGTTTTTTAGTATAAAAATTTCAAGTTAAAAAAATTTTATACTAAAAAATTATTTTAAAAAGTAGTAAGAAAGTTGTCCCAAGCGAAGCCTTAGATGATTTTAAGAGATATTAGGAATAGTTTGATTAAAACTATTATGGGTGAATCCAAACAATGAAATATACTGAGGGTATTCCAAAATCCTCAATAAACTATCTTGTACATTTTTTTCTTCCAACCAAATACTAGAAATTTCAAAACTTCTAAATTTGCTTTACCCTACGCATAAAACATCCAAACAAATAGCTCCTTAAAACAAAGCAATATTGTTTAAGAATAAAAGAAAATGTTCCGATTATAGTAATCAAAATAAAATAAAAAATTTTAGTCAAACAAAGGAATTGTACATTTAACTGTATATACTTAAATAACATGTATTTAAAAAAACATCAAATAATCATTACTAAAATTCATAATTCTCATAATTTGAATAAATAATATCTACATTGATTTTTTTTATTTTGTTTATATATAGCTAATGGGATTTATTTGTTTACTATTTAAAAAATTACTAGAATTCAATTTTTTCTTTGATCTATTTTATAAAAAAATTTGAATCAATAAAAAAATCAAATAAACCCAAAATAATAAATAATAATCGAACTGATATTTAACAAATGAAATACACTGATCAAATAAAATTTGTTTGACTTAGTTTTTCAGTTTTATTCAAAGAATCCACACCCCTAATAGTGGCAACAATTGTCATCTTTTTCAAGGCCAATGCTTGCCTACCTAGACGTTGAGTTTACTTCTCTAGCCTTCAGTCTTTTAGCCGTCAGAAGGGAGTCAACTTGTTTACCTCTAATAATAACAGACACCACTCTTGATATGTGAATGGAGCAAGCTAGAATGGATTCATTGTCGTTACCTTCCAATGGAGCTTTGCCTGGTCACTGGCTAGGTCTGGCGAGCATAAACCCCTTCAACTTTCTAGCTTTGATGAGTTCCTTAACCAATTATTAGAGATGATGACATACCTCCGTATCATGATCATGATTCTTGTGAAAGGTATAATAACTCGATGCATCTTGAACTTGTGCACTCACCTTCATGGGTGCAGGATGCTTAAACATTTTTTTTTTATTATTTTGAATGAACTCTACTAGTTGGGCCATTGAAACTCTCAGTGGGGTATAGGTGGGATAGCGAAAGGCATGATGTGTATCTTCCTCATGGTAAGGATGAGTAGCACGAGCAAGCTCTTCTATCCTTTGCAAGGGTGGACTAGCAATGCTTAGTGGTTTGGCCTAAAGAGTGATTGTTGGTGCTTTTTAGAGATGATCTCATGGCATAAGAGGTCTCCCGTCCCTTATGCCCTTCGGGCCACTCTTTTCATTTCTCTCCTTTATCATTGCTCTCTCCTTGCAATGAGTTCTTAGGGGTGAGTGGTCAAAGAGTGATCCTTGGTGCTTTCAACGAGTGGCACAGGCGAAAAATCACTGAGTCAGATGATCCTTCTAGGGTGCTCTCCCTATGTGCATGCCTTGCTAGCCCTGCTAGGGCATCCTAGATCATTTTCCTCAGCCTTTATTCCATTTCCATAAGGTTATGTTGAGTAGTGTTATTTGAGTTCTCCATATTTACTAAGGGTTCAGGGTGGGTTTGCTCATCAAGCTTCGCTAGCAGTGGTGGAGCTAGAAACTTCTTATAGGGGGGCCTAAAATTTTTTTTTTAAGAAATTCATGTTTGCGTGGCAGACATGGACCTCTATGCAAGTACGACCTTCAAACTTGATATTGAATATTAGAAATATATTCACTAATAGGATTTCGCAAACCAGGATCAGATGGATGGTTTTTTAAATCTACTTCCAGATCTTTTGATGATTCTATTACTACGCAACTTCTTTTCTGATTTAGCTCTTCGTCATTTTTTTTTGTCTCATCTAAAGTTATCGATAAGCTTGATTTTGAAAACTTCTTAAAATATCTTTCTATAAAATTTATGTCAATTTTAATTATCTAGACAAAAAAGTAAGAATCTAATCATTATTTCGACAAAGAAGTATTTTATCAAACACCACAAGAGCATATCAATTACAATTCAATTTCATAATAGGGTAAACAAAACAGGACTAAAAAAACTAATATAAACCTTATTTTTCATCAAGAAGTCAATTTTTTGTCTGTAATTATACATTAAAATCCTAACAGAAATGGTCGAGAAAAAAGCACCAAATTAAAAAAAAATGATTCATATATATATATATATATATATATATAATATCGCGATATGGCAGAGAAGTTTGTTTATCTAAAATATCGCTAAATAAAAAAAATTTTAAAAATGTCGGGATATGGCAGAGATGGATGATTTGCTGCTTCCAAGAGAAGAAAAGAGTAGGCAAACTGCATTTGTTCAGCTTTAAAGCACGTAAGGACTGAAATTGACCCTATATTGAAATAAATTAGCTTTCCTTTTTCAGGATGTTGGATCTAAATTTATTCATGGGTGTCACCCCACCTTACTAGCAAGTGAGCTTTAAGGGAACACCAGGAGCTTATATGATAATGGAGAAAAAGAAAGAAAAATTCTATAGAAAGTAATCCACCAGCTCAAATATTGGTATTGAAAGTGGAAAAAGATGAAAAAAATCTAAATATTTTTCTTCACCCTTTATTTATAAGGATCTGAGGCTAAAGGAAAGGCCAAACAAATAAAAAATAAAAAATATATAAGATAATCACTTTTTATTACAAACTGCCTTAGACATGTGTTACACTCTAACTGGCCTGATAAATGATTACTCTTCTTAATCTTATTTCCTATCTTGGGGAGAATCTTGTAGCTTCACTTGCTTGAGGGCGAGTTTGTTGATGAAGGGTGAGCCGAGAGAGGTGTAGCTAATTGACATCTCTAGGTCATAGATGACCTGTGGTGGGGCTTCAGATTGCGAAGGAATAGGAGGTCTGTGTGTTTAGATTGTGGGGATTACGGATTCCATGGTTGGTTACTTATGATGGATGAGCTAAAACTCTCTTGTATCGATGTTTTTCCTGTAGTTGAGGTGACAAACATAGTTGACAATATTTCATCACAGATAGAGGCAAGTTGCTACTTGTTAATTGAGGGCGAGTGGTGAATTGAGTAATTCGTGAGAACTCTTAATTATCTTTGTGAGGGGTGACTTTATCACGCCCCGGGATCTAAGTCGAAAAGAATTATATATTTTATCTTTTATATTTATAACCATTCGACTATTCAACAATAACTTACAAATCTTGTAAAAATAATAGTAAAAGAAATAACAGTTCATTTATATTTATGCAATATGTATAACTAGTACAAGCTCAAAAGGATACATATACAATAGTCATGGTATACAATAAACTAGCTCATCTCAATGAACACATGACTGCAAAATAGAAAGACTAGTAGAGATCAAAACATAATTCATCCTTAAGCTCCTTGCCTTTCCCTGAAACCATGTAAAAATCATATAATGAATATTATAATTCAGCAAGTTACTAATATCTACAACACAATTAGTCAATCTTATCTATCATATCATGTCAATCAATAGTCGTCAGTCTTATACCTCTTATCTGTCATATACTATTAGTGCATATATCTATATCATATAATATATACACATACACACATCAATGTTATCATATACTATATAGGCACACACATCAATGCTATATGACCTATCTATCAATACTTTCAACATATGTATGTATCAATATAAGATTAAATAAGGCAAGGCATCAAGCATTTAATATGGTGTTTTCATCCTTCCACCCTAATTGTCACCTAGTTGGTCATCAATCACTTGTCTTTAATTTAACCCAAACATCAACCAATTGGTCATTGGTCTTTATCTTTCCATCATTATTTATTATCTTAAGTCAATTCATATGTGACTTTCAATAATCATTTATGAGCCGTCACTCTACTCGTCGGCGTAATTCTATCAAGTGGTTACAAACTACAACTCGGATAACACCACAACCCATCTTTAAAGGAAAGCACGTCGGCCCACCCTCCTAAGCAGTATATTATGTTTTAATAACTGACCCATATTAATTATAATATTAACAATCACCCTTCTTTGCTTGTATGCAAATGTTTCATTCATCATATAACAATAATATCATTTCAGCTATAAATGCAATAATAAACAAAAATACAAGAAAATCTATAAAATATGCACTATCTTCATAAATTCATAACTATAATTTTTCCTCATGAAATTCAGAAATGTTCTAGTCAAAATGCTTATATTGATGACATCTATCACATATCAAAAGTTATGCGGTGAAAGTTCACTTAAATGAGAGATATAGACTTTTATTCAGAAGGTATAAAATGTAACAAATTTAGAATCATTGAAAATAGATGCAGAGTAAATGTCACTTCCTACATATAAACAATTTTCCTAATATAAATAACATATGCAAAAGCCCTAAAAGTTCTCATTCTCTTTCCTCTCTCCTCTCCTCTTCCTCCTCTTCGCCCTTTCCTTCTCTTCTTCCTTCCATGGCAAGCCAAGAAATCGGGATGACCGGGTACTTTAGTGCTTAGGGCTTTGGATTTAATATATTTAAAAACACTTTTAGTGGCATAGCAACACAACGCTAGCCAACGTCGCATTTTAAAATATTTTTCATATTTTCGGGTTGTTACAAACTTCCTTCTAGATGCCCTTGTTGAGTTAGGTCTTGGTGGTCCTAAGGTGAGTTCTCTTGTGGGCCCACGAGTTATGAGTATATAGTTATGAGTATATTTGCTATGAATTGTCGATTACTTGTTGAATACCTAAAAATATATATGCAAGTATACATTACCAACTTATCTTGTTTGTATGCATAGAGTTTTTATATACTATTAAGGTGATACATTCTCTATCTAGCTTCATAATTGTTCATGCGCATAATAATTAAACAAATAATTTTGATGCGAGCCACTTTCACTCAAATTGAGTTCAATTTCGAATTATGAATTATAAATTTTAATTTTGAGACAAACTTAATCCGCCCCCGAATACAATTATGTATAAGTTTTAGTTTATTATATTATTTATACACTTTTTATTGGTTTTTTTTTATCTTATTAAAAACATTTTATATTATTGTAAATTGATAAATTTTTCATTGAGATTGGTGAGAGAAAAAAAATCCAAAAATTGATGTTGTGTGCTAATTCATGATCAACAATAATTTCCAAAGCATTATTTTAAAAATTTTCAAGATATTTCGTAATTTTTTTAATAAATTAATCTTGACACGTATAAATTTATTAAATTTATCAAGAAAATTAGATATTATTTTTAAAAATATAAAAAATCTTAATGACTCACGCTTAAATGTCCCGACACAATATTCTTCTTCCTCGTGCAAAACTACTGAACTGGCACTGCCCTTCCCATTCCCGCTGCTCTCCGCCGCCCAAACCCTATCCGCCAATCCGCCTAAGCCAGACATTATTTCTTAGCTTTGTCATTCTACCCATTACTCCAGTAGACCTCAAACTCCTAAATCCCAGTCTCTCTCTCTTTTTTTTGGCTATTTAGGGATGATCTCCTGCAATTACTTGTTATCGATGGCGCCGGTTGTTTGCAGGCTGCCGTCACAGTTAGCACACTTCGAAAGCCTAAGCATAACCCCGGCACTCCCCGTCTTCAGGCTTAAGGTTTCCCCACCTTTTCTTCTCCGGGCCATCTCAATTCCTGCTATTTCTGAGCCAGCTGCCAACGCTTCATCCCACGGAGAGAATGGTGCGTGCTTTCTTCCCATATTGTTTCTACCTCTGGTCAACTAGTTGAAGTTCTTGAGATGCTGGGTGCAGCAACTCTCAGGCCCCAATGGAAAGCTGCCATTGACTTGAAATGGATCCGGGATAATAAGGAACTTGTCGCCGCCAACATTAGGAACAGGAATTCCACTGCCAATTTGGAGCTTGTCCTTGAGCTCTATGAGGATTTCTGCAGCCTTCAGAAGGTTAAACTATTTTTCGTCTCTGTTATTTTCTTGAATTCGTTGTTGATAAATTGACATATAATAAATGCTCATTGCATTCGTTTTGAGGGCGGAAATGTTGAGAAAGGATATGATTTAGTTGAATTAACTGGTTATAGTGATGTCATCATGCTACGAGTTGCAGATGCATCGTGTAGGATCCAAAGTTGTCCTTTGAAGAATAGCTAGATCTTATTATAGAAATGATTATAGAAATGAATTATGCCGAGCTAGAGGAGAGAGCATTTGGTTCTCAAATGAATCTCTTAGGTAATTGGCATACAAAGAACCTGACCAAACTCATTAGACTAAAATGGTTACTGGAATCAAGATATAAAGAAACTATCTGTAGATAAAATTTTTTGTAAATATTTATGGTGAGATTTTATGTGCCCCAGATTGACCACAAATCCACTATATATTGGTGGGGATTAAGATTGGTGCTATATAATTGAAAGTGCAGTACAATTACATACAAAACATATAGGTTGAGCTTGTTGCAGCTGATTATGTAGCAATCGAGTTGTACCCGAAGTAGGCATCAGTTGCATGAAATATTGACAAATTCCGGATTTTGAGTTAGAGAGAGAGAGGGGGAGAGAGAGTACTATCGGTGAGTTATGTTGATGCAAACCTTTAGTTAGGGCTTGACTACTTTGGGCAAATTGATGAGTTATTAGGGTGAATTGTTTCAGAGACACTTTATGAGTCCTTTAGCCAAGTCTAACGACTTATTAGTAGGGGTCGAGTTAAAGCTAACTATTGAGTTGTTGTTATGAGATGCGACTTTGGGTTGTTTAAGGCTTTAGGTCAAGTTGCAAAATATCCAAGGTTTTTCTCAAGCAACGACTTCTTGAATC
The DNA here is from genome assembly GCA_019925795.1 of Dendrobium chrysotoxum. Taxonomy (NCBI): domain Eukaryota; kingdom Viridiplantae; phylum Streptophyta; class Magnoliopsida; order Asparagales; family Orchidaceae; genus Dendrobium; species Dendrobium chrysotoxum. The sequence goes on along the minus strand of CM034311.1, from coordinate 38,508,581 downwards.
CAATTCATGTTCTCATAATGACTTAACATGATATAAGCAAAACTTGTGTGTACATCAACTTCTTGATTTTCTTGCCCTTTTTTAAGAAGATGAGAATGACAAGGGAATCAAAGAGTTGAAACATCCTATTTGGTCGGGGCAGTTCAAATGATAATTAGAAATTAATTTGGAGCGTTGACTCAATGTAATGTATAGATTCCTAGCACAGATTTGATATGCCAACACCGATGCCAATAAATTTGATGTTTGTATTTCATTTTCAGAATTTCACTACCTGGATCTTGGTTATCTATGTTGTTGACATATTTTTATTTTAGAACCCTTTTTTTATACAGAATTGAAGAAGTTCAAGCGAGTTATAGGCTTGATGTTGTCAATGAGCTTCAAAAGAAGTTCAATGTGGCTGCATAGGGAAATCTCCCTTGATTGTAGGAGTGGTCATTGGCCCTTGATGTAGGTGAAGTTCAAGAAGTTAGAGGAAAGCTAGGAGAAGTTGGATCCTTTGTTGCCCAAGGCGGCTCCAAAGTGAGCAACTTGCGATGAGAAAGCTGCACATGAGGGATTATATGCTTCGAAAAATATTCTAGAAGGCACTCTAGTAAATAGAGGGAAAGATTGATACACCTCATTTGGAAGAGCAAGGCGACATTTTTATCCCTCCTCTTCCCTGAACCATCTCCACAAATCCAAGTGAACAAATTTTAAACAATTAATATTTTAACACATCTTAGAGTCTCAGAGTAGGGCTTTCATTTTTGAATTAATCTTAAATCTCTCTTCTAAAGGAAGATTAGGAAGTGATTTTGCTAGCTCTACTGCTATTTCAACTGAAGGCGAGAGTAAGTTCCTTGAGGTCTCTTTGCTAGGGAAGGGACAAGAGTGTTGATGAGCCAACTTTCGAGGTAGTTGTAATTGAATTCGAAGTTTTCGACAAAGAGAAGACTATGTGGGTCAATATGCCTGCTACTGACGTTGAAGAGAAGACCCCCAAGGAGCAAGAGTCGGAAAAAGTTGGCAACTAGGAACTCCAAATCACTAAGGGCGATGATCCTGTCATTGTTGATGAAGAGACGATTTCATATTAGGTGGGGTCCAATAGCTATGGCGATGATGAAGTTGGCAACTAGTTGAATGCTTACTCGCATTTCTCAATCTATTGAAAGTGTTTCACACCACTTTACACTTTAAAATGATAAACAATCATCTTCATATTTCAAGATAAAATAATTTAGGCATATAATCCACCCTATAAGATGCTAAGTTTTTAGTAGTTCTTGGAGGAGAAATCTTCTAGATTACTTTGACTTTATAGGGATTGACCTTCAGACCTTGTGGTGTTAGATGAAAGCTCAAACAAACCCAAACGCACTCCAAAGATGCATTTGAGCAGGTACCTGGGGGATTTATGACGTGTTCTTGAGTTTGGCTTTTCATGAGCAAGTTATCAACATAGACTTCAATTTTTTTACCTTTTTTTATTTTCGAAGAAATTGCCCATCATTCGCTTATAAGTAACTTCAACTTTCTTTAGTTTGAATGGTATTATTGTAGTAGTACAACCCATATTCTTTTCTCGATTGATATGGTATATTTTAATTTATTGATAACTTGTGAAAGCGTCAACAAAAGTCATTACTGGAAAGTTGATTGCAGAGTCGATTAGAGCACCGATTTGCAAAAGTGGGTGGCTATCCTTGGGATAATGTTGTTTTAGATTCATCATGTCTTGCGCATATTATGCACTTCTTATTAGCCTTTTGGACCTTGATGACATTTAAGATTTAGTTTGGGTATTGGATTTCGCTATTGAAGCTGACCTTCTAGAATTTCAGAACCTTGCATCAAATTGGTTCTCTATCAAATTTGTGTGATTTGTCAAATTCTCTATTTGATTGGCTTGGCTGACTTGTCTATGTTCAAACATTGACATGTGACATTGATTTTTACTCCTGCATTTCAGTTATGAACCAAGAGAAAATGTCTTTGTTTGATCTACGACAATTAATGAGTAGTAATCGGTGCTCTAAACCAAAGTGCAAATTCACAAAGTGTAACTTGGTTCCTCACTTAAGGCCAACTGTTGCTTGTGGCTTGGAGTTGCAAAACTTTTTGTTGGAGTGTTAGACTAATTTGACTGCTTGTAGGTAGAATTTCAATAATTGCAGCAAGTTTCTTTGGTTAGTGAGTGTTTGACCTCTTGCTTGAAACTTCACTACAATATGGTAAGTCGAGACAATTATCTTATAAGTGTTCAAGTGAGGTTGGCCAAAGGTGCATTATAGGTGGTAGGGGCATCTACTATGATGAAGTTGACCATTGCAGCCCACATGCCTCCCTCGCCCAAAGTTGTTGGTAATATAATCTAGCTTCGCTCTTAATACGCTCATGAGAAAATGTAAATGGCTCAACAATTGGTGCAACATGAAGGAATCTTGAAAACACATTTAAATATAATATTTTCAGAATTCTCTCTGTCGATTGAAATAATGTCAATTTGATAGTTGGTGATAAGGGCAGTAACGATAGCATCGTAAGGATTCCTGATTTGTGACTGGTTTGCATTAGTGATGGTGATGAGCTCCTTGAAAGATGATGAACTTGAGGTTTCTTACCTTGACACCTTAACCCCTGCTTCATCAAGCATCATTAAGATTATCCTTGTAATATGAATCATTTGTGTGTATTAGGATTTGTGTTCTTTTCTTAAATAGGTGCCTGTTTTAGATGTTCTGAGTCAACGAGAATCAATTCTATGAACTTGTCAGTGCTTACCAATTCTTTAATGTGACTACAAAGGTGATGAGGATACTCCATACGTGGCTGTGATCTTTATAGAAGACGAAATATGTTGATGGTTCACAAGTATATAATATAGTTCGCCTCAATGGAAAGCATACAAAATTCTTAACGTCCTCTAGAAATGAGGTGACTTGTCCCTTGTTCGAGGTCATACGATGTCATTCCCTTATCTTGCTTCTCGGGCCGATACCCTCTACAAAGTTATTGTGGTTTCTTGATCAACTTATCGGATAATGATGTGATTTATTCCGCTGAACTCAAGGATGCTAATGATAATCTTTTGACAGCCCAATATAGAAGGCTTAAAGCTGAAGTCACACAATTATACTCATTGATGTAGCGATTGACCAACTCCAGCAATTCAATCAAGGATTTTGGCCGTCGCAAGCTAAGAGGACCTTTGCAAAGGCCATTAGTAAGCGATGTATGAGTGATGACGGGTTTTAGGGCTTGTACATCTAATATCTCACACTGTAACCGAGTGACATGGTTTAGTGACTCCCTCGACTTTTGTCTCATATTCAAGGGAGCTAAGGAGTTCTTCATCAGCTTTTAGGCACTAGAGAATTGAGTGATAAACAATGAATTTAAGTCAACAAAGGAAGTGAGGCTTTCTAGAAGAAGGTAGGAGAACCACAATAGATGTGCCTCCTTGCATGTAGTAAAGAGCATACCACATTTCATCATGTTGCTGATTGTGAGAAGATAAATTGTTGACTTATGAACGATGTGATTGGTGGGATCTAACTTCCTTTTATATGAGTCCAACACTGACATCTTGAATTTCGGTGGTGGATAAGTCTCTGGAGTTTAGATTAAAAAAGCATTTGTTGGTTGAGCTTCAAGTTTTGTAGGGTGACAAGAGGAGTCTCAGTTGTATTTTGATATGGAAAATAATGCTCATTATCATGTGATGGTGTTGGAGTTGCAACTCATAGTAGACGACATTGGTGCTTATGAGAGACAATAGATTACCTCCCTTTGGGGAATGAGGAGGTGAATCGTCTTGCCAAAAGCGCTTGAAAATATTTTGGATTATCTTTGTTAGATGATCCTCTATGTGTTGTAGCCCAGAGTTACTATATTCATTTGCCTGCTTACTATGTAGAAACTTTTTATGTTTATTGGGGCGATCCTTGTTTTGAATCTTGATCTTTTACATGATTCACACTTCATTGCACCAAAGAGGATATTGGATCCAAAGTTATTTGTGGAAGGACTCTAAGCCTTTGTTAAAGAAATGAATCATGCCTAAAATGCAAGAAGAGAGAAATGCTGTCTCAAATGAATATCTTAGGGTGGATTGGTTGCAATTTCAAATATATGTGCATTTTAAATTTATTGTAAATTCAAATCATTATATTTTGTTTTTTAAGGATGTTTGGTTGGTTGTAAAATAAGTCCATTAAATCTTTTTTTTTTTTTTTCGTGTTTGGTTGGGTGAAAATGAAATGCATTATTCTAGGGTGGGGGTTAGGGACGGCACGAGGTCGTGCGGGGTGGGATTGACGATGGTGAGGTCAATGATGATGAGATAAGGGTTGGCAACCGTCATATAGGGCTGGATTGGGGAAGTCGAGTTCGCAGAAGATGAGATTAGGACTTTAAGGCGATTCATGTTCTAATAATGGTTTGATTAATTTTACCCGACCAAATATGGGCTTAATCATACGTAAGTACAAATTTATTTATTTATTTATTGTTTTTGCTGGCATAAATTGAACTGCTCTCATCATTGACAATTACTCCATTCCAATTATGTTGAATTCTTTGTGGGTAACATGAGAAGAAAACAAAAGTTTTTGTTGTTGCTTGAAAAATGAATGCATAAGGTTAATTTGTAATGGACTCCTGCAATAGTTTTGTTGTACTCTGATAGCAAGAAAAAAAACGTCCTTATCTAATCCTAGTCACAGATGGCAGGAGGTTGAACGGATGCGAGGGGAAAGAAATATAGTTGCTAACAAGATGAAGGGAAGACTGGAGCCTTCTGTGCGTCAGGCTCTTGTAGAGGAAGGTATACATTTTGTAAAGCTTTGAATTTTTGTTAACTATTTTACTTAAATGTGGTCTCTGTTGTCTCTTCCAGGGAAGAATCTAAAAGAATCCCTCGCTGCTTTAGAAGAGGATCTAGTAGTGCTTACTGATAAGCTTCAACTAGAAGCACAATGCATACCAAACATTACTCATCCTGATGTTCCAACAGGGGGCGAGGAGAAATCTGTTGTGAGACATATGGTATTCCATTCTAATGATATTTTGTCTAATATTTTGGTTTGCTGAACAAGAGTGCTCATGATTTTTTTTCTGTCATTCTTTGTTCTAGGTTGGAAACCCTCCAGAGTTTAAATTTACAGCTAAAGATCACATACAGCTAGGAAAAGAACTTGATTTATTTGATTTTGACTCTGCAGCTGAGGTATTCTAGTAGTGCTTGGAGTAAGAATTTTCGATGGATATTTAATCTATATGAGATATGGTTGTTTTCAAGTTCCTTTACGTAAACTCAGTAATAATATCCATGCTTTCATTCGGCCCTTATAAGTATTGAGACTTACTGATTTGAATGGCACAGTTTCACTTAACGTATCCAGGTAATAAGCACTAAATGAATAACTTGTTAGGTATTGGCTGATGCTGTCACAGTCCCCTATTGACTCAGGCTCATCTAATCTGGTCGTCTTGGTTTTCCTTCTTTGGGATTGTGGTAGGGAGTTAGGATCCACTCGGCTCCCAAACATGCTGCCTGGATGTGCTTGCTTTGGTGGAGCCCATCCAGGATGAATTGCCTGTTGGTTATGAGCATAATGTATAGCCAAAAAGCTGGTCTTTGGTAAGAAGGGGCCTTTAGTGTTTCACGAAGTTAGGCAAACAATAAAAATATACCAGGAAGAAACACAATAGATAATGAAGAAAATTAAAGCTCATTAACTTAAATAGGTAGACAAACATTGATTGAGGCAGACAGTAGCGTGGTTGTCTCAAAACATTTTGTCTCCACGTTATGCGTGTTTTATTAAGCTATGCATGTGTTCAGAATTAAAATTTTTGAATGACCTAGAAGAATTAATACAAAAGATAACTCTTGAAGAAAGAATTTTTATTGGAGGAGTTTTAAATGGACATGTTGGTAGAGAAGTAGATGATTTTAAAAGTATTCATGGTGGTTATAGCTTTGGAGCGACTAATGAAGGTGGTAAGACCATATTAAATTTTTTTTAGCTTATGATTTTGTAATTGCTAATATCTTATTTAAGAAAAGAGATAAGCATCTCATCACTTGTAATAATGGATATAGTAAAACTCAGATTGATTATTTTCTTATAAAAAAATAGATCGTTTAGATTACAAAGATTGTAAAGTTATTCCGAGTGAGAGTTTATGTACCCAACGCCGCTTATTAGTTTTGGACTTTAAAATGAAGGGGAAAAAATAAAAAATAAAATAAATCATTGTTATAAGATTAGATGGGGGCATTTAAAGAATATTAACAAAATATTTTTGAGAGTAAGATTCTAAATCTTAGGATTTTATCTGTGCATAAGGAAGCTAATGTTATATGGTAAAAAGTAGGTAGTGATATTAAGCATGTTGAAAAAGATGTGCTTGGACTATTAAAGAGAAAAGCTACTAATAGTAAAAATAGTTGGTGGTGGAATCAAAATGTGCAATAAAAGATAAAAAAATAAGAAGATTTTAGATTTGTTATAAAAATTGATTTAGCCGTAAAAATCAATAGACATGCTAAAGACCCAAACCATAGAGTGGTTAGCACAATTGCCGTTGAGAGATATGTTTTGATATCTCGCATTGAAATTCCTCCTTTTATTTTTTTTCTTATTTATTTGTATTGTATATTGTAATGCATATATAGTTCTAGTTCGATATTCTAATACATAGATCATAGGTAACCCGATCTTTTAGTTCAAGATCATTTCTGATAATTGGGAAAGATATAAAGAGATTCATAAGGAGTCTTAGAAAGCAATATGTGATGCAAATTTTTTAGCTTTTAATGATTTATATAATAAATTAGATACTAAGGAGGACGAAAGATATATATATATATAAGTTAGTTAAAAAAAGAGTTAAGAGTAGTAAGGATTTAATTCAAGTAAAGTGCATTAAGGATGAAGATCAAAAAATGTTTTTATTAGAAGGTGATATTCAACAAAGATGGATGAGATATTTTGCTAAATTTTTAATGAAGATTGTGAGAATGCGATTGACTTTAGTGACCTTAGCACCCTAAATAAAAATAAAGATTTTGTTTTTATTGACGTATTAGTAAAACTGAAGTTAAAGAGGCTTTAAAGAAAATGAAGAGTGGAAAAGATGTTGGACCTGATGATATTCCAATACAGGTATGGAAATGCTTAGGAGATGAAAGAATTTATTGGCTTATTAAACTTTTTAATATTATTTTGAAGACTAAAAAGATGTCAGATGAGTGGAGAATGAGTGTGTTGATTCTTATTTTTAAGAATAAAGGTGATGCACAATATTGTACGAACTATAGAGGAATTAAATTAATGTGTCATACTTTAAAACTATGGGAGAGAGTTATGGAGTATAAGTTGCGGAGTGACACTAATGTTTCTCAAAATCAATTTGGATTCATGCTAGGTAGGTCTACTATGGAAGCTATACATTTATTGAGAGGTTTGATGGAGAAGTATAGAGAGAATAAGGAAGATCTATATATGATTTTTATTGATTTAGAGAAAGCATATGATAAAGTTCCGAGATAAGTGCTATGGAGAGTTCTACCTAAGAAAGAGGTTTATAATGCTTATAGTCAAGTCATTAAGGATATGTATGCAGGAGTTATTACTTGTGTTCAAGCACAAGGTGGTTTGACCAAGTATTTTCCTATTTCAGTTGGATTACATCAAGGATTAGCCTTAAGCCCATATCTTTTTGCTGTAGTCATGAATGTTCTCACTAGACATTTGCAAGAGGTTGTACCCTGGTGTATGCTTTTTGCTGATGATATTCTTCTTGTTGATAAGCCTAGAGAGGGAGTTGACAGTAAACTTGAATTATGGAGGTCAACCTTAGAGTCTAAAGGCTTTTGTTTTTGTAGGTATAAAACTGAATATATGGATTGTAATTTTAGTAATAATAGATCTAGTGGGGGGATTGTGACTTTGGGCGATCCAAGTCCTTAATAAGAGTACACGTTTTAGATATCTTGGGCCTATTGTTCAGAGTGATGGTGAAATAGATGGGGATGTTATTAGTATAATTCAAGTTAGATGGTCGAAGTGGAGGAATGCATTGGGCTTGTTGTGTGATAGAAAAGTCCCTCTCAAACTTGAGAGAAAATTCTATAAGATTGTAGTGAGACCTACAATGCTTTATGGTGCAGAATGTTGGCCATTAAGAGAGAAGCATAATATTAAATTAAGTGTTTCAGAGATGAGGATGCTCTGGTGGATGAGTGCTTTTACTCTTAGAGACAATATACGAAATGAGCATATATGTGAAAAGGTTGGAGTAGCTCCAATGGAAGATAAGATTAGAGAGAGTCACCTTAGATGGTTTGGTCATATAAAATAGCGGCCTTCCGATGACCTGGTTAGGAAAGTAGATGTATTAGATTTGATTTATGTTAAGCTAGAGGTAGACCTAAAAAGACTTGGTTAGAAAATATTAGAAATGACATTTCTTTATTAAATTTAGATGAGAATTTGACTCTTAACAGGATACAATGAAGAAAATGGATTCATGTAGCCGACCCACATAGTGGGATAAAGGCTTGCCGTTGTTGTTATGCTTGCCGTTGTTGTTGTTGTGCATGTTTCACATTTGTCAATGTCTTATGGTTTTCTTTTCTCATCTTCTTTTGGCAACACAGTCTATCGTACCAAAATTGTGTCTGATATCACTAACATCATAATGATGATCTTGTTGGATATAGTTGGTCATTTATATGTGAGCGCCCATTTGTGGCCGGCCAGAGCAAATCTAATCTTTGAACTAACTTTTTGTTTACTCATCCAACCTGGCCATCACAGTCAAGTCTGGCTGGTCGTTTTCAACCAATCTTACTTGTTTGGAAATCCTTAAGTCTGCCAAATCTGTCCGGTCGACTCGCTGCACCTAGCTGACCCAATTTGCTTGTTTGGCCTAGACAAGCCAGGCCAATTCATATCCAACCTGTCATGTCTAGTCATCTAGTCTACTCAAGGAAATCTAAATCATAGAAGTTCTGGGTCCTTACAGAAGCTTATGCATTGAACAAGATTATTTCAAATTGAACAATCTCATAAATATTTTAAGTACATAAACATGCCACTTGTTTTCTCATCCTTTTGATTTGTGAAAGTTTATTTGGCTTTAGTATATTTCTTCCTCACAACCGATTGATGGATCTCGTGATTAACTTTTAACTTGCTACTTGTAGAGCTGTTTTTATTTAACGTATTTTCTTAATTTTATAGGTAAGTGGAGCGAAGTTTTACTATCTAAAAAATGAGGCCGTTTTATTAGAAATGGCTCTTATCAACTGGGCGATATCTGAAGTTTCGAGAAGGGGTTTCACGCCTCTAATTACTCCGGAGATTGTAAGATCTTCTGTTGTTGAGAAGTGTGGGTTCCAACCTCGTGGGGACAATACACAGGTTCTCAATATTTATCTCTCTCAGCCCAACTTCCCTTCTTTTTCTCTGTCCACATGCTCTCCTGCCTCTTTGAACTTCTTGATTCGTTGTCAAGAAAATGCAATAAATGTTTGTTGACGAGATTTTTTTTGAATATTTCACACCATATGGTTCAATGGCTTAATAATTGGAGATTTTCTTGTTTATATAGCAATAGGTCTTCTTTCACGTAATGTATAGTCGGTCAAAAGTATACATAAGAAGTGAGCTTTGTCAGGGCATATTAAGCAGTTATACTGCATCATGAGCTGGCCCTTTTTTTATTGAAGAATAATTTTTATTATTGATGATTTTCATAATTCAGCTTGACCTGAATTGCTAACTTGATGTCCATGATCATTAGTGCTAACACGCAAAGCTTCATATAAATGCTTAGTTATCATAATTCTTTGATGTTGGAGTAGGAAACGACAGGTGTTGGTTTAGCGGTACTACAAAACCATCTTAGTTTGTTGCCGAGAGCACCTCATTCTTCTATGCGAGGGACTGAAGTCACATGAAGCTGACATTAATTCAAGTGAATGAAGGATATTTTCTTGGTCATATTTATTTTATCCTATCATTTACATTTAGTTTTTAATTGTAAACTCTGCTAATCAAAGAGACGTAAGTTATCTGCTCTATAACCTTAATGAAGTTGGCTGCATGCTCCATGTGAAATTTTCCGAACTATTTCGTTGCTGTTTCATGTTTGAAGCAGAGCATGACATTTCATTATTGAATTAAGTGTTCTAATCTATCTTGATCAGTGGCATAGAATAAGGTTGAAAAGGATACGAGCTATGCATGCTTCACTAAAATTTATGTGATTTGTTGAGATTGAATTGCTTAAATCAACTGACGTACAAATAAAAAATTTCACCTTAGTTTATAATGAGTACATCAAAGTTTTGCCTTCCTCATGTTTCTTTAAATTTGTGAGAAAAATAACAAAAGATTAAATAGTAAAAATAAGAGATTCAGAGAAGCTTTTATCTAAAACTTTGATTTGTATTTATGTTTATTACAAGATATTTTTTCTGTTACACAACGTTTGCCTCCAGCGTCACTATGTTTTCCTAGGGCATCACCATGCTTTCTTGCATCACCCTTGCGTTGTCAACAGTATGCTTGCATCGTGCTTGAATCTGGAAGTAAACTAGAGTTTTTCTCTTTATTTTCCTCTCTCTTTCATATTTTCTCTACACTGCCCACTATTTCTTTTTTCATATTCACAACCTTTGCTTTTTCTCTTACTCTATTTCTTTTTTTCTCAGCCTGATGCTCTGCTTCTCTCTTCCTATATATTTTTGTTACTCGTCCCTTCGAGCAATGACAAGCTTTTTCACCTCATCACATCTATTTATGTAAAATAGGAATAGAAACGAAGAAGTCCAATAGATGAGTAGCCAGGTAGAAAACAAACCTGTAGGCTTTTTTTATCCAAAAACATATTCATTTTGATTTCTATTTATTATAAAATTAATTTCTTTGAGTTTTATGCTTATTTATCATGATAGCAAGAATTTGATTTAGTGCTTGTTGTGAAAATTAGGTCACATTATTAACAATATCCCATTTGGAGATCGATTATTTGATGATGCCCTATAAGAATAAACTCTATGCGACACCTCCACCTTACTAACCATGGAGGTCCATTGAGACTTTGCAAAGGGTCAACTTGTCAGCTGTAATCGTTTAATATTCAATTTTATTCGGTGTAGCTCTCTAATCATTTAATTTTATGAAACCATAATACTCTGTCTACTAAACCTTAGTTAAAATGATATCTAAATTGAATATGTTATGTTCTAGAATGAAATGCTATATTCTTGGCTAGATGTTTATATTTTTTATGTTTAGAAAAAGAACACTCTCATGTTTCTTTTTTCCTGATTCGTTTAAGAACTTCTTAGCCATCTTAGTTATTAATATATCCACTTGTACTTTTTTGGGTATCCGGAGCACCACCTAGGTATGTTGGGAAAATGCAATACTTATGCAAACATTTAGAGTGAAAAAATAGAAATGAAGATCAGTGTATAAAAAATATAGAAGAACTTTGTAAATATTCACCTAATTGATGACTATGTCTTGTTGCAGCTGTTGCATATTTCGCTATAGTTTGATTGTGGAGAAAATACAATAAAATTCCCAAATACTACTCGTAACTAGGAGCTGTTGCATATTTCGCTATAGTTTGATTGTGGAGAAAAATACAATAAAATTTCAAATACTACTCATAACTAGATTTGAGCAATGCATTTTATTTGTTGGGTAAAAATTAGGCTACACAACTTAATAAGGTCAACATCAGCATAACTCTGTAGTTTAAGGGTCGCTCTTACCAAAAAAATAAAAAAATAAAAATAAAAGTAAAAAAGGGTCGCTCTTACCAATTTTAATAAGGTGTATGTAGTACCTTTAAACTGTGTAACATGCATTTCACTGCTCCCTTATGTATTTTTTCTATATTCTATGTATACTTGCCTATTGCTCTCATTGTAAAGTTTCATGCAATTGGCATGCTTGGGATTCCCTCATGTTGCTACCGATCATTGCCAGCAACAGCTTGTGGCTACCCATTGTCCACTTGAGCTCATTCTTTGCGTCCATCTTTGTCCGCATTTCAATGCATTTGAAATGTATCTTAACAAAAGTAAAAACATTTAATGCATTGATTTGCATCAAACCAATAATTTTTAAAGCGATAGATTCTAGCTATTCTGCATTTTCTAAAATGAATATATTTTGACATCCAATCAAATTTCCCCATAGTGCATTTTGTTTACCCTAAATTGTTTGCTCATATTTAACATTGAATTCTAGTGGTATTAATACCTCTTAGATAAAAAAATAAGGATAAATATTATTTGAGTCCATCAGGTTTGGGATATGCATTTCATAAGTCCGTGATTTTAATAACAATCCACTTTGTTCTCAATGTTTGGGTTACGTTTTATTTAGGTCATTCCTTTCTATTCTATTCCTTCCATTTTCTTTCTTTTCTTTTTTTGATCTAGAAATTGAAGGCACTTTAGGTTGAATGTAGGTTGTTTATGAGAAGAATATTGTTTAGAGTGAGGAGAGGAAAAGGGAGTTATTTTTTTAATATCGAGAGAGGTGGAGAGGAAGAGAGACCTAGGGAATGTTGGAACGGGGAGATTGAGGAGAAGGAAAAGGTTGATAGAAGATTAAATGTTAGATTGGGTTTCGGTTGAGGGAAATCCGCATTTCTTTGAAACCCAAAGTAATAGTTTTTAATAGTAGTGTGGCCTTTTCTATTCTCCTACCTAGTTTTCTCCTACATTGGCGAGAGCGTGGCCTATATTAATTGTAAAATGACTTGACCTTATAATAGGAGAAAAATCTTAAGGATAATGATATTATGATCATAAGAAATTAGCTTCATATAAATTTAAGCAATAAAACAAAAAAATAGACGTCTTTAAAGATAAAAAATCAAACTAGGATATCATAATGAAATTTCAAAAGGTAATAGGGATCAAAGTGGAGGGTTTTTAAAATCTTGGACTTGTGAAATGCCTCCCATACTTAAGGGATCCAAAATATATTTACACAATTAATATATAAAATTAGAGTTTGATATTCTATATCGTATCCTCGTGGCCTTCTTTGTCATCCCCATTTGTCACAAAATAAATCATAGAAGATGATGTCAAAGACTCTCACATTTATCAACAAACAATGTCTTATTGGAGTTGAATTTAGTCGAAGATGGAGAAGGCGCAACACTATAGGTGAGGAATATTATTAGCAGGGAGGGCCAGTCGACGATCAACAATATGCAAAGTTCAAAGGATTTGGATGAGGGCAAAGGGATCCCTATGTGTCAAAACTCATGCAAATCTCAAACAAATTATACAAAATCATGCAAACCTCATCTTCAAATGCCCTCACTTAGGATGAAGTCTCATTTCGCTGAGCTTTAGCTTCACAGAGCCGTAGGAACTGATGACAATTGTCTTAGTTTCACTTTAGCTCTCAAACAACGATGAGAATAAGCTCCATGTGCGAACTTCATTATTAAAGTTTGCTCGACAATAAACTTCAAGTGTGAACTTCATCATTAAAGTTGATGTCAATCAAACTCTATTGCAAATGTACATTTCACCATCATTTTGTGGCATTATTCATCACACGACTCACAAATCATAGCTTTTATACTGCTTTGTTATCCAAATCATATTAGTTGGAGCTCTATGCATAGAGTTTTTTTTTGAGTAAATGCTCAAAATAGTCTCCCGACTATTAATAAATGCTCAATTTAATCTCATACTTTCATAAAGACTTAGTGTAGTACCCTGACTATTATAAAATGCTCCAAGTTAGTCCCCACGTTTGATTTTCCATGAATGTTAATGAAAGAAAGGGCAAGGGTTCATTTTTCTTGGGGATTTTAGTAAAAAGACATTTTCCTTAATTATCCAGTTCTCCTTCCTGCTACAATCATGTGGATATGAAACGAGGAATAACTATGTTGTGAGATCGTTGAAGTCCTTGAGCGGTGTTGCTTGACGGCATGCTGCAACATTGAAGAGAAGATGTCGTGAGATATGCGAGATCGACGGGCAACTGTGAGCGACGTTGCGAGACGATTGTGTTGCGTGATCGTCGAAGACCACAAGCGGTGTCGCGTGACGACGTGCAGCGGCATCGAAGAGGAGACGATTGCGAGCTGTGCGAGACGATGGGATTGAGAGATCGACGAGCTATTATGAGCGACGCTACGAGATGACTGTGTTGTCAGATCGTCGAAGACTGCGAGCGATGCCACGTGACGATGTGCTGCAACATTGTCGAAGACTGCGAGCGATGCCACGTGACGATGTGCTGTGACATCGAAGAGGAGACGATCAAGAGTTGTGCGAGACGATGAGACTGTAAGATCGACAGGCTATTGTGATCGACGCTGTGAGATGACATGACCACAACGACTCTGCGAGATCGATGAGGAGACAATGAGGGTTTTTATGAGTTAACAAACTCGTGTTCTTTTTATTTTATAACCTGATTCATTAGCTTTTAGTTTGGTAAACAAAATTCATTGCATTATAACAAGATACAATTCATGTTTTTATTGGGTTCAATTGGCAAACCAAATTAATTGCATATTTTGTGACTAACAGATCTTTCATTTAGATTTTGCTTAAAAAATATATTCTTTACTAATTATTCACCCTTATTATTTGGTAGTTTTACTTTCATTTTGATTTTTATATTTATTATAACTTTTAAATGACAAAATAGAGTAACATAAACAATATAATCTCACATATCCTTGCACTACCTTAAATATCCTTATATTTAACACTTTGGGCTTAACTTTAATGGTTGTTTTAGGCCCTATAACTAAATTGAATCAATTTCCAATAATTAAGGGGCTTAATTGGAATAGTGCGAAGCTCTGGGATTAAATTGAATACTTGTTTGGATCATTTTGGGCTTTTTATCTTTTATGTTTTAACTGTGTTTTCCTCCTGTAGAATGGTGGCAGTGTTTACTAAAAAATAATGTTATTATTCCTTCAAGACCCTAAAACTGAATATAAATATTTCCTAGGAATTCTTATGTAAATGCTATATTTATTGTCAAAGGAGGTGCTTACTGGTTATCATAGCAGGTTTATTCTATTGAAGACAGTAACCAATGCCTCATTGGAACTGCAGAAATTCCTGTTGGGGGCATTCATATGGACTCTATAATTCCGGATTCTTCATTGCCTCTGAAATATGTGGCCTATTCTCATTGTTTCAGAACTGAAGCGGGAGCTGCAGGATCTGCAACCAGGTAATTCAACTTGTATTTGCTGTAAAAACATATTCCAAAAGCTCATATAGGTTTCACTTCAATCCGGATCAATTGATGTCTACCAAACTTCTACCTTCATCTACTGAAAGACCCTCTTTACGAATTTTTTCAACATGTGCAATCTTCCCTAGCTTTTCTTGTTCATGTCCTTTATAATGATCAGTAGTCATCATATTTATTTGATATTTGCATCAATGGTTTCATAACTGGCCGACATTTGAATAGTTAAATTTTCATTTAGCACTGAGATTCTTTATGTTCATGTTAGGGGACTCTATCGAGTACACCAGTTCAGCAAGGTAGAAATGTTCGTATTTTGTCGACCAAATGAGAGTAACTTATATCACGAAGAACTTGTCAAGATCGAAGAAGATCTCTTTGCATCCCTTGGTCTTCATTTCAAGTAGAAAAAAACCCCACTGAGATCCTGCTTATTGAACTCTGCTGAATCATTTTATTCTAACACTGCTTCTTTAAAGGACACTGGATATGGCAACAAGTGACTTGGGTGCACCAGCCTATCGCAAGTTTGATGTGGAGGCATGGATGCCTGGCCTGGAAAGATATGGAGAGGTATGCCAGGATGATGTCTCACCCAAAACATTTGTACAACCATTTTTATAAAAAGTTGTAGCTATCCCTAACAGATCTTAACACTTGTGAATTATGCCCATACTCAACAGATTTCATACTGTTCTTTTGGTTCTCGTCTTCCTGTAACTAAATAATTTTCAACCCTTCTCAAATCTGAAACAGATATCCAGTGCATCAAATTGTACAGACTATCAAAGCAGGCGATTGGGCATTCGGTACCGCCCAGCTCCATCTGATCCATCAGTGGCTGCTCCAAAGAAGGGGAAGGGAGGGGCTTCATCTCCAACTCAATTTGTGCACACACTGAATGCCACTGCTTGTGCTGTTCCCCGCATGATTATATGCTTGTTAGAGAATTTTCAGCAAGAAGATGGCTCTGTTATTATTCCTGAGAAGCTGAGGCCTTTCATGGGAGGTCTTAGTACAATTACTCCCAAATTGAAGAGCTGACGCTTCGAACTTTGAAGATGGAGCAGTTCCTTCGGGTCTTAATTGGTTGTGTGAGGTGGCACTATTCTTTGCAAAAATGTGTTTTCT
This sequence comes from Dendrobium chrysotoxum, assembly GCA_019925795.1. Lineage (NCBI taxonomy): Eukaryota > Viridiplantae > Streptophyta > Magnoliopsida > Asparagales > Orchidaceae > Dendrobium > Dendrobium chrysotoxum. The sequence continues at coordinate 38,492,175 of CM034311.1, read as the reverse complement.
TGACTTACAGACAAGGGAGCCGTGGTTCTAAAAGGAGTGGGGGCCATTCCGTAGATAGTATTGAATAAATATTATATTAATACATTTTAATAAAAATAATTTAAGATGAATTTAAAAATTATTAGATTTATTTAGAGAAAATAGGGCGAGGTAATTTGATTTTAATTTGATTTAAATTATTATATTTATTTTGGAATATATATAATTTTAATTAATTAATCTTATATTATGCATATCTCTACAACAATAACAATATCAAGCTTTTATTCCATTACATGAAGTTGGTTACATTAATTTTTTTATTGTGTCCTGTTAAGAGTTAAATTTTCATTTAAATCTAAATAATGAAAGGTTATTTATAATATTTTGTAACCAAGTCTTTATAGGTCTATCTCTACTTTTCTTAACGTAGGCTAAAACTAATACATTCATACTTTTAACAGGGTCATCAGAAGGCTGTCGTTCTAGATGACTAAACTATCTAAGCCGACTCTCTATCTAATCTTATTTGTTATTATGTTTATTTCGTATCATGTCTCTAATAGTAAATTCACTCATCCACCTCAACATCCTCATCTTAATAACATTTAATTTAATATTATGCTTCTCATTTAATAACCAATGTTTTGTGCCATAAAATATTGCAGGTCTCACCATAATATTATAAATTTTTTTCATAAATTTGTGTGGTACTTTTCTATCACACAACAAACCCGAAGCATTCTTTCAATTCAATAATCCAACTTGAATTCTATTAATAATATTTTCATCTGTTTCACCATCACTTGAAGACCCAAGATATCTAAAATGAGTATACTTTTTAATGATTTGATCGTTCAAAGTGACAAATCTCCTACTAGGTCTATTATTATTACAATTACACTCTACTGGAGCTACTCTAAGTAAATTTAAATATATTTTGATCAAATTTAAGTCAAAATATTCAAACACAAATTCTCCTTTTTCATTTTCTTTATTTCCAATAATATTTTTTCTATAACTATTTTATTTATTATTATTTCATAAGAAAAAATTAAGTTAATGAGTAAATAAAGTTCAATCTTGATTGTCTTAAGACTTTTTCTTATATCACATACATAAATAATTAAGTTAAAAAAGAGGGTGAAAACACAATTAATTTTATTCAAAAAAGTCAATAAAAGTAAAGTATGAAGAAAAACTATCAACAAAGCCATGTATATAACATAAGAGGATTCGCTATCAGAGTTGTTAACAGTTTAATTTAGAGTGAGATTAACTTTTTATTAACTAAAATAATTGTCACCAAATTATTAAAAAAAATTGAGTGTTATATCTGATTACTTTATCTCAAAAGTAGATAATTGACTTTTTAATTTTTTTTTTTTAGCAAATTAAACTTAAATTCACACACTTATCACATATAAACTTTAAATTAAAAAAATTCTAATTAATAGTCTAAGCTTTTAACCAATTAATAGATCTCGATGAGTTGTGGTCCAATTTCCTCACTTCCTTTCTTTTTTTACTTTGTTCTTCTTATCGTGTTCTTGGTGTAGCGGTAAGTCTTGGCTGCTGAGTTCTATAATATAGTTTTTTAGAATAATTAAAATAAATTCATATATATATATATATATATATTATATATAAGACTCAAATTTAAAAATTTTAATTGATCATTAAAACTATTTAATAATCAAGATGAGCATCATACTGAGTTTTACTATTATATTTGCCAGAGGTCTTTTTTCTTAGTTGAGGGGCTGCATATATAATAAATTATTTATTTTATAATAATTTTAAGCTCAAGTTCCCAATTGCCTAAATAAATAAATAAATGGGATATTAAATATTCATGCTTGCACCCTAAGCTAAGTATTGCATAAGCCACGAACACCCGCTACAGCAAAGGCCCGAACCTAGCCGTTAGATTGTTCACATGTGTTGGACACGTGGCAAGAGGACTGCCGTCTTTCACAACCGCGGGGTAAAGGCTGTGGGAATGGCAGTTATTCAGAGCTCAGCGGGATAAGAAGAGAGAGAGAGAGAGGGCGTGTAAGGGGCCGAATAGGAATAAAGGGAAGGCAATGGGTGCATTGGGGAATTGTTCTGTTGTTTTTCTTTTGTGCTTTTTTTCTTCTTTTGTTCTCGCAATCGGTTTCCACCAAGGCGTAGGGGACGAGGATCAAGTTATCGCCATGGCTACTCTGGGAGGTGTTCGTGATGTGGAGAATAAGCAGAACAGCGTTGAGATCGAGGAGCTTGCCCGCTTCGCTGTCGACGAGCACAACAAGAAGGAGGTCGGTCTATTTTTCTTGGAATTTTTTTTTATAAAAATCATTTCTTTGTCACTCCGGATTACTTTTTTCAACTGGTCGCCTCGCGGTTTTTTCTGATCCGGAATTTTCTTATGGTATAGTCGAGATCTGTAGGTCTTGGATCGATGTTTTTTGTTTCTTTAGGGTTTGTAATTTCTAGGGTTTGTTTTGACATGTTGGGGGTGATTTGTTGTTGCAGAATGCTCTGCTGGAGTTTGCTCGTGTGGTGAAGGCCAAGGAGCAGGTGGTAGCGGGAACTCTTCATCATCTCACTTTGGAGGCGATCGACGCTGGGATTAAAAAGCTCTACGAGGCCAAGGTGTGGACGAAACCATGGCTTAATCATAAGGAGCTGCAAGAATTCAAGCATACCGGGGATGGAGAATCGGCCAGCTTCACCTCTGCTGACCTTGGTGCCAAGCGAGGTAATGTAGAAAGCCTTTTTTTCTCCTTTAGGTTTCTTTCATTTCTGTAATGTTTTTTTGGGAACGCTTCATTATTTCATACTGATTTTTTTCACTAATCCCTGCCTCATAAGTGTTTTTTTTTTTTTTTTTGATGAGATTGTCCCTTCATTAGTTCTCCCTGTTTGGTTTGAAGGAATCAAAAGAAGGGAAACGAAATGGTGAAAGGAATTGAATTAACTAATTTTCACGCACTTTTTTGGTTCTGAGAAATAGAGTGAAAATACTGTTGATCTTCATCACGTCTGTACCTCTCGTCCCACGTCCTCCCTGACACCGTTCTGAAGCAGGGGAAATGCAAGAAAGGCCTCTGGAAGAACAAGTAATGTTCTTCGGCGAAGGCTCCATGCTAGAGATGACTCTCGGTCGTTGCGGAGCTCCAACACCTATAGATAAACCACAGGAAACACCACCACCTGCTATAATGCAGGATACAGACCACCACCTGCAACGGACAGGATACAGGAATCCTCGAAATAGAGAGAGGACATAGTAGGCGGAATAACACTGTTCTTTATTTCTTGTCTAAGACCCATATTTATACGTACAGGAAAGAGAATAAAATGAAAATAAGCTACAAGATGGCTGGCAACATAGTAAGCTATACATGAAAAATAGAAACCATATGAGTAAGCTATAGCGACGGACACTCCGGTGTCATTCTACCGGGGTAAGCGAAGAATCCGATTGATAGTGAGGAGATAAATCGGCGACGTTGAAGGTGGCTGATATATTGTAGTCGTCGGGAAGATCTATTTGATAAGCATTGTCATTAATCTTTTTAATGATACTGAAAGGCCCATCTGCTTTGGGTTTAAGCTTACTAAAAGCTCCAGGATTTAAACGTTCTTTCCTTAATCGAATCCACACAAGATCCCCTTCTTTGAATTCAACTTTTTTCCGAGACTTATTGGCTTGTTTCTGATATTTGAGATTGTGCTTTGCAATGGTGTCTCGGATTTGGGCATGCATTTTCTGGATTTCCAAACTTCGTTGCTCGCCATCAGTATTGAAAGCGACGAGTTGCACAATAGTAACCAAATCAAGAGGGGTAAGTGGATTGTACCCGTATACGACCTCAAAGGGACTTCGCCGGGTGGACTGATTGGTTGATCGGTTGAATGCAAATTCAATTTGAGCTAGTATCATGTCCCATTGACGGATATTTTTACCCACAAAGCAACGCAATAAATTGCCTAGGCTGTGATTGGCGGTTTCCGTTTGTTCGTCCGTTTGAGGATGGGCTGTCGAGCTGTGTTGAAGACGGGTTCCTATTTTTCCCCAAAGTGTCTTCCAAAAGTGACTTAGGAACTTTACATCTCGATCAGAAGTGATGATTTTCAGTATGCCATGAAGTTGAACTATTTCTCGGAAGTACAAATCAACAACATGTGTGGCGTCTAAAGTCTTGCTACAAGGAACGAAGTGCGCCATTTTATAGAAGCGGTCCACGACTACCATAATAGAGTCTTTGTTCCTTTGGGTGCGGGGCAACCCAACCACAAAGTCTAAACTGACGTCCACCCAAGGAGCAAGAGGTACGGGAAGGGGTAAATATAATCCAGCATTCGTGCCAATAGTCTTAGCTCGCCTACAAATACTACAGCTCTGTACATACCTTCCTACGTTCTTAGGGAGGGAAGGCCAATAAAATTTTTCTAATAGCAAGGCCACGGTTTTGTCCCTGCCAAAATGGCTAGCTAAGCTTCCTTCATGACACTCGGCAATTAAAGCCAACTGGGTAGAGCAGTGGGGTATACACAAACGTTGGTTATAAAACAAAAACACATCCTTGATATGGAAGAATTTAGAAGGCCTATCCTGACACTTGACCCAAATGTCCTTGAAATCAACATCTAAAGAATACAGCTCTTTGAGTTGTGCGAAGCCTACAATCTTCATTTGTAACATCAGTAGGAGTAAGTGGCGTCGTCTGAGAGTGTCCGCTACTTGATTACATTGGCCAGCCTTATGTTTGAGAACAAAATGAAATGCGGATAGGAATTTAGACCATGTTGCATGCCTTGTTTTTAATTTCTTTTGGTGATTAAGAAAGCGAAGAGCCTCATGGTCGGAGAATAGCACAAATTCAGTAGCCAACAAGTAGTGACTCTAATGGTGCAAAGCGCGTACTATGGCGTAGAATTCCTTATCATAGGTGAAGTATTTTCGTCGAGCTTCACTTAACTTCTCGCTGAAATAAGCAATAGGATGTCCGCCCTGAGTAAGCACCGCTCCAATGCCCACATTCGAAGTGTCACACTCTACCTCGAAAGCTTGGTGGAAATCAGGTAGTGCTAATATAGGAGCAGAAGTTAACTGTTGTTTTAGTGATTCAAAGCTGGCTTGGGCACCCTTAGTACATTCAAATCTATCTACGCGTAGAATCTCGGTCATGGAGGCGGCAATGTCACTTAAATTTCGGATAAACCTTCCATAAAAAGATGCCAATCCATGAAATCTGCGAATGTCAGTGAAAGATTGAGGAACGGGCCAACTGCGGATGGCGTCCACCTTGGCTAAATCAACCTCCAATCCTGCGGCTGATAGTTGATAGCCTAGGAAGGAGAATTCTGCTAACCGCTAATTGACACTTTTGCATATTCACAAAGAGTTGCTGCTCTTGAAGGAGGTCCAGCACTTGTCGGAGATGTTGGCGATGTTCTGTGAGATCGTGACTGTATATGAGAATGTCGTCAAAATAGGCGATCACAAACTTGTATAGAAATGGCTGCAAGATATGATTCATCAATAGCATAAATGTGCTCGGTGCATTGGAGAGGCCGAAAGGCATGACCATCCACTCGTACAACCCCTCATGCGTCTTGAAGGCGGTCTTCCATTAGTCCCCGGGTCTTAGCCGTATTTGATGGTACCCGCTACGTAGGTCGATCTTGGAAAAAATAGACGCACCGTGCAACTGATCAAAGAGGTCGTCGATACGAGGAATAGGAAATCTATATTTTACTATGATTTTATTGACAGCCCGACTGTCAATACACATTCTATAGGTTCCATCCTTCTTTGGAACCGGAAGAGAGGGTACAGCACAGGGGCTAACGCTTGGACGCACAAAGCCTTTGGCTAGGAGCTCCTCCACTTGCCGTTTGAGCTCGATTTGTTCGTCTGGTCTCAATCTATATGCAGGGCGGTTGGGAATGACCGAGCCGGGAACAAAGTCGATTGCATGTTGAATTTCACGTTTCGGTGGCAGATCCGAAGGAATATCATCGGCCAAAATTTGCTGGTAGTCATTTAGAATATCTTGCACAGCCGCCGAATTACTAGAAGTAGGTCCATTGGCTTCGAATAACATGAGCAGAAGACCAGTTTAAACTCTTTTAATGCCTCCAAGAACAGAGATTTTGTGAGCAGGTACTGACTATGGTTGGATTGTTGGTTTTCTTGGAGTGGAACCAAAATAATTTGTTTTCCTTGATGCTTAAAAGAGTAGGTGTTGGCTGCCCCGTCATGAATAGTTTTTTTGTCAAATTGCCAAGGTCGCCCCAAAAGGAGATGGCAAACGTCCATTGGCACCACGTCACACCACACTTGTTCTTCAAATGGCCCAATAGAAAAATTGATAAGGCAACGTTTGGCTATTTGAACCTCATTTTTCTTTTGAATCCATGAGAGGGGGTGTATGACTTGGGATGATCTTCTGTGGGCAGGTTGAGTTTCTCCACCATGGTAGTAGACACTACATTCTCACAGCTTCCACTGTCAATGATCATTTGGCAAACCTTCCCACTGACAGTGCATCTGGTCTGCAATATGTTGTGGCGTTGAAAAGCTTCCCCTTTTTGAGAATTTAGCAGCCGACGGAGAACCAATAAATTTCCCTCATCTGCAGTAATAATGGTCGCTTCTTAGGGTGGTGTTTGAGTTGCATTAGCCAACTCATGCTCATCCACTTCTTCATATTCTGGTTCAAGATCTTCCATCAAAGTAACAACTCGCCGATTTGGACATCCAGATGCAATGTGGCCAAATCCTTGGCACTTGAAGCATTTCCGGGGTGGCAGTCCACTTGCGCCTGACACATTCTGCACGTTGTTTGGGAGATGGAGGGTTTCACGACCTCATGGCCCTATTTCGGTTGTCTTCTTTTTGAAGTTGCCTCGTCCACCTTCCTCTTCTTGTATCGGGGTTTTAGCACGTATCCATTTATCCTGACGTCGTTGCTTCTCTACCTTAATAGCTAGATTAAAGACATCTTGTAATGTCCAATATGGTTGTAATTGTACGACGTGAGCAATGGATGTATTCAGCCCTTCCAAGAAACGAGCAATCGTATTTTCCTTCGGCTCCACAAGATCACATTGAAGCGATAGTTGCTCAAATTCTGCAATATATTCTTCAACCGTGAGCTTGTTTTGCTGTAGGCGATGAAGTTTTAGAAACAAATCTTGATGATATCTCTCAGGCAAATACTTATGTTGAAGTTTTTTTTTTTCATCTTGGCCCATGTTGTTATCTTACTCTGCCCCTCCCGGTTTCTATTCCGTTTTAAATTTTCCCACCATAGGGATGTGCTTTTCTTTAACTTGATGGCGACGAGCTTGACAATTCGATCGGCCGGTATTTCCTTGAAATCGATTATTCTTTCCACTGTATGCATCCAATTTACAAACTCATCCGGATCCATCCTACCATCAAAATATGGTAAGTCTAACTTGATTCCTCCATCATCCCGTAGGTTTCTTGCGCGGCCAGGAAGATGTCGCCCTCCATCATCTTCGCTAGGAGGATCTTGGTGGAACGGGTTGACGTCTTCTTCATTGTCCTGCAGGTCCGCTGATTCCCTTTGTTCGAATCTTGCCAACTGCTGTTGCAGCTGTTGGATCTCCCTCTGCAAATCTTCTATTACCACATCTCGTACTTGTCGTTGCGGGTTCCTACGAGGCGCCATCTTTGCCGGCTCTGATACCAAAATGACACCGTTCTGAAGCAGGGGAAATGCAAGAACAGCCTCCGGAAGAACAAGTAATATTCTTCGGCGAAGGCTCCACACCGGAGATGACTCCCGGTCACTGCTGGAGCTCCAACACCTATAGATAAACTACAAAAAACACCACCACCTGCTATAATGCAGGATACAGATCACCACCTGCAACGGACAGGATACAGGAACCCTCGAAACAGAGAGAGAACATAGTAGGCGGAATAACACTCTGTTCTTTATTTCTTGTCTAAGACCCATATTTATACGTACAGGAAAGAGAATAAAATGAAAATAAGCTACAGGATGGCTGGCAACAGAGTAAGCTATACATGAAAAATAGAAACCATATGAGTAAGCTATAGCGACGGACACTCCGGTGTCACTCCCTTACCGCGCATGTCATCCCCATCTCTTCTCAAATCGTCCACAACCCTACCCATCTCTTTTATTCGCATCCGTCACCTTTCTCTCTTGATCTCTCGTCCCTAGTCTCTGACGAATTCCCCCTCTCTCTCTTTCCTTTATCTTTCTTTTTTATAGTTTAGTTGTTGGACCTCTCGTGATTGGATTTGGTCAAGATTTATATGATCTAGATTTTTAACTTCGGTGTAAATCTTGATCAATGAGATATTTTAGTTACAACAACAACAACAATAACAAGCCTTTGTCCCACTACGTGGGGTCGGCAATATTTTAGTTAAATGAGCATAAAATTATTTTTTGGGATGTCAACTTTTTTGACATTTGATGAAAGAGAAAACTTTGCTTAATTAAAGTTACTAAACTGTGAATTTATAAAGGTGCACATAACTTGGGTATAAATAAGATTAGGTTCATCGCCCCATGCCCTGACTGGATTTAGTCAAGATTTGCATGATCTAGATTTTTAATTTCGGTGTAAATTTTGATCAAAGCTTAGTTTTTTATGATATCAATGTCTGCAAAATATCTAATTTGATGTTGGATTTGGTCAAGAAGATTTGTACAACCTATATTTTTAACTTTGGTGTAAATTTTGATCAAAGTATGATTTTGTATGAAATCAAATTTCTGCAAAATGTCTAATTTGGTGACCATCAAGTTATTGTTTGGGATGATCTTTACAGGTTTTTTTGACTTTATCAAAAAAGATAAAGTTTTGTTTAATTAAAGTTACTAAACTGCAAATTTATATAGGTGCACATGGTTGGGTATGTAATATCTAATTTACTGTTCTTTATAAACAAGGTCATGAATTGTAGAAGGCTATGGAAGTGAATAAGGTTGCCTTAAATATGTAGACATCGTGTTTACTTATCAACTTTTTGATATTATTCCTATGCAAAGAGTTCCTTTGTTATGAACTATGAAGAAGTGTGTCAAAGAGCTTTATACTGAAATGAAGTATTCTGAAGGCTCTTTTAGAAAGCTTCAAGTTAAGCTTATTTACTGCACTAACTACATGATGAGTATTTGGAGAGAAATGCACTTTGAGGATTGGAGATTTAGGCTTTGTTTGAGATGGCTTTCTTATTACTTCTTAAAGCAAGTTTCTAAGAAAGCTACATTAAAAAACAGTAAGAAAGCCATCTCAAATGAAGCCTTAAGCAAACTTCTATAGGTATTTATAGATGTTTATAATATATTCTAACGTTTCTAAAAAATGGATTATCTACCTACAATACAACAACAACAACAAGCCTGTATCCTACTATGTGGTATCGGCTACATGAATCCTCCATTGTGTCCTGTTAAGGGTCAAATTCTCATCTAAATCTAATAAAGAAAGGTTATTTCTAATATTTTCTAACCAAGTCTTTTTATATCTACCTCTACCTTTCTTAACATAAGTCAAATCTAATACATCTATTTTTCTAACCGGGTCATCGAAAGGCCACTATTTTATGTGGTCAAACTATCTAAGGCGACTCTTTCTAATCTTATCTTCCACTAGAGCTACTCTAACCATTTCATGTATATGCTCATTTCGTATACTGTCTTTAAGATAAAGCCACTCATTCACCTGAGCATCCTCATCTCTGCAATCCTTAACTTAATATTATGCTTATCTTTTAATGGCCAACATTCTGCACCATAAAGCATTGCAGGTCTCACTACCATCTTATAGAATTTTCTCTTAAGTTTGAGAGGGACTTTTTTATCACATAGCAAGTCAGATCTCAACTTCAATCATCCAACTTGAATTCTACTAATAATATCCCCATCTGTTTCGCCTAAAATATGTATATTATAATATGCATTTTAAATTTATTTTGCATGTTTGAGAGGGACTTTATCACATTACTTTTAGGATTTGAAAATAGAAATGTAGCTTCAATCATAAACTTTCTTTTTTTAAAATATTTGATTTTAATAACGTGCACTAGGACATGAATTTAAAAAGGGGCGAATTAAAAATCGGAATTCGTAAAAGGAGCGTGTTTGATGTAAAATTTAAAAATAAACCAAACGTTTTGCCATTTTTAGGAAAACATCAAATGTTTTGACATTTTGTATAAATTCAAAATTTATTATCATCTGAACAGTTCTCTGCTTGCGATCAGTTGGTGAGTCTTCAGTTATTCAATTGCATACAATCAAAGCAGTTTAACACCTACAGTTTTCTGTGGTCATCACGACACACGGCTACCCCAGCCTTGACATGCACGTGCCACATGTTGGCACCCCTGCCTTGAAAACTACTATTGATGTCATAGAAATTCAAAGCCATAGTCAGTTTAACTAGGAGGATTTAGCAAAACTTGTAGGCTATTTGGGGCAGATTTTTCACACTTTTGTTTTCCGGATAACTGACAGAGTGCTATTTGGTTATTACTTTTTGTTATTTTTAAGAAATTGTAAGGTGAGAAACAACTTTTTACAATCAAATATGTTAAAATGTGATAGTTATAAAAGAATTATGATCTGATTTTTCAAAATGAAACAAATTTATAATATCCACAGTAATTTTCAAAAAATTCAACAGTTTCATAATTAGTTTAATAGACAGCTACAGCCACTCCAAATGAACCTGGATGGAGGGCCATGAATTATGATGGCTCTTGGAATAATTTTTGGCCTGCTCACTGGTTTGTTCGTAGACTAAATAAGCATAATGGTATGTTAGATGGCCATGAACCTGGATGGAGGGCTGTTCCTACCCATGATCCTGTTGTCCAGGATGCAGCAAACCATGCTGTGAGGGCCATCCATGAAAGGTCCAATTCTCTTGCTGCATATGAGCTGCTTGAGATTCAACATGCAAAAGCTGAGGTCGAATAGTCTATTGAAGTCTTTTGATTTGGTTTCACATCCTACGTTTTGTTTGCTCTTTGAACCTTAGCTGAATGCTGGTTTTCTCTTTCATTATTTGTTGGCTGACAGGTGATTGAAGACTTTGCTAAGTTCGCTTTACTGCTTAAACTAAGTAGAGGAGGGAAGGAGGAGAAATTCAAGGTGGAAGTTCACAAAAATGCGGAAGGGACTTTTAGTCTGAATCAAATGCAGCAGGAGCATTAGCTCCTTTGTCTTTGTTGTTGTTACTAGCAGACAGTTACTAATGAGCTGTTTAATAAGTAATCACAAACTTAATGGTGGTGTTTTCTTTTTCCTATTTGGAGTTTAAACGCTTGTTTCATGCATGGTGTAAAATACATGTTATGTTTACCGTGAACGGACTCAGGGTGTATTTGGAGCAATGATTTGGTTTTCTTCCTGACAGATCATGAATTTGAATTACAAAATAGCCTATCTCATGAGGGTCAGTTGTTTGCAGTTGAATTTAGACTAAATTAATGATAAGTTTAGCCAAACAGTGATAGAATATATGAATAATCCAGTGGTTAAATTAAAACTTAAATCCTGGTTACAATAAAGATTTAGCAATCATGACGACCACATTGTATCAATAGATTTCCTGAATGGTCGAATTCGTGAACTTGGTCGTGACAAAGAAGGTATTGTTGAATCTGGGATTGGAAGGTCAATACTTGACATAGATCATTGTATTCTATACTGTTATTGGTCTCATGAACATGGTCAATGGCTATTAGATTACTATAAAATATTGTTGCAATATTCTAAACATTGTAAGGAGAAGGATTTTCTAAATGGAAAAGACTGGCAGCATGTACAACAAGAATTTGAGTTCCACTTCAAATGTTGTCCTACACAAGCACAGCTCCAAGCTTGTGTACGATATCTAATGAAGCATATGTAATAATGATGTTCATTCACTTGTTAACTTACATTTCAAATCTATATAGACTTAGCTATGTATTGTTATGTAGGATTATGCTCCTGCTTAATATGTCAGTTTGTAATTTTTTATTTTAATTAATGATAATTTTTAATGGTTACTCAATTCACATTTTTTTATTTAACATTACATCTTATTATCCATTATTTTTTTCCTAATTATGATATAAATTCAGGATTTATCATGGTTGCATTTATGTACATGTGCTTTTCTCGAGTAGTTAGAATTAATTCAAATTTATATTCAGCTTATAATGGCATCATCATCAAGGCTTACTTCATCAAAGAAGGGATTTCCTTCATATAATCCCTAGGAAGAAGTTAATCTATGATGGTATTATTTGATTGATGAAATCTCTGTCGTATCCCACTGATGATAACCTAGAGGAGAAAGCAAGATCGAATGAAATTTTCTAATGCTGTATACATGAATAGTCATGGTATGAAGATGAAAGTTTATGGGATACATATGATGAAGTATCAAATCTCGCCATTCGATGTATGTGGATGGAATAACCATTAATGATATAGGTTGAAAATTTTTATAGCAACAATTCAAGAATTATGATGGCCATTTTGCTCCTATGAGTATTCTTAAGAACAGAATTGGTGAAATCAGACGCAAAGAAGATGATTCTGTTAAGGTCAATGTTGAAAATCCAATAACTGATGTACAACACTGTATTTTTTATACTAGATGACATACTTTATCAGATGCATTTCTATATGAAGCATATCGTGAGCGGAATATTATTGATGGTCAAAAGAAGGAGTTTTTGAATATAAAAGATTGGCAATACATACAAAAGAAGTTTACAGAGGACTTCATATGCTGTTCAACTTAAGCCAACTTCAAGTGCGTATGCGCATAGTAATGACATATATATGTAATATTTTTAGCTTTATTGCGATGATAGTAATAGGTATTTCATGATGTTCTTTTACTTATCAATCATGATCATGAATTTATGCTTATTTATATTCTCAGTTTGCCGTTGACCAGGTGACAGAACTTTCCGCCAGAGTTCAACGATCTGTCTACATAGACTACACCACTTTTGAAAGCACTACAGAGGAAAGGGGACCACCAAGGGAACATACACCGACTTCTCATAGAGGTCACGGTGCTAGAAGGTCTACCTCTGATGCTCCATCAAGATCCAAAGGCAGTATACACCGTCAAACAGTTGAGAACGAACTAGCAAGAGCTTTACACTCCATATTCCGATTATGACATGACTACCACCGGACCTTCAACACAACAATGGAGGCCTTACGGTGCTCCAGAAACATTTGCAACAGATATGTACTATGACACACCATCTCAACAACCCACAACGCATTCCTTCTTTCACATAGTTATACCTGAATGGATGTCGTCGACTGGGTTGTCATCTTCCCCATCTCAACAGGATATATTATTAATGGGAGGACAACCATCATAATGATATGTAAAAGAATCACAACAGCAAGAAGAGGAGGTGATTGAGGAGCCACGACTTCAACGGCGCAGACGAAAGGCCCCAGTTAGATATACTTTGGAGAGTGGGGCCCTCCCACGTCATCGATAGATGTGTTATTTTTAATGTAATCTTATGTGTTATACTTCAGTTATGTGTGGAATGACATTGGGCTTCTGAAGGTGTAATGGTTCTAAAAAGTTTGAATAATATTTGTTAATATTTCTGATAAGTTGTTGAGTTTTTCTTACTGTTATTAAAAGTAATTAATTTTGTTAAATTTTCATGCTATATAAGAAGATTCTATATAAGGAATATCAAGTCCTTCAAAGCTGCTAAAAATCAACCACTTCAGCTACATTACTCAACAATATACTCCCCTGTTATGGATGCGATCAAAAGCTTCCCAACCAAACAAATGATTGCAGAGGGAAATAACCGCTTGTATGAAAGTTTATCTTTTTCTACAGATGAGGTCCTCGAAGCCAAGGTATCATCAAATGAACTATTCAGATGTGTTATACATAGTTGGGGGGAAGACGAGGATTGCTTACTGTGGCATAAAAATGATGAAGTGAAAAAAATTAGGGAATATAGGGCTGGTATTGAACTTCAAGATGTGGGTTGAAAATATCTACAACAAAAATTTAGCAATCATGACGGCCACCTTGTATCAATAGATTTCCTGAAGGGTCAAATTCGTGAACTTGGTCGTGACAAAGAGGGTATTGTTGAACCTGGGATTGGAAGGTCAATACTTGACATAGAGCATTGTATTCTATACTATTATTGGTCTCACGAACATGATTAATGGCTATTAGATTACTATAAAATGCTATTGCAATATTTTGAATATGGTAAGGAGAAGGATTTTCTAAATGGAAAAGACTAGCAGCAGGTACAACAAGAATTTGAATTCCATTTTAAATGTTGTTCTACACAAACATAGCTCTAAGCTCGTGTACGATATTTACTGAAGTATATGTAATAATGATGTTCATTCCCTTGTTAACTTATATTTCAAATCTATATAGACTAAGCTATGTATTGTTATGTAGGATTATGCTCCTGCTTAATATGTCATTTTGTAATTTTTTATTTTAATTAACGATAATTTCTAATGGCTACTCAATTCACATTTTTTTATTTAATATTACATTTTGTTATCCATTATTTTTTTCTAATTATGATATAAATTTAGGGTTTATCATGGCTGCATTTATGTACATATACTTTTCTCGAGTAGTTAGAATTAATTCAAGTTCATATTCAGCTTATAATGACATCATCATCAAGGTCTACTTCATCAAGGCTTTAGCTTCAAGGGGTTTCCTTCATATAATCCTTAGGAAAAAGTTGATTTACGATGGTACTATTTGATTGACGGAATCTCTATCGTATCCCACTGATGATAACCTAGAGGAGAAAGCAAGATCGAATGAAATTTTCTAATGCTGTATACATGAATGGTCATGGTATGAAGATGGAAGTTTATGGGATACATATGATGAAGTATCAAATCTCGCCATCTCATATATGTGGATGGAATAACCATTAATGATATGGGTTGAAAATTGTTACAGTAATAGTTCAGGGATCATGATGGCCATTTTGCTCCTATGAGTATTCTTAAGAACAGAATTAGTAAAATCAGAAGCAAAGAAGATGATTCTGTTGAGGTCAATGTTGAAAATCCAATAACTGATATACAACATTGTATTCTTTATACTAGATGACATACTTTATCAGATGCATTTCTATCTGAAGCATATCGTGAGCGGAATATTATCGATGGTCAAAAGAAGAAGTTTTTGAATATAAAAGATTGGCAATACATACAAAAGAAGTTTACAGAGGACTTCATATGCTGTCCAACTTTAAGCCAACTTCAAGCGCGTATGCACATAGTAATGACATATATATGTAATATTTTTAGCTTTATTGCGATGATATTAATAGGTATTTCATGATGTTTTTTTACTTATCAATCATGATCATAAATTTATGCTTATTTATATTCTCATTTTCTCACTTCAAAATGTCTATGTCAATCATATTTTATTTCAACAAGCAATTTTCACTAATTTTAATTCAGAGCTTCTTTTTTTGTATATATTATATTAATCTATATAATCAACTTAATTAATTTTATAATGACAACTATAATATTTATAATTTATTTACATAAACTGTTTTATATTATTTATACTATTTCATAAATTTTTTTTATAATCTTCAAATAAATTATATATTTTTATAATAACTATAAATGTTATTCAAATAAAATCTTTTATAATTAATTTTAGAATAAAATTCATACAAAAGTTTTATTTTAAAAAAATTAAATCACTAAAAAATATTAATTTTTAACATGAACTCAATTATCATATTATTACTATTTTTAAATTGTTATTTTCTATTTAATTTTATAACATTCAAATAAATTTCCTACAAAAATTTTAATTTCAAATAAAACACTATATATGAAGGTATTTTAAATTAAAATATTTATAAAAATTTACTTTTACTTATAATACATATTTATAACAATTTAAAATAATAATTATAATATTAAATGAAATATAAATTTATATTATATTTTTTTAATGTAATATAGTTATAATTATAACACTAAAATAATTTATTTTGAACATATCATTTCTAATTTTTATTATATGAACAAAATAAATAACAATATAAAGACTATTTCTAGTTTTTTTTGTTAATAATTTCAATTTAAATAGATTATATATTATATTTAATTATAATTTATAAATTATAATAACTATACTTAAATATTTATACTTATATGGCCGAATTATTAAAAGGATCAGATTTAAAAACAGATTTATGAAAAGGATCATGATAAAAAAAAAATTTAAAAAGGATCAAAAACGCAAAGAAAGATTGCGTTTTAACAGAAAATGCTATTACTATTCACGTTTTAATAGAAAACGTGAATAGTAACCACGTTTTCTTAAAAAACGCAATAAGCTTCTGCGTTTTCAATAGAAGTATAAATTTTTAATTAATTTATTTTGAATTTTTAGGCTTAGAGAGATGGAGACAGTAGAGGGAAAAATTTGAGAGAGAGAAATGAATAGAGAGAGAGGGAGCTGGACGGAAAGGGAGAGAGAGAAAGTGGCGTAGAGAGAGGAGTATAATTTTTAAATATATTTTTTTGTACATTTTAAAATTAATAAATTTTTTAAAATAAAAATAAAAATTTAAATAACATAATTGATAAAAAAATTTTGAATTATTTTACATGATTAATCTATTAATTTTGAATTATATTTATATTAAAATAATTTTAATATTAAATATTATTAAATATATCAATTTTAATATTAAATTAAATTTATTAAATTATATCAATTTTAATATAAATTAAACATTATAATTATGATTAATAAATTAATTTTAAATTTAAATAAATATTTAAAATATAATTAAATGAATTCATTTAAACTTTATATTAATAAGGAAATTAATTAATTTAAGTTATAATTATATATAAGTGTATTAATTTGAAGTTAAAAATTAATTATAAGTTATATTTTACAGAAATTTTTTAGAGATATTAAATATATCAATTTTGATATTAAACTAAAGATGATTTAATTATATCAAATTTACAATTAAATTAAAAATTTTCAGATTATACCAAATGTAGTAATATTTAAAAGCATATTAATTAATAAAGTATATTAAATATATATCATTTTATATTTTAGTTAATGAAAAATACATCATTTGAAATTTATATTAATAAGTAAATTAATTAAATCTAAGCTATATTTATATATAATTTTACATATTTTTAATCTACTAATTTTAAAATTTTTAAATATTTTTTTGTACATTTTCTATTAATTTTGAATTATATTTATATTAAAATAATTTTAATATTAAATATTATTAAATATATAAATTTTAATATTAAATTAAATATTATTAAACTATATCAATTTTAATACTAAATTAAATATTATAATTATGATTAATAAATTAATTTTAAATTAAATTTATATTTTAAATATTAAATACTATTAAATATATAAATTCTAATACTAAATTAAAATTTTTTTTATCAATTATCTTATTTAAATTTTTATTTTTTATATTTTTTATGGATTTTAAAATGTACAGAAAAAATATTTAAAAATTTTACTCCTCCCTTTCTCTCTCTTCCTCTCCGTCCAGCTCCCTCTCTCTCTCTATCCATTTCTCAAATTTTTTCTCTCTGCTCTCTCTCTCTCCATCTCTCTAAGCCTAAAAACCCAAAATAAATTAATTAAAAATTTATACTTCTATTGAAAACGCAGAAGCTTATTGCGTTTTTTAAGAAAACGTGGTTACTATTCACATTTTCTATTAAAACGTGAATAGTAATAACATTTTCTGTTAAAACGTAAACTTTCTTTGCGTTTTTTATCCTTTTTAAATTTTTTTTTTATCGTGATCCTTTTCATAAATCTATTTTTAAATCTGATCCTTTTAATAATTCAGCCTTATAAAAAACTATATTTAAATATCTGAAATTTACGGAAATGGCAACATCAGATTCTCCGAAATAAAAAATGCGCTCGGGATTTCAGCGCATTCAAAGCTTTCTTTGAATGCTGAAAGCGTATCCGCTAATATCCTCCCATTGGCGCTCCTCTCGCTAAATTTGACGAAACTTACGCTGATTCTTAAAATTGCCCCCCACGAACACCCGCTACAGCAAAGGCCCGAAACTAGCCGTTAGATTGTTCACATGTGTTGGACACGTGGCAAGAGGACTGTCTTCCTTCACAACCGTGGGCTAAAAGCTGTGGGAATGGCAGTTATTCAGAGCTCAGCGGGATAAGAAGAGAGAGAGAGAGGGCGTGTAAGGGGCTGAGTAGGAATAAAGGGAAGGCAATGGGTGCATTGGGGAATTGTTCTGTTGTTTTTCTTTTGTGCTTTTTTTCTTCTTTTGCTCTCGTAATCGTTTTCCACCAAGGCCTAGGGGACGAGGATCAAGTGATCGCCATTGCTACTCTGGGAGGTGTTCGTGATGTGGAGAATAATCAGAAAAGCGTTGAGATCGAGGAGCTTGCCCGCTTCGCTGTCGACGAGCACAACAAGAAGGAGGTCGGTCTATTTTTCTTGGATTTTTTTTTTATAAAAATCATTTCTTTGTCTCTCCGGATTACTTTTTTCAACCGGTCGCCTCGCGGTTTTTTCTGATCCGGAATTTTCTTATGGTATAGTCGATATCTGTAGGTCTTGGATCGATGTTTTTTCTAGGGTTTGTTTTGACATGTTGGGGGTGATTTGTTGTTGCAGAATGCTCTGCTGGAGTTTGCTCGTGTGGTGAAGGCCAAGGAGCAGGTGGTAGCGGGAACTCTTCATCATCTCACTTTGGAGGCGATCGATGCTGGGATTAAAGAGCTCTACGAGGCAAAGGTATGGACGAAACCATGGCTTAATCATAAGGAGCTGCAGGAATTCAAGCATACTGGGGATGGAGAATCGGCCAGCTTCACCTCTGCTGACCTTGGTGCCAAGCGAGGTAATGTAGAAAGCCTTTTTTTCTCCTTTAGGTTTCTTTCATTTCTGTAATGTTTTTTTGGGAGTGCTTCATCATTTCATACTGATTTTTGTCACTAATCCCTGCCTCGCAAGTGTTTTTTTATGATGAGATTGTCCCTTCATTAGTTCTCCCTGTTTGGTTTGAAGGAATCAAAAGAAGGGAAACGAAATGGTGAAAGGAATTGAATTAACTAATCTTCATCATGCATGTACCTCTCATCCCACGTCCTCCCTTACCGCGCAGGTCATCCCCATCTCTTCTCAAATCATCCATAACCCTACCCATCTCTTTTATTCGCATCCGTCACCTTTCTCTCTTGATCTCTCATCCCTAGCCTCTGCCGAATTCCCCCTCTTTCTCTTTCCTTTATCTTTCTTTTTTATAGTTTAGTTGTTGGACCTCTCGTGATTGGATTTGGTCAAGATTTGTATGATCTAGATTTTTAACTTCAGTGTGAATCTTGATCAATGAATGAATTTTTATAATCTCAAAATTTTGTAGATATTTTAGTTAAATGAGCATAAAATTATTATTTGGGATGTTCTTTATAACTTTTTTGACATTTGATGAAAGAGAAAACTTTGCTTAATTAAAGTCACTAAACTGTGAATTTATAAAGGTGCACATTGCTTGGGTATTGAAGAAACGCATTCATAGGAGGTACCGAAACAGATGTGGGTTGAAGAAAGAGTGGTGAGATATCAGAGTGAGAATTGCTAGAAGAAGATGGAATCTTTTTGAACGGAAATGAGTATTCATCAAAATTAGTATGTCTAGATATATAGAATTTGCTAGTTGTAGTATCAAGACATTTATAGCCTTTGTAAGTGTCAGAGTAACTGAGAAAAACGCAGGATTTGGATTTGGGTTGAAATTTATGACGAGTATGGGAAGGTAGAAGAGGAAAACATTCACAACCAAAGGTGCGTAGATGATCGTAGTCAGGTTTGACATTATGAAATATTTCAAAGGGGGAGATGTTTTTTGTGGTGATAGAAGGCATCCTATTGATTAAGTAAACAGAGGTTAGTACAGCTTCTGGCCAATGAATATAGGGAACAGATGCAGTGTGTAAGAGCGTTCTACAGGTCTCAATGATATGCCTATGCTTACGTTCAGCGACACCGTTTTGTTCGGGAGTGTAAGGACAAGAGATTTGATGGGTTATGCCGTGGGTTTTAAGATATGCATTGAAAGAATGATTAATGTATTCGGTGCCACCATCTGTACGCAACACTTTGATAGATTGAGAGGTATAAGTTTCGATTTGTTGTTTAAACACAGTAAAGATATCAAACACCTCAGATTTATGTCGCATTGGAAAAAAAAAACGGGAAAAATCATCGACAAATAAAACATAATATCTATACTCTTGAACAGAACTAACAGGGGAGAACCCCAAATGTCCGAATGAATAAGCGCAAGAATATTATTTTGACGATTTGCAGATTTTTCAAACACTAGTTTGTGACATTTAGATTCTTTACAAGAAACACAAGAAGAGGTGTTTTCTTTTATATTAAGATGTGAATTACATCTTGAAATAGTTTGAAGAATCCTCTCATGAGGGTGGCTGAGCCTATAATGCCAAGGAGGAGAATTGTTCTGAGTGGCAAAGAGAGCCTTTGGTTGGTGGTAGTATGGAGCAGTCCGAATGTGGTAGAGCCCATTATGGCAAGGTCCTTGAAGAAGAACCTGCTGAGTCTTCAAATCCTTAAACATAAAACCAGAAGGATCAAAGATAATTGAAATATCGTTATTTTTGGTTAACTGAGAAATAGAAAGAAAGTTATAATGTAATGATGGTGTATGAAAAATTTGCGATAATTGTAGCTTACGGGATGGGGTCGGTAGTAAACCGGCCCCAGAGTTCGCTATGTTGACAGATCGTCCATCTCCAATGATAATACTATCAGATCCTTGATATGGCGTTGAGATGGACAAGTTGTCGAGAGAATTGGTAATGTGCGACGTTGCTCCCGAATCAAGATACCAGTTGGTGTGAGAGGTGTCGGATGCGACTACTAGAGCGCAGTTTGGCTGATTTGAAGCTGAGGGAACATACTGTGCGTTAAGGCGGTGCCAGCAATCAGACGCCGAGTGACCCTTCTTGAGGCATATTTGGCATACTGTTGCTGAATTGGTGGATTGCCTGGTCGTGTTCCCTGCATAAAAAGATTGTTTACCTCTATTGTGTCTACCACGACCGCGAGATGAGTACAAGGCTACGTTGGGATCGCTAATAGAATGATTTCTAGTAGCATCTGAGGCAAGATTTATCTCCTCATTTAGAAGAAGCGGGTAGAGGTGATCAAGGCTAATGGGGGTAAGCATAGTGCGAATGGCGGTTTTGAAAGATTGATACGAATTATGTAATCCATTGAGAATATACAAGATGATATCCTCACTGTCAACGACGGAACTAGCCTCAGCGATTTGATCAATGAGAATCTTGATTTCGGAAATGTATTGGGTCATGGTCATGTTCTTGAGGGAGATATTGTGAAGAGTATTTTTGAGTTGAATGACTTTGGACCGATTTGTGGATTGAAAATGATGTTCAAGCATAGACCAGATTGCTGCTGTGGAGTCAAGATTTACAGCATATGGAAGAATGGAGGATGAGATGGTAGAACATAGGGAGGCGGACAAGTTTTGGTCGGTGAGGCTCCATTGGGTGAACGAAGGATTCGGTTGAATGGAACCATTCGAATCTTGGATCGTCTGAGAGGGGAGGGGGAAAGAGGAATCAAGGAACTTCTCAAATCCGTTGGCACGAAAAAAATTTTAGGATTTGCGATCGCCAAACCAAATAGTTCTCGAGGTTGAGCTGATTTGGAACAAGGTTCTTGATGTTCGAAACCACAAATTTCAGATTGGATGAAATAGCAGATTCTTCATGAACAGCCGGATCCATGCTTTCTCTTAGATGCGAAGAAACTGAGTTCGCCCTGATTGAAGCTCCTCACGACCTGCTCTGATACCATGAAGAAACAAAAGAACAGAGAGAAGAGAGATAGAAACGAACAGAGAAAACAAAGGAAGAATATTTTATTTTCATCTCTTCTCAGATACAAGACAAGTCCTTCTATATATAGAAGATGATGAGACATAAGCCCAATTACAAAGTGCCACATCAACAATAGGAAAATAATAACAAATTATTTATTTTTATGTACTAATAGGTATAAATAAGATTAGGTTCATCGCCCCATGCCCTGACTGGATTTAGTCAAGATTTGCATGATCTAGATTTTTAATTTCGGTGTAAATTTTGATCAAAGCTTAATTTTTTATGATATAAATGTCTGCAAAATATCTAATTTGATGTTGGATTTGGTCAAGAAGATTTGTACAACCTATATTTTTAACTTTGGTGTAAATTTTGATCAAAGAATGATTTTTTATGAAATCAAATTTCTGCAAAATGTCTAATTGGGTGACCATCAAGTTATTGTTTGGGATGATCTTTACAGGTTTTTTTGACTTTATCAAAAGAGATAAAGTTTTGTTTAATTAAAGTTACTAAACTGCAAATTTATATAGGTGCACATGGTTGGGTATATAATATCTAATTTACTGTTCTTTATAAACAAGGTCATGAATTGTAGAAGGCTATGGAAGTGAATAAGGTTGCCTTAAATATGTAGACATCGTGTTTACTTATCAACTTTTTGATATTATTCCTATGCAAAGAGTTCCTTTGTTATGAACTATGAAGAAGTGTGTCAAAGAGCTTTATACTGAAATGAAGTATTCTGAAGGCTCTTTTAGAAAGCTTCAAGTTAAGCTTATTTACTGCACTAACTACATGATGAGTATTTGGAGAGAAATGCACTTTGAGGATTGGAGATTTAGGCTTCGTTTGAGACGGCTTTCTTATTGCTTCTTAAAGCAAGTTTCTAGGAAAGCTGCATTAAAAAACAGTAAGAAAGCCGTCTCAAATGAAGCCTTAAGCAAACTTCTATAGGTATTTATAGATGTTTATAATATATTCTAACGTTTCTAAAAGCTGGATTATCTACCTACAATACAATAACAACAATAAGCCTGTATCCTACTATGTGGGGTCGGCTACATGAATCCTCCATTGTGTCCTGTTAAGGGTCAAATTCTCATCTAAATCTAATAAAGAAAGGTCATTTCTAATATTTTCTAACCAAGTCTTTTTATATCTACCTCTACCTTTCTTAATATAAGTCAAATCTAATACATCTATTTTCCTAACCGGGCCATCAGAAGGCCGCTATTTTATGTGACCAAACTATCTAAGGCGACTCTCTCAAATCTTATCTTCCACTAGAGCAACTCCAACCTTTTCACCTATATGCTCATTTCGTATATTGTCTTTAAGAGTAAAGCCACTCATCCACCTGAGCATCCTCATCTCTGCAACACTTAACTTAATATTATGCTTCTCTTTTAATGGCCAACATTCTGCACCATAAAGCATTGCAGGTCTCACTACCATCTTATAGAATTTTCTCTTAATTTTGAGAGGGACTTTTTTATCACATAACAAGTCTGACCTCCACTTCAACCATCCAACTTGAATTCTACTAATAATATCCCCATCTATTTCGCCTAAAATATGTATATTACAATATGCACTTTAAATTTATTTTGCATTTTTTTTGTGTTAGTGACCAAACGGATTTTTTCCATTAATTTTTGACATTATTATCTTTTAAATCTATATGGTGCTCTGTCCGGATGGGACTTGTTTCAGAAAGGATTTGAAAATGGTAATGTAGCTTCAATCATAAACTTTTTTTTTTTTTTTTAATATTTGATTTTAATAACGTGCACTAGGACATGAATTTAAGAAGGGGCGAATAAAAAACCGGAATTCGTAAAAGGAGCATGTTTGACATAAAATTTAAAAAGAAACAAATACACCAAACGTTTTGGCGTTTTTTGGAAGACGTCAAATGCTTTGACATTTTGTATAAATTCAAAATTTATTATCATCTGAACAGTTCTCTGCTTGCGATCAGTTGGTGAGTCTTCAATTATTCAATTGCAAGGCCCATGTTTATTAAGTGCATACAATCAAAGCAGTTTAACACCTACAGTTTTCTGTGGTCATCATGACACACGGCTACCCCAGCCTTGACATGCACGTGCCACATGTTGGCACCCCTGCCTTGAAAACTACTATTGATGTCATAGAAATTCAAAGCCATAGTCAGTTTAACTAGGAGGATTTAGCAAAACTTGTAGGCTATTTGGGGCAGATTTTTCACACTTTTGTTTTCCGGATAACTGACAGAGTGCTATTTGGTTATTACTTTTTGTTATTTTTAAGAGATTGTAAGGTGAGAAACAACTTTTTACAATCAAATATGTTAAAATGTGATAGTTATAAAAGAATTATGATCTGATTTTTCAAAATGAAACAAATTTATAATATCCACAGTAATTTTCAAAAAATTCAACAGTTTCATAATTAGTTTAATAGACAGCTACAACCACTCCAAATGAACCCTTATGATGCCTCTTGGAATAATTTTTGGCCTGCTCACTGGTTTGTTCATAGACTAAATAAGCATAATGGTATGTTAGATGGCCATGAATCTGGATGGAGGGCTGTTCCTACCCATGATCCTGTTGTCCAGGATGCAGCAAACTATGCTGTGAAGGCCATCAATGACATGTGCAATTGTATTGCTGCATATGAGCTGCTTGAGATTCAACATGCAAAAGCTGAGGTCGAATAGTCTATTGAAGTCTTTTGATTTGGTTTCACATCCTGCGTTTTGTTTGCTCTTTGAACCTTAGCTAAATGCTGATTTTCTCTTTCATTATTTTTTGGCTGACAGGTGATTGAAGACTTTACTAAGTTCGATTTACTGCTTAAACTAAGTATGGAAGGGAAGGAGGAGATATTCAAGGTGGAAGTTCACAAAAATGTGAAAGGGACTTTTAGTGTGCATCAAATGTAGCAGGAGCATTAGCTCCTCTGTCTTTGTTGTTGTTACTAGCAGACACTTACTAACGAGCAGTTTAATAAATAATCACAAACTTAATGGTGGTGTTTTCTTTTTCATATTTGGAGTTTAAACGCTTGTTTCATGCATGGTGTAAAATATATGTTATTATTACTGTGAAAGGACTCAGTGTGGATTTGGAGCAATGATTTGATTTCCTTCCTGACAGATCATGAATTTGAATTACAAAATAGCCTATCTCATCAGGGTCATTTGTTTGATGTTGAATTTAGACTAAATTAATGATAAGTTTAGCCAAACAGTTTGATAGAATATATGAATAATCCAGTGGTTAAATTAAAACTTAAATCCTGGATTTAATAAATTTTCCCTTAATCAATAAGTCACAACAGCTTGATCCAAAAACAAAACAGATAATACTCCGATGCTACAATTTTTGTGTGATGAGACAAGCACACAACTTTTCAACATTTGCTAACTTGTATACATATAGATACATTTAAATCTACTGATATTTAAGAAGAGTGTTATGTACGTAGTTTATCTTGATCTATTACTTGAGAGTTTTGATTATCAATTTAGAAGGTTTAGGTTCAAAATTTTCGTAAATGATGTATACAAAAGTCTTGAAGTTCTATGACCAATAAAAAAAGAAGAAGAAGAAAGCCAAAAAGCTCATAAAAAATAAAGAACTATAACTATCATCTGGTGTTCTAATTACATATTTCTAACGCAGTGGAAAAGCCTAAGTATAATAAAAAGGAGCACTTGGCTCCTCAAAACTTGCTAAAACTTCTTTATGTACAGATATAATCTTAATCAACTGATCAACAAAGGGGTATTCTGTGACATGAAATAAACAGCTACCAAATAGCAATACAACTTAAGGAAAAGCTAAATGTCAGTCTTCGTTGTCGTAGTCTTCTTCTTCATCGATTCTTTTATCTATCGAGGCCAGTTGAAGGGGATCAATGGCAACTTTGTCGATATAGGTGAACTGCGGCCATGCACTATAGTCCTCCTGCTTCATCTCGTGGATTGTGATTGTTGAAGCAGTGGGTAATGCCGAGATGGGGTTTGTCGTAGCTAAACCATTTTCGTCTAGATCAATGTTCAAATCAAAGTCTCTCACAGGAACACCAGCACCGGGCATGCCCATCTCCTTCAGCTCTGTTCTGCTACAGTCATTCTCTCCCTGCTCAAGTTTGTCATGGTACTGGGGAGACGTTTCTGGACCACCTTCATATTTGTTGTAATGAGAAAAATCCCACTCAGTTTCATGGGGACCTCTTCTACGCCCCCTACCTCGCCCTCTACCCCGTCCTCTGCTATCATGAACCGTCTCCTGCCACCAGTTAATGTCTTTGGTTAGTCTCAGAATAAAAATTGTATGCTTACATCTTATCTTCTTTACATGGATCTTGGCTAAACCGGTAAGCTAAGTTATGATAAACGAAATGGCAATGGACCTCCAAACTCATCTAGTTCAGAGAAGTGTAAAGACTCAAGTAATCAAAAGACCAAAAAAAATGCGTTACAAACCAAGCTTGCAATAGAGGCTATCTACAATAACAATCAGCTTGGACTACATGAAGTGAGTTGAGCGTACTATGTGGCCAAAGATTACCGTGAAGAATTAAATGAAATAAATGTGATTAACCACACCTAATTAACCTCTAATTAGAAAGAAACTTAAAATAAAAATAATCAGGTGCGGCCTTTCATTAACATAGCTCAGATCCGCAAAATGATTGAAACCTGGCAAGGGTGAGTTAGATCGAATGACCTCAGGATATGCAAATAGTATATAACTTTCAGTTGAGAGATCCTCTTTGTATTGACCTTTCAATTGCTATAATTGCCCGGAAGTGAGACCTTCCAGATGGTATAACCACTTGAATTTTCCACATCATGGGAGCAACGGCTATTTAAGTACTTCGGGTTGCCCTAAGAGAGAACATTTAGGCCTTGCCTTATACAAGAGTCTCGATAAAACTTATTTGAGAAATGAAATTGCTCCTGTGTCTATATAATATATCTAAGCCGAGCTTCTTCCTTTCTCTTTAATCTATCCTCAAGAGATATCTAACCTGCTAGGCTCCCCTCGTTGTCAAGAATTCAACATAAACAATAATCATCATCAATGCCAACAACAACATCAAGCCTTTATCCCACTACGTGGGGTCAGCTACATGAATCCTTTTTCTCCATTGTGTCCAATTAAAAGTCAAATTCTAATTTAGATCTCATAAAAAAAAAGTCATTTCAATTATTTTCTAACCAAGTCTTTTTAGATCTACCTCTACCTTTCTTAACATCAGTTGCATCTAAAACATCTACTCTTAACCAGGTCATCAGAAGGCCGCCATTTTATGTGACCAAATCATCTAAGACGGCTCTTTATAATCTTATCTACCACTGGAGCTACTCCAACGTTTTCACGTATATGCTCATTTCGTATCATGTCTCTAGGAGTAAAGCCACTCATCCACCTGAGCATCCCCATCTCTGCAACATTTAACTTAATATTATGCTTCTCTTTTAATGGCCAACATTCTGCGCCATAAAGCATTGCAGGTCTAACCACCATCTTATAGAATTTTCCCTTAAGTTTGAGTGGTACTTTTCTATCACACAATAAGCCCGATGCATTCGCGGCGCCTGAACTCGTCTATGTACTTACTATAAATAATTTTTCAATTCTGTTATTTAGAGAGTTCTGTAACTGGAGTAAAATCTTGTAATTTTTAGTATATTTCTTTAGTGTCCCCTTAGAGTAAATTTTAAGGGAGGCTAGAGAAGTGCAAGATGCTTTTCTTTTGGAATCTTAGCCTGTTTGTGTAAGTGACTCTGTAGTTGGTGCCTTGGTGGAAGAAAAAAATGTGGAGAAGATTATTTGATCCATTCTGATGACAATTTTCTTATAACTTCTCTTATATCTTTACTTCCAATGAATGAAATGAAAATGAGTTTACTTGTTATATTTTTCATGTCTGACTAATTCTCTAGTTTTGGGCTGATGATGAAAAAAACTTAGCAAATACTAATATAAACTCTTGTTCCTTGAGGGATAAATGATGTTTTCAATATCT
The DNA here is from genome assembly GCA_019925795.1 of Dendrobium chrysotoxum. NCBI lineage: Eukaryota > Viridiplantae > Streptophyta > Magnoliopsida > Asparagales > Orchidaceae > Dendrobium > Dendrobium chrysotoxum. The sequence goes on along the minus strand of CM034311.1, from coordinate 38,464,167 downwards.
ATCAATCTTTATTTAATGCATATAATAGTCATGCATGTAGTTAAAATCTTAATGTGATGTATAGCCTCGACGGAGAAATACTGGAACAATTAGGAATATTGAAATGGAATGCTGACATATCTAGATATAGGATTTTTGAATAGTCTAAGTTCTATGGAGATAGTAAAACTGTAAGAAGCCTTAAATATTTCTTTTAACCCCTATAAGCTCGATAGAGATTTAGGGTGTATATGCTCTGATCCACATTTACAAATAAGAGTCTCATTAAGAACTATGCTATTACATTTATTAGTCCAAAATATTTTATTTTCATAAGTATTAAAATCTTTTTGCAAGTCTTTATTTTCTTTTAGTGACAAAAACTTCAAACATCATTTTTATTTTCAATAGGATAAGTGGTTCATTTGAAGAAAGCATTAGAAGTTAAGTTGCAATTTGGCAGAACACTTCATCGTGGATTTGACTCTCTACTCTTTCACTTTATTACTTGATTCGGTACTTATACTTATGAATTTAGTGGGTTGTTATTAATTTTATATCAAAGAAAACCTAAGCATATTTCAAACTCAGTGAGTCACATATGAGCTCACTGTAAGCCCCCCATCACTATGCAATAACTTTTTTCAAAAGACGTAACTTTTCTGAATATTCTTTATTGCAAATTACATGGACTTTGAAAAGGTTTGTAGAGAAGGTTATACTACTAGAAAATGAGCCTAAACTTCATTTAGTACTCAACAAATTAACCTTGATGATGATGAGCCCTAAGGTTTTGTGGAGATTGCTTTTGACGCATCCCAAGTTACTGATTGAGTTGAAATGGATATCAATGAAGGTCCAATAGAGACAACAACGCAAGCAACATCACAATCTCACGCAAAAAGAATAAAGAGTTTGGTGTTGACCAAACCCATCATGAGTGTATGATTATTATGGTTGGCATGTAGCTCAAGTTGTTGATGCAATTCAAAGTACAACAAGAGCTTCCAAGGAAAAAGATACTTTTTAAACTCATGATAGAATTGTTAACTATTCCAAGCTTTTCTGACAGAATAATATTATATATATATGATAACTTATATAATAATAATCCAATGAGAATTCGTACTTCTCTTTCAATATCTTTGGTGTCAAAGACAAAGCGGGTGCGCACGTATATGAAAAATGACTTTGTAGTATGTTACATTTAAAGATGTACTAACCATTTTGAATTGTAATATATTTGCATTATAAACTCATGTCTTCAATTATATTTTGGACTTATGAAAGAAACTATTATGATCATTTCGGATTTATCCTAAACTTATTGCTAATTTAACTATGGATAAGTATATAGATGACACTTTTAATTTTTTTTATTTCTAGCACATTGATGAAAATAACTAATTATTTTATTATTTGGATCTCAACTTTGATGGGTTCAAGACATCATAAATACTTAGGTTGCGTTGATGAAAATGATTAATTTTTTTTTTTTTGGTTTTCTACTTTAATAAGGTTCAAGACTTCAAAAATACTCAAGCTGCTCAATTGATAAAATTTTTATGTTAAAATAATGAAGGGGTAATGTTAACACTACATTTTACTATTTTAGTGATGTACCATACTACCATACTCTATACTTTCCATCCAACAAAACAAGAAAAACAATTTTCATGTATTTATTTTATATATAACCAAATAATTCTGAGTACGCAAAATACACTACACTTTGTATTTAAAATACAAAGTGATTCTAAATATCTGCAAATACCCCACCAAAAAATAAAATGAAATATATATATATATAAGTAGAAACGCCATATCACACCCGAGTATCAAGTCTACAATCTATAAGTGCATTCACAAGTGAAGAAGGATCTCTAATGAATAAAATGGGCATACTGCAGGGGCTATTTTTGGGCATATATTATTCAGTCAATCAAATGCTTGCTACCTAGTAGCCATGGACTGTGTTAAACTTTAGACATGTAGGCCAATCCAAACATGTTTCACCGGCATCAATGTAGTGTAAATTACTACTCTAAGAATACAGTAAGATTCAGGAACTCGTGTTAATATAACATCTAACATATCTGAGATGAAGGATCTATACACCCAAAAACTAGGATAAGATTAGTTATCACTTAACATTCAGTATTGCATGATATATGCAGCATATCCTCAATCTAAAATAACCCAAACTGACTTCAACTCTTAAAAACAGAGCATGATGGAATGAAAAAAATTGATTTAAGTTTAATTCAATCAAATGATAACATAAGGTTTAGATTATCTTTGCTTCATTTACACAATAATGTTCAAACTTCTAGCAGCCTTAAAAAACACTGTTTCAATCCTAGATCAACACAACTAAAATTGTAAATAAATAACGTAATTGAGATTCCCAACCAAAGTGTTCAAGATAATCTGATAATATGCTGAATAATGAGCACAAACATCATATAATAGTAAAGATCTTACTATTTTGCTCCTCTTTGACTCTTCATCAATTACATTGCCTTCATCATCTACAGTTTTTCTGGGAAAAATAATATATGATTGTCAGATGTACTATATTGTAATGAATTGATAATTTACAGACGCAACAAAAATGTATAGCCTCTGACCTTCTCTTGGAAGATCTGTCTTCTCCGACAACAACTGAACACCCAACATCAGGAACCCTGCTGACTGTTTCTTTGAGGAAATCGAAGACACTAAAATTATGCACACACTGCTTTCTGAAGAATGAATAAAGTTCAAAAAAGAATCCAGTTAGGAACGTTAAGAGATGATAAAATTCCAGGGAAAGACAAATTCTATAGGCGGCATCAATTAAATTTAAAAAAAAAGGCAAACTTACAGATGTGAAGAGCACATTGTTTTTGCCCCTCTTTTAAGAGTAACATTATATGTCCTGTTACATAGATCTTGCAAAAATAGTTCCAATGCTTTAGCTGCAAATGTTCAATGAAAACAAGAAAAACAATATAAAATGGAACAAAAAGAATGTTATAACAGTGAAAGATACTGGACGCTTGTAAAAAAATGCTGATTGTACTTATAAAGCATGCATGCTAATATACACACTAATCAAAGGGGTGAGTTTTGCAAATAAGCTCGTCCCAACTATTAGGCTAGCATTTAGAAATCATCATTGGGCATTGGATGATTAAAACGGAACCAATTGGCCAGCTCTTAAGCAAGAGAGAAGAACCTACTCCGAGCCCTACATTTCCAGAAGTTCTTCCATGATGCTCCATATTGCCTTCAATAAGGCTAAATGGATAATAAAATAAAATAGAGTTGCAAATCAACAGCTTCAAACTATAGATTACGGACCTTTATTTTTCATTTTAAATGAAAAAGTTTCATCGATTAAATATTTTGAAGAAATGGCACAATTTGCCAAGAGGCACAATGCAAAGTGAATCCATAATTTGCAAGCCACATGCTAAAACATGTTAGCATGATTTACATTCAAATCAGTCAAATAAATAAGCCTATTAACATTGTTTTTTCAACCTCCCATGCTAATCAAGATTCAGTAAATCAGTATGACCAGGAACATTTAGCTGTAAATTCCATCTACGATATATTTTTAGGTATCTACTTTACTAAATGATGGTGCTGTTTTAATTTGAAGTACAGGAAGAGACGTTGCTACCCTCACAACTAAGAATGACGAGTGACTTCATTGATCAAAGCTGTGACTTCATTAATTGACGCTGCATGAAGCTTCTATCATTACAAGGCGATGAACAAAAATATATACTATTTAAGATATCCAAAAAGCTAAAAGGTAAACACTATTAATTTGAAGAATCCTAGCAAACTCTTTCAGGACGGCTTCAAGAATAATGGCCACCAACTCAGTTAGATTAGTTATCCTCCTCAGCCACTCATTCTGCGGAGTGACAAAACACCAATGCTTTGGTTTCCAATACTTATTGCATGTGGAAACCTCTGCTGTTCAACCACTAATGTTGAGGATGCAATTTTCTGCAAGTAGTAGAAGAGGTGTAGGCTCTAGTTTAACTAAATCTAATAGATGCTTCCCTTAAAATCATTAAAGAAACACATAAATGAAAAGAACAGCAGAACTCAGGGAAAAAGAAAATACTTTTCATCATTGCTAAAAGAACATGAATTTGTAATTTCAACAGCCAACAACTACAAAGAAATTAGAATTTACTAATGGAGCGGGCAATAAACTCATTGACAATTTTCTTTGTTGAAAAATATGAAATATTGAAGAGTGTGAATAACAAAGCAGGCTCTCAATATTCGCATGCATATTATAATCAAACCTGGGATGCAAGTCAGCTTCTATCCTAAAATGCTTATAGGTATCATGGATTAGAATCATAACGGTAACAGTGGCTAGCATTACAAGGCTATGGCTATTGGCTATAATAACTTCAAGATGCTATAAAGAATGTTGAGGGAATAAATAACAGATCCAAAGGCATCAGAAAGCTTCACTTTTCATTTAATGCATTAACCTGCAAACTTCTGTTAAAAGTATGCTATACATTGCTTATAACAGAAAGTAAAAAGGAGCATTATTACAGGCTGACCAAAAATTTATTTAACAAACCGTAAAAAGATTTATTTTTGCAGTGTTCAAAGTACTCATTTTACAAAAAATTACAAAAGAAATCTCTCATATCATCCACAACACAAGGCTATTAGTTAACATTACATTTCCACAATATCAGGCAGGTATGTTGGCAACTTCTAGAAAGCTTTGTTATCATTTTAGGGCTCAAAACAGTTGCATAGGAATGGTTACTAGGAAAAGTTTTCATATATATTGACCATCTAAGATTAAAACTATTAATGGATTACTTACAAACTAAAAGAGGTACAGCCAGTGCAATCTTTCCGACATCTTCATCTGTTTGCATTATCTTTTTAATCCGAGACTGCCAGAAGGAGAACATATAGGTTATGCCAGGTACAAGCTTATCTAAAGAAGGAATAAAACACGTTGGCAGGATCAAAAAATGAAAAGATGCAAATGATGCACCACCAAAGAGCAGTCCAAATGCTTCATGGTCAATTACTTACAACCAGAGATGATAAAAAGGAACATATCACGTAAAAAATAATCAAGACGACAACAACAACAACAACATTAAGCCTTTATCCCACTACGTGGGGTCGGCTACATGAATCCTTTTTCTCCATTGTGTCATGTTAAAAGTCAAATTCTCGTTTAAATCTAATAAAGAAAGATCATTTCTAATATTTTCTAACCAAGTCTTTTTAGGTCTACCTCTACCTTTCTTAACATAAGTCAAATCTAAGACCTCTACTTTCCTAAGCGGGTCATCGGGAGGCCGTCGTTTTATGTGACCAAACCATCTAAGGCGACTCTCTCTAATCTTATCTTCCACTGGAGCTACTCCAACCTTTTCACGAATATGCTCATTTCGTATCCTATCTCTAAGGGTAAAGCCACTCATCCACCTGAGCATCCTCATCTCTGCAACACTTAACTTAAAATTATGCTTCTCTTTTAATGGCCAACATTCGGCACCATAAAGCATTGCAGGTCTCACCACCATCTTATAGAATTTTCCCTTAAGTTTGAGGGGTACTTTTCTATCACACAATAAGCCTGATGCATTCCTCCACTTCAACCATCCAACTTGGATTCTGCTGATAATATCCCCATCTATATCACCATCACTCTGAACAATAGATCCAAGATATCTAAAACGTGTACTCTTATTAATGACTTGATCGGCCAAAGTCACACTGCCCTCACTAGGTCTATTATTACTAAAATTACACTCCATATATTCCGTTTTAGATCTACTCAAGCGAAAACCTTTAGACTCTAAGGTTGACCTCCACAATTCTAGTTTACCTTCAACTCCCTCTCTAGTCTTATCAACAAGAAGAATAATGAGCAGAACTTAAAATAGCTGACACGATGGAGGTAAATTGAGGATTGCTAGAAAATTATTGTTTTGTAATTGAGCGCCGTAGGTGATTGTATCAAGCACAAATTAACTAGTTGCTACATCTAGACACAGATTAAACATACACCGCTGGAAGTTAATGGTTCAAACTATGGGTAAATTGCATCTGCGAACTGATCTATCACGTATGTGGTAGGTCTAAGTTATTTAAATTGTTTCATGTTAATGCACTATCCATATATCTACAACCCAGATATAGCACAGAGGCGATAGGTACTAGGTTTTTAACTTGTTTAACATACTTCCTCTCCATCTATCTACATCCATCCTATATAAATCCACAAATTTATCTAGTTTATTGTATACTCATAAATGTCTTCACAAGTGTTTCACAAATAGTTGTTGGGTCTTGATGAAGATACTCACTCTCAAGAAGGGTTCCTTTGAGGAACGCTTCTGGGACCTACAGAGGGATTCGCTCAAGGGGATCGACTGGCTCAACTCACCTAGGCCTACTACGGAGCTCGCCCAGCACGAGGAGAATCGGGGATCCCTTGTCAAACCGTCACTCGCCACTAACTCTCTCACTAGCTCTCCCTCAGAACATTCAAATTGGCCCAACTTAGCTACATGAAAAAGCCTACTCAAAAGACACATTATTCAACTACAACCATCCGGCCTAAAACTTTTTCATTCCTGCAACATCTCACTTGCCTTCTCCTTAAGGCAACCAGAGATCCTCTACACAAGTCATATGTCACAGTCATATGTCACGCACAACCAGTAGCAAGGGCTTACTTATAAACTCACCTGGAGCCTACTCACCTCCACCGAGCTCGCTCACAGAGAACTCGCTCATTGACTTCATCCTCCTCCAATCTATTAAGAGACAATACGTGTTAGATTAGTGTGCAGAGTTGTACGGGCATTCTATGTAAGCTTATATTTTCTTTATTTTTTCTTTGTATAGTCTTTTGTTTAGCCCTTAGAACCCTATAAATAAAGGGCAATAAGGAATAGTTGGGGACTTTGACTCTGATCTTGGGACTTGTTGACTCCTGAAGGGATACAAAAAAAAATCAAATAAAAGATAATGTGCATACCTGTATTCGGCCAAATCCCATCCCCGTATCTCTGCTACAGTCACATCCCGCCGCTCGCTACAGTCCCCATCCCCTGCAAACGGCGCCGAACAGCAGCGACCCATACCCGCGTGCGGAGATCTCCTCGATCGCTAGCCTCGTTCGCGTCGTTAAATACTCGAGAACTTCAAGCCGCAGGGATACCGCACTCGATCCCTTCCTCTCGCAGAGACCACGACCTTCTTCTCCACTTCGACTCCCTCAACCCGATCGAAGCCCCCAGTTGGTCGTGAGATCCCTGCAAGCCATCCCGACCTCCAATCCACGACGTCAAGCTCGTAATCCTCCATTCCGCCAAACCTCAGGCCGAATCCTTCATACCTTTAAAAGTCTGAACCCTCCTCCACTTCGACTTCCTCATCCATACGAAGCCGAACCCCCAGCCTGACCGAACCCTATCCCAGCCGAAACCCTCTCAGCTCTTGCCCGATCCTTTGCTCCAAAGAGAAAGAGAGAGAGAGAGAGAAAGAGAAGAAACTTTCCCCTACCTCCACTGAGCTCCCAACCGGCCCGTGCCCTAGCCTTGCCGGATCTCCCTGCTGCCGCGACCCATTTGCACCCTCGACGACATTCCCCTCTAGTCGGGTTGGAAGTCATGACATTTTGAGTGGAAGAAGCGACGGGAGCTGTTTGCTGTGAAGGTATAACTTTCTCCCCTTCGATGCACTTCTTCGGCTAAGCCCAATGAAGAGCCACAGCAAAAAGAGGGAAAAATAGAGGATTTACTTTGCTATAAGGTTTAATAGTGAATTAGTGGGATTTATCATAAGTCCGATTCAGATCTTGTATCAATCCTCTAACAGAACTCAGCTCAGATCTTTGTTATGATTGTAATAAAGTATAGTTAATTATATTTGATTATAATTAAATATAATTAATTATAATTATAGTCGATTTATAATTAATTGTAAAATTAAATGTAATTAATTATAGATTTAAATATAATTAATTATGATTAGTTTATAATTAATCATAAATTAAATATATTTAATTGGTAATTAATTTTAAATTAATCATAATTAATTATGAATTACATATAATTAATTATAATTAATTTATAGTTAATTATAAATTAAGTACATTTGATTTGTAATTAGTTATGAATTAAATATAATTAATTATATGTTACATATAATTAATTATATTTTAAATGTCCCTTCTCTCTTGCCTCGTGCCACGTGCCAACTTCGCTGCTTGCCAAGGTATAATTCCTAAACCCTAAAACTCCGAGAGCTCACTTTCGTCGTTTGCGACGGACCGGAAAAACACATATGCACTCGCTTTATTGCGCGTGGTGGGATGGGACTCTGGTGTGGCGCCCACGACGAGGCAGGTGATCACCTAAAATCCCATCCTCGGCGTTCGTGTCGAGCCGGCAAACCGCCTATGCACGCGCTTTATTGCGCGTGGTGGGAAGGGAACCCGGTGCAACACCTACGGCGAGGCGGGTAAGCCCTATGCACGCTTTTCTTAGCGTGGTGGGGACAATTTTAAGTACCCGTATGCGGCTCTGTACCCGCGGGAAAACAGCTGCTTTTCTTTTGAAACAGGTACCGTCGAAGACCCCATGCACGCGCTTTATTGCGCGTGGTTGGAATGAAGACCACGGCTAAGGTGTCTAAGGACACCTACCATACAGCCGCTTTATTGCGCGTGGTGGGAAGGCCCACACTCTCGTCGTTTTTTCCCCTAAACGGGGGAGACGCCGGGAGGCTGCCGAAATTTCGGGTGAAACTTGAGACCGTACCTGGACTTATTTAAACTCAAGAAGAACACATGAGAACTCTTGAACAATAGAGAACAAGGAACTTGATTTAAAAGAATAAACAAACCGGAGTTTGACATGAACTCAAGATTGAACTCGCAATAGAAGACTTGTAGACTCAAATTCAAATGAGATCGAAGAGCTTGAACCTACACTGTGGATATGTACTAGAACTTGAGACCGTACTTGGATATGCTTTAGAACTCAAGTAACTAATTAAGATGCGAGCTTGAACTTCAATGGACCATGTCTCTAATCTAAAATCAAACTCAAAACAAGCCTGAAGTAAATGACAACAATCTGAACTCAAACTCAAATCAAGCAAACTCAGATTGAACTCAATTTGGAACAAAATTCGAACCGCAGGACACGTACTTTGAACTTGAATTTACAAGGACTTGTGGACTTCGACATAACTTGCGACATATTTGCAAGCAAGGATTCAAATGAACATGAAGAGCTTGAACTCATAGGAACTTGGTGCAAGGAGTTTTGGCTTGAACCTGAACAATGCAAAGAACCTGAACTGGACTCAAGTGAACTTACAAATGGACTCAAAACTGAATTCAAATAATTAAGAACTTGAACTTGAAAGTGACTACAAGAATTGAATTTTGAATCATTGAATGATTGATCAAATGTGCAAATGCTAAGTGATAATCATGATTGTTCAAATAAGGATCAATTGAAAGACTTATGGCTCTTTCACAAGCAACAATGTAAAGATCTTCAAACAAGCATTGGCCGCTTTGATCATTTAAATGCGTTCACATTGTTATCATACAAGCAAACAAAGATTCCATGGCATAGAACTTTTGGACAACGTTATTGGGCTTGTAAGAATCATGTCAGTTGGAATGAAAATATTGATAATGATAGTATCAAGTTCATCATACTTATTGCAAAATCACTTTTGAAAACAAAGAGCTTCTAAGCATAACTTGTTCGCAAGTAACAAGAAGACTGAAAGAGACACGATTTGATTATAAAGTCATGATATGGAGGAGCATTGCAATAGATGTGGTGAATCATCTGCAAACTATAATAACTGTCTCATACATACTATTTCAATCAGAGTGCAAATGAAGGATGATATCAAGCCTATCATATACATTGAACCTACTTTGAGGGCAAGGAGTTTGCAAGTAGAGTTCAACCAGCAAGCAATAAGAAAAAGATGAAAGATCTGGTTTCATTATAAAACCACTACATGGGGATTTTGAGTTATGATAATTGGCCTATTGAAGATAACTCATCCATGAAGTACAAATCTCTGATTGACAATAATGTTAATATTGCCCACAAACTAATATGAACATCATGCAGTGAATACTATGAATTCCATCCAAACTATGATGAATAGAAGACAGTGTCTATAAGGATACTCTCGAAATTAACGTAGACAAAAAGAATGATGACGAATACAAATCCTTACGAACTATTATAGGAAGACTAGGAAGACCTGTCATAAGCCTAGCACATTGCTTACAAATGAAATTCAAGAGACTGTCGATGAATATCAGTGCCTACGAGCTACTGTACAAGATTTCTCATCCACATGATAATCTGCCTATATAGGGAAACAAGTAAAATGCAGAAGGACTACAACAAATACGTGTGAGCTCTTACAAATCACTGTAAAAAGACAGGGGAGGGTTTCCTTCATCTATGCAAAGGATAACCTGCGAATGAGTCAGCAAATACATTGATCTACTGCGAGTAGAGGGTTCAGCAACACTGCAGGAGACCCATTCCACATTCAATATGACAGTTGCAATTAGAAGGAGATGGCATGCAACAGAAGCAGCAATGTAGTGAACATATTGAGCTCCTACAGATATAAAGACAATGTGCAATAAGTGTAGTAGTTCGCCAGTTAACGTGTACAAAGAGGTCAACGACTAGTACAAAATAAAGCAGGAGATTCGTTAGTGCACTACAATCCCCCTGCAGTAAGCAACTTGTGCACGACAGTCTGCCCATACAAAGCAGCGAACAGCTCAATCCCCGAGCTACTACAAAACGCCACCGGATCTGCAACATCCGTGCGAGCAGACAGAAGGCGTTTACAAACATTCTAAAAAGTATCCCCGCACATGTGCACCTTAATTTATATACACATAGGAACACAAAAGGGGGTAAATACTACCAAACACCCGCATGGGCCCCGACGAGCGTGTTATTGGTACACACGTGATGTCTAGGGATGCTGCGCGGGTCAATAAGTGAATTCCAGTTCGAGCCCGATCCTCCTATACGGGTAGATAGGAGTCGACACGGTTCGAACCATTAAATAAATATGCGGTCGTGAGATCGACCGGGATATTTATTTTATAGTTCATATTATGCCTTCAAGGCCTATAATCAAGAGAATTCACTAACAAAGGTCCAAAGTCTACGAAACCCGATCCTCTATCGACTAGTAGATAAAGTCGACAGGGTCCAATCAATAAAATATAAATGATCTCGTGCACCCCAATGATGGCCGTGTTGAACGTTAATCTCAACCGGAGGGGTTCACAAACACTTTAAAACTCCACTCAAATACCCAAAACCCAAAACTCCAAAACTCCACAAAAATACTAAAATCCAAATCTCCAAAAATAATCCCAAAATTCCAAAAATATTTAAAACTGAAATCCAACCATGAAAATACTTAAAGCAAAACCCATCCACCCTCCGCAACAGTTTGCCGAGGTGGACAAAGCTGAAAATAACTGCAGCTCACAAAGAGCTAATGTCTGGTTGAAAATATCACTAGGATCCATTCTCAAACAATCTCCTGCCAGCAAGGACGTGGTGCGAGTCCTCTAACCGACAGTTTCGCCGCCAAATGGCACTGCAGGATAAACGATTATGACTCGGGGCCCTCTGAACCAAGTGGTCGCCGCCAAATGGCACCATTATATTATGGTTATGGCCAGAGCCCGTATGCTCCCTAATGGCATCAAATCCTTGAGATATGAATCAATAGGATATGATCGATAGGGCACAAAGCCCTCTATTAGCTAAGGTGGATTCAAATTTGTCCCCTTAGACAAACACCCACCCCAGGTCTACAAAGTACCCTTGGACGAAGCAACCCATGGCTGCCGACAAAGATCCTTCTGTCAGGTTGGGTCGACTACCTCCTCTGACTAAGTAGACCAGGGACCACGATGGCCCGGGACGACGGAACCATGGGATCTTGATCGGGTCTATCATCCATTCCCCCATCATCTGCTTTAAGTGAAAGATGATAAAAATTCCAATTTTAAATATCAAATTCCTCAACCCTTCAAATTTTCAAACCTTCAACCCTATGTTGCTATTATATGCCAGATGCACGTATCTATACGTATCTGATCGACGACTAGCCTTAATCGAAAGTTCTCTCTCGTTATCGGGAGGGGTAATTAATTATAGGGGCTTGCGCCTATAGGAAACCAGAACTCAGATCATAAAGTCCTCACAAAATGAGAGCGAAATCTCTGGGTAGTGTCTTATCTACTATCTCATCTGCCTTCCAAAATTTACCCCGGAACTTAATCCCGTTAAAACTCCCCCTCAAAAAGCAAAAGTGGGTGGAGGCCGGGGCCGAATTTTCGGAGCCCACAGGACTCTAATCTTCAATTCTTGGATTATGAACTTTTCATTAATAGCAGATACTCTGCCAGTTTGAGATCTCTAGTCTTCCTCTCTGCTCTCTCTCTACTCTCTCTGCACCCTCCATTCTTTCTCACAGGTTCCAACTCACCAAGTTGATCTGCTAGTAAGGTCTCGTGTCATCCATTGATAAATTCGAATTCAACATTTTTAACATCAAGGTCAAGCGAGCTATATCACATCACATGTTAACAACAATATGATGCGACATAAGCTTAAAAGAACAACAGCTAAGACTAGGTCCATAAGTTTAACTGGAGAAGTCATACTATGACATCAAAAATGTACCAGTGGCATGCATGAAATAACTCAAGAAATCTAGAAATGTATAATGTGCCTTTATCCAAAAACTAATGCATTCCCCACATGAATATAAACTTTTCAAGAAGATACTTACTCTTATCAAATAAAAAATATAGCCTATCATCTTCACATCCAAAAAGTTGATAGGAACAAACAATAATCACCAAAAAATGTTACTTTCTCTAATAACACATGCAAAGTGGTGTTGGCATTGGATGAAGGAAGAGGATCACAAAATTTTATTTGATTTAAAAATGATGGAAAGTGGCTAATGGATGGGGTTTGGGCTTGAGGAGTTTAGGGTAAGATGGCTTTCCTAAAGTGGCCCAAAGCTATCTTGGATGGGGTGGCTTGTAGGTTGGTTCAGTGAGGAAGTTGAGTGGTTTGATGGATTGCGAAATTATTTGGAGGGTCCAGGTGAGGTGGTAGGCTCAAGATTGGGTAGTCTAGAACGTGGATAAAGGTAGGAAATGATCTTTGAGGTTGTCAAGTGAGTCATGAGAGATCTAAAGGCTTTGAGGGGAGAGAGAAAACTTTGGGGTGTACGAAAGGAAGACCAAGAGCATACAAAGTTGAGAGAGCCTTTGCATGGGATTTAGGGTGTTTGTGAGGAGCCGAGCACAAGGAATCCATTGTCAACCCAAGCCTAAGGAATTGACTAACAAGTCAAATAATAAGAAGATGAACTTCTTTCAAATTCTTTTATAGAATAATTATTCCATTATAATGACATACAACTTAATATAAACCCATTGCCCTTCCCATTACATTAAGAAGTTAAAGAGACAGAAATCTAAAAGTTGTCTATTTCAAACAGCACAATGGGTTCGATCTTCTCTTCGTATATGAAACTTAAGGAGGGGTTGAATCTTCACGCATTAGCACTAAATTTGGAATGTCATTTAAATGCTCTTTCCTAGCATGAACCTTAAAGAGTCACTTGACTCTTTATCTTGAATGTAGGCAAAAATAATTGAATCTTATATATATATATATATATATATATATATAGTAGATGAAGTTCTCTGTTAGCTAAGATTGACTTTAAATTATACTTTGAAACAAATATTCATCTCTACAAAATTTTCTTGGACGATGCAACACATAGCTTTCGAAAAAAAATCATTCGGTCAAGTTGGGTCAACTACTTTTATTGACTAAGTAGATCATATATCATGGCAACCTAATATAATGAAAATATAAAAACTTTATTGGGTTTGTCATCACCTTCCCCCCATCTACTCTTAAGCTAAAGGTGATAATTTTTTTAAATATAAAACCAAAATTAAAAAAACATGCAATTACATGTATTTAATGCTTAATGATTAACCTTAGTCGAAAGTTCTCTATTATCACCAGGAAGGATAATTAACCATTGAGGTGGACTTACAAAAAACTTGAAACTAAATTATAACATTCTCATAATATAAAAGCAAAATTTTTTGGAATTGTCTTATCTACAATATAATGTCTTTTGAAATTTTGACCCAGACAAAACTGTCTCAAAAAAGCCAGGTGTGAATTTTTGGAGCCCACTGTTATATGTGTAAGTGTCTAACATTTGGCAAAAAAAGTTGCTTAGAAGGAGCCTATTTAAGTGAGATCAAGGCGAAGCCCATGATGCACATGCAGAAAGGGATAAACAAAGTATTTGCCATTTGCATAGGCTTTGGTAAGGTGATTTTGGCTTATGGAAATATGAGAGAACGAAGCCATTGGGTGTTGGCTAGGGATCCATAAAGTTGCATTGGTATGAACAAATGAGGAGTCGTCAATCAATGTTCTCATATGTTGTAAATATAATTTACAAGTTGTGCTAGCATTTATAACCAGCACACTTGGATTGAGATCGTGTTATGAGCCTCATTTTCTTGTAGTTTTAGTAAATAAACAAGGTTGGGAGTAATAATTCATATTAAAATTGGGTGTTCTCTCTATCCCTAATTAGTATGTGGGGTGTAAAATGTTGAAAGGCTAGAGTAAAGAGTGGAGTCTAGAGGGTTGGATAGGGAATGGTGGTAATAAGTCTGTGGCAACAGGTAGGGCTGTCAAAATCAGGTCACAGGTCGGGTTCGCGTCCAACCCGGAACTGACCCGGCACTAGTTGACCCAACCCGAACCCGACCCGTTTTTGCATACGGGTCAGCTTTTTCAACCCGAACCCAACTCACGTAGGTTGTCGGGTTGACCAGACCAGACCCGCGACAAACTGAGTTATCAGACGGTGACAACACCTCGGTCAGTTGCTCGGCGAGTCGACGGCGACCTGAGATCGTGAGGCTGCAGACAAGGTGAGGCATCAGCGACTCGGTGAGTCGGCGATGATGGCGGGCTCTCGGGACAGGACGTTAGGCCAACGCGGGCACTCGAAGCGATGCAAGTAGGCGCGTCCAGCGCAGGCATTCGAAGCGAAGGAGGGCAGCGCAGACGCGGTCAACGAGTTTTTCCCGGGTTAACCCGGGTTGAGTTCGGGTTGCCGAGTCAATCCTAACCCGATCCGTTTTTTCAAACGGTTCGAATCTGGGAACCTGAACCCGACCCGTTTGTGAAACGAGTTGATCATATTCCAAAATTTTCGGGTCAGGTTCGAGTCGGGTTTTCGGGTCATGTCAAATATTGACACCCCTTGCAGCAGGCGGTGGAAACAAATAGATGATGCAGCGATCAATGGTTGATGGCAATGAGTGGCCACCAAGGCAAGTGGCCATAGTTAGGGAATGTGAGGTTTCAAACTGTGAGTTATCCATCATTTGAAATTCGCCCAATTTGAATGCATTCCAAGTTTATAAAAAATAAGTGTGGAGGAGAATCCCGAATCCACTATGTTGCTTGGTATTCGTTTCACTTCAAACCAAATAAAAAAACAATCTAAGTCATTCATTTTTGTCCTTCACACTTATTATACTTGCAACCAAACATCTTGCATGAAAAGAAAAAAAAATATTTAGTGAACCGTTGGCCTCTCGACCATAGGATAGACCATGACTGAGGCAAGCAAGTATTAAGAAAAATACTTTGAAACAAAATATATGATAATTTTGTTTTATATCAAGCATTATGCTCTTAATAGAATATAATGGAGAAAAAGTATTAATGTAGCCTACCCCACGTAGTGGTACAAAGGCATGTTATAGTCGAGCAATAATCAGGATAGACCAAACAAGGAACCCAATCATAGATGCGTGGACATGCGTGTCCTTTGAAAGTGAAGCTTTTCATTGCAGAACTACAAAAGCATTCTAGCATAAACCAATGACCGCTGTCATTCAAAATAAACCCATAAAAAACAAGAGCCTAGTGCAGGCTAATTAAAAAAAATGCACTTGCAAATACCATACCAAACACATCTCTTTCCTCCCCATTAGAGCAACGCACGCAAAACCCTAACCTCCTCCATCGAGCAAGAAACCTTAAAATCAAAGAAAACACAATCCATACAAGAGAAACGCGTTCCGAGAAACAAGCCACTAAACGTATACTGAAAGCAACAGAACCTACTTCCTTCCTAATGAAACAGAACCTATCAATCAAATCAACCCATAGCACGAAAACAGAGGCAAGAAAATAATAGTATAAATTACTGGATAGAAAAAAACGCACAGCAGGAAAACGGGTGTCAAGTTTCTTTCTCATGGCGGTTGCAATCCTTCATTGATCGACAAAAAACCCCTCCACAAAGTCTCCGCAAAGCAACCACGAAGCTTGAACCGAAAAGCAGAGAAGATAGATCGCAGAGAGTAAAGGCAAAGCACAGTCAACTTCTTCCGCCGCTTGCCTTCAAGGTAGAGAATAGGACTTCTTGTAGTGAGAAAGAGAGTTAAGTGGAAGCTCAGACGGAAAGTAGAATTTTGTTTTTGCAGAAATTTGATCTTCTTCAGCCTTGTTCGGTGAACCAAATGCTCTGCCTCTCCCTCTCCCTCTCAAAAAGCGCTTGAATCAGGGGAAACGGATGGCAACTTTACAGAAAACACCCTCCCCAGAAGCGTTTTCCCGAGATTTCCTGCCGCTTCCCAGCGCTGTGAACTATGCGCATCCCAATAATCCAAGTTCAATATGACTTTGAAAACTGAAAGCATGGAATTGTTTTAAATTTAAAATAAAAAAAGAGCGGCTATAATATAATTTTTAATAGTAAGAGCATATAAATTTTAAAATTTAAAATAGAACATGCCATACAAATTGACGCATATCGACCAGTTAGTTGAACTGAATTTTACATAACTGTAACAATATATTATATAAAGGACGTATTTAATAGAACGCGTCAAATAGTATAGCGCATTCTATTAAATGCGCCAAACTGTTTGGCTTATTCTAAATATGTCAAATAATTTGGTGCATTCAATGAAATGTGTCATCCAGTTTAGCTAGTTTACTTCTTTTAAAAAAGATTTAATGTTCTCCTCCTCCATAAAAAAATTAAAAAAAAAATTCCAAAAGAGTTCTTAAATAACTCTAACAATGAATTCGATTTTTTCAAATAAATTATTACTTGCAAAGAAATTTATCACTTATGTATTCCTAAAAAAACATGGTAATAAACATTTAGATATTCAACTATTTAAGGACTTATTTGGCCTCATTTTTATCTTTTTTATTATTTTTATATCTAAATAACCTATTTATTTAGTATTTTTATTTTTTTGAATAAATTAATTTATCTTTAAAAAATTAAAAATATTTTTTTAATATTTTAAATATTTTAAAATTAATCATCATCACTACCACCACTATCATCATCTGTCCCACTATTCGGCTAGTTCATCTTCTTTACCATAGTTACCATATTGCTAGTGATCTTCACTACAATTGTTTTAATAAATTTATTTAATATTCAGTAATAATAAAAATAATTGAAATTTAAGATGTCCAAAATATTTTATTTCACGTTAAATATAAATAAAAATATAAAATTAAAAATAATTCCAAATAACCCGTAATAATTTTATGTATTTAGACAAATACATTTTTATTAAAAACTAAATATTTAGTTTTTATTCTCATAAGAATTTCAATACTTTAATTATCATTAAATAACTCCTAATTCATATAATAAAATTGAAATTTTTATAACAAAAAATATTGTGAAAAATTAAATTATTAAAGCATCATCATTTTGATAAGTCCATAAAATCGCATAGAATAAAATATTTTTTATGATAAAATTTCTCTATTGAACAGAATTAATTTTATTTAAAATAGAGTTGTATTCATAATGCACATATTTTTCACTGAAAAGCCCAATAATAATATTTTAAAATTATTTTAATAATTCCAATAAATGAAATAATTATTATCTTTATTAAGATGGATAAACTGCTACAGTAGTTTAATAGGAATTAAATTTCTTATATATTTAACATTTTAAACCAAATAAATGAAAAAATTAAATGAATTTAATCTTTATAATAACTAAACTTTGAATAAAATAAATCATTTTAGAATTTATTTTTGATAAAAAATATCTACTCTAAAAACTCTAAGACTCTATGTTGGGTAACTGATAATTTAAATGTTTAATTGTGAAGATTTAAAAAATTGTTGTAAGGATTTTAAGTTTAATTTTTTAATTATATTATATTTATGTATTATTAATACTTACTATTAAAAAGAAAAAAAAACTCTATTTTGTATGATGCCTTCCCATGGGTACCTCGTAGACCCGGTTAATGGACGGGTCATGGGGGCTCAACTGCCAGTTAGAATCGAGTCTGATTTGGATAAGAAAATGAAAGAAGTCATTGAGAATGTGGCCCAACCGAGCATTACAACAAGAAGTAAACCAAGACCCAATTTTTAAAAATTTGAAATTCTTCTATAAATATAACACCATAGTGACAACACTCACTTAGTTTATATTATTTGGCCAAAAAAACTTAGTGTATATTCATAATTAATTTTCATTAATTTTGTATTTTATATATATATATATATATATATATATATATATATATATATATATATATATATATATATATATATATATATATATATATATATATATATGAGAGTAAGAGAGAGAAAAAGAGAGAGAGATTTTACTTATAAAGTAATTAATTAACATGATTGATGATTACGTAAGCTAAAAAGTGATGTATATTTCAGTTGGCCAGACACAAATCTTGAGGTATATTTGAATTAAATTTGAGATCATTCGAACCATGATTTTATCAAACATATAGTTGAACAAAATGGACAAATCCTTTGATACCACATGTGATCCGATCTAACTCTAAACAAGCTAAAATCAAGCGCTTGAAGTGCGATTGAAAACTTTAAGATATTAATTACAAGACCAATTGGTTCCAAAATTTGCATGCTTATAGCCACATTATGTATCTTGACAAGATAAATCTAAGCCTAAGTTCATTTAATTTTGATGTCATTAAGGCACGCAAATATTGAATAAATGTTTAATAATTAAGGGAATCAATATGGGCTGTGCAAGGGAGTATTTTTTTTTTATTTCTGCCAATTTTATCAAAGCGCTCCATTCAAAAACCTATAAATTGGACCTTATTTTCCACGTGAAAAGGTTTGGAAGCTAAGTGGTTGTAAGAACACTATTTCCTTATGCGATAATTGCTGATAACAACTACCATCAACAACTTCCCATTGCCTCGCTTCTATCATCCGACTATTGCCACCTGACTGTTAACATCAAATCTCATTATTTGACATCCCTTGTTTGACCATAAACGCCCAATCTTTTTTATATTATCTTCACTCGACTCATACAATATAATTTTCTTCACTCTCTGTCAATTCTTCTATAATCTCTACTACAGAAGTTTGATAGTTATTCTCAATTATACCATTGTGTCCTCTTCAAGTATGAGAAAGATGAATTCTTATATTCTTAATTATATAGTGGACTATTTTGAACTAGGTCATTCCCTATAATTTATTCATTTTTTGGTGTCTGTTACAACTATGTATGTGTGATTGTTTTTTATAAAAAAGCTAAGAAATTAAACACACTCTCACCAATGCCTCAAAATTTCTGATGTGTGCAATTTGGTATCATTTGTGAGAAACATTTCCAACATATTGCAAATACTAAGATGCAAAGCTCATTATTTTCAATAAACTGATTGCAAATATCAATCATACTTGTATATTAATACATGAAAAAAGAAAAAAATTTATCACATGCAAAACTGGCAAATTTTTATGGTGTCAATATGTAGCCTTCTACAATATATAAATCTCTAAAATTTTGCAATAACATACAATGAGCAGTTTTTTATTTTTTTTTCACTCTTGAAGTTTGATGCAATGATACAATTTTTATTCCAGATGTAACACATCTTAAATTATTTAATAGCTTCAACATTAATGTTAGTGCATGCTTAATATCGCCAGTATTAATACCTAAATTTTTTTTTTTGTCCTAATCCAACGCATTGCCCAACTCTTGGCTCTCACGTAAGAGACACAGGCAGCCGAAGCCGCGAGGTGCAAGGGTTTGAACTCGTAGCTTCTCTCAATTCCTAATCTCGTCCTTTGTTCATGATTCAAGCTCGTTTTCGTTAGGAACGCTGACAACGGGAAGGGGAAGAAGAAGACGACGACATCGTTGTTGATGTCGTGAAGCGGGAATACGAAGAAGTCGTGGTCCATGAAAGATGCAAAGTAGGTTGAAGAAGAATTAATTAATTAATGTTTGCAGTTTTTTGTCTTTTTCAACTATAATAGCTATAGCTTTTATCTTTTCAACTATAATAGCTACAACTTTTATTGTTTGGGGAACACAACATTAATATTTTTATATACATTTTTTTAAAGGCGCTGTAGCTAACACTTATTATATTGCAGTTTTAATCATTAATTTTTTTAAATATTACATTTAATAAAATAATAAATATTTAAAAATCCGAATAATATTGCCATTGTTATTATTGCTAAAGATTATTGTTGATAAATTCTATCTCGATGACTTGCCTTTATTAATTGATATTCTTTTCAAGCTTCTTGTTGAAATTTGGGCGAGTCATTAATGGAGTTTGCATCCATATTAATATGCGAAAATGAAATCAATGATTCTGATGTTGTTTATGAATTCAATGATTCTTATTAGAAGAGATATATAATATTTCATGTCTATTTCAAATTTTCAAGCATCGATTGCATAGCAAAATGGATGATGTATGTCTCAATGATTATTTTGTGACAATCATCGAGAAGGAAGTATTTGGCTCTGTTTTCAATGAAGTCATTATGCAATATTATCAGAAAATACAAAGTAGAATGCAAAGCTTATAATTATTTTTTTATTCATAATATATATATATATATATATATATAATTTTTTATATAATGAGTTTGTCCATCCTAAAAAATAAGGCTGGACCCACCCCTACTCCCATAGTGTGATGAGCGATGCGTACAAGACCTAGTAACGAATTCACCGCCCTACAGTTGTCTGGCAATTACCAGTGAACATGACTTCATGTAGGTGAGTTGTAGTCTGCAATCCGAACCAAGGATGGATTTTGGAGTTGCTCACCCTCGTGGGATCGTGAACCACTACAAAAAAACGTGATATTTCGCAGCAGTTGTTACTGGCGGTTTGAAAACTGCTGGCAAAATCAGGTATATGCAGCGGTTATAAACGCTAGTAATAGCAGTGGTTATTATCGCTACAAATACTTGCGTTCTTAACGTCTTAACCTAGCTAGCTGGGCATTCGCGGTTTGCATTCTTCTTTCCTGGCCTTTCGATCCCACCCCCTTCGCGTCTCCGTTCCCCTTCTCCTTTGCCGATCGGTCGTCGGCGTCAAAGAGCGAAGTCCAGTCGTCGTTGTCGGCGTCAAAGGCCGAAGTCCGGTCGTCCGCCCGTGTCCACCTCCTCCGGTTCTCCTGCTCGCCATCGATCGGTTTGTTCCCTAACCTAGGGTTTTTCAAAATTTTTTTTTGAATGAGGTTCCATTACTGATTTATATCATTATGTGCATGTGCTTGATTTTAGTTGCTATAAATTGGGTTATATACAAGAGAAATAACATTTTAGTTGCTAAAGGTCATCCATATATATATAACTAGGTCATCCATATACATATCGTGTAATTAAGGTTACATTCCTTTCTTGCTTAGCTGAGTGATATATTAATGTATTAGTAATATTATTTTGTTTTAATTGTGAACATTAAGATATAAATATTTTTCTTCTGTAAATGCTTAGTTGCATAGTTTCGTTGACAGAATTAATTAATGCTTGGCAAAATGTTGTGCAATGCTAAAATGAAAGCTTAGAGCCAATGTCATCTATATGCCTATTTTTATGTATAATTTGAGTCTAAGAAGTACTTATAGACATGTGGGATGATCTAAACATATAAGACTCCGAGATATACTTGGAGTTTAATATAGGAGGCTTCATATGCCAACCTTTAACTATCATACATAACAAAAGATTAGATTATACATATGAAATATCTTAATTGCCTTATTATCCTTTTAAGCAGGATTATAAGACCAATGTCTAACTTTTCTATTTTTTTATGGGTTTAATCACAGTGCTATCAGTTACATTATAATTAGACAATGTTTCATACCCAAGTGGTAATGCAAGTCTCCATAGATTTAGGTTTGAGACTGTCATCATAAGTTTTGGTGTTTAAAGTCCTCACATGAGGTGTCCCTACTAATGAGGTCATTATTATTTTGAGGAATCAGAAACCTCACTTTCTAATAAAATATTTAATTTTAAATTAAGGTTAATGGAATCAATCATTCCTAAAAATAAATTTCAACATATATTTATGCTTCTTTTAGGCATTCAAAGCTTCCCAAGGTCACATGCTCATAGACCATTTTTTCTTTGGAAATTTATATTATCCTTCCTAATATTGAACTTTCCATTTTGATATCCCAAGCTCACATTCATTTATCTTATCTTTAACATCTTACAATATGGCCATAACTTCAATTAAAAATTTTCTTAAGGCCTAAAATCTTAAAGATATAATTAACTATGGGAGGTTGCTCTTATAGGGAACCAAAATTCCAAACGAAATGAACCCTACATAGCTAAATTCATGTTAGGTAAACGAAACCTCAGGTATATATATTTTAATATAAACATTTTTGTCTTTTTAATTTATGGGTGCATAACATTCTATATTTAGATCCTCCCATATGTACAATTATCTTAGGTATATCCTCTTAACTTTTGGGTAGCCAACAACTACTATATAATATTTTCCTCACTGGCCAGCATCATAAAAATAATCTTTTTGACTCACAGCTCATCATATTTATCCATTCAAAGCTAGCTATCATTGTAGTTCAAAAAGGTTTTTTGGTCCATATATATGTAGACATACACACACACAAAGTTTTCTAAAGAGTTTTTTTTTTCTTTTTATTGAAAATATTAAGAAAAAATAGAAAGGTATTAAGTATTGTATATTAAGTACTGAAATAAAATTATATTTTTCCTAAATTATTGTGTGAATGCTTATTGAATGTGTATTTTTTGAGTGCTTCACAGGTATGATGGATAAGAGTTGGATGTCAAAATTAAAATGGAGTAGTGATTATATTGAAGGTGTTGAGAATTTTTTAGAATTTGCAACACAAAGTCAAAGTTCAACACAAAAAATTTTATGTCCATGCAAATTATGCATTAACAGATATTTTCATTATGTAAAAGATGTCAAGTTGCATTTACTCTCCAAAGGAATTTTTCATGGATATGTTGTTTGGAATCGGCATGGAGAGGAACATGATTTTTTAGCTGAAGTTACAAGATCAGAAACATGTACTGATAATGATAATATTGTTGAAGTACAAACTCAAGGTGAGCAGCACAGAACAAATGATATAGAAAGATTGTTAAGGGATACATTCTGCTCAGGTAATGCCAATTTAGATGATGAGCATAATAGAAATAACATAGATTTGACAAATGATGAAGCAATGAAATATGGTGATTTATTGCTAGAAGCAGGAGCAGAATTATACCCTGGCTGTAAGTCATTCACAAAGTTATCCTTCATCTTACATTTATTTCACCTAAAGTGCTTACACTCTTGGTCTGCAAGATCTTTTGATCAATTGATTGAGTTATTGATTGAAGCCTTCCCTGATGGTTCATTGATACCTAAGAATACATATGAAGTGAAGAAGATAATGAAAGTGTTTGATCTTGGATGTACAAAGATAGATGCATGTCTAAATGATTGTTGTCTATTTTGGAAAGATAGATCTATTCAAGAGGTTTGTCATATTTGTGGTTCTTCACGGTGGGCAGGGGCTAAAAAAAGTTCAGCTAGAGGAAAGAAAAATCAAATGAAGTCTGCTAAGGTTGTTCGATACTTCCCATTGATTCCTAGGCTTCAAAGATTGTTTAAAACAAAAAAGTCTGCTGAAGAGATGATTTGGCATGCCAAACAGAGAAATATAGATGGGTTGTTACGACATCCAGCTGATGGAGAAGCCTGGAAATCCTTTGACTTTAGATACCCTGATTTTGCTTCAGATCCACGTAATGTTCGGCTCGCTTTAGCAAGCGATGGTTTTAATCCATTTAAGATTATGAGTAGTACATACAGCATTTGGCCCGTACTTTTGGTTCCTTACAACATGCCTCCTTGGATTGCAATGAAACAAACATCTTTCATTTTATCTACTATTATACCAGGGGAGAAGAGTCCAGGAAACAATATTGATGTCTATCTCCAACCGCTAATAAATGAGTTGTCTGAATTATGGCATGGAGTGATATCCTACGATGCAGCATCTGGACAATCTTTTAACTTACGTTGTTTTGCTTTTGAACTTTAGTAGTTGTTATTTTGTGCTTATTTCCTTTCTTGTAATATATGAATCATAGTATTTCCTAGTAATTTTTAGAACTCTAGTAGTTGCTTTTGAACTCTAGTAGTTGTTATGTTGTGTTGGAATCTATTTATGCCAAAGTTCTTAATTAAGTTTTTGTTAGGGTGATTTGATGGTTTATTTACATATGCTCTTAAGAGGAGTTATTACAAACTATTAGGTTAAAATTATATATTATAAGTGCATTAAACTTATTTAATTTTGTCATATTCAACAATTATTTCTTCATGATAAGTTGACTTATTTGAAATTTATTAAAGTTTAATTCATATTTCATAAACCTTTGCAAATTATCCGTAAAGAAATTTAAAATTTATATGTTGAATTATATAAGAGTGTAGTTCTTTTTATATGTCTGAGTGGATAGGTTTAAGATTAGGTACACCAAATGGCATCCAAACATGATAAAACTTAAAATGTTAGTTAGGAATGACCTAAACTAATTTTCTTCAAAATTTGAAGCCAATTGGAATTATATTGAAATTTTTATGGTTTTATTCAATTTGAAATTAAATTGTCATTAGAACACTTATGAAGTAAATATACATTAGGATTGATGTTTATAATTAATTATCGTAGCTTCTTGGGTTCGCTAAAAATCTAATTTTACTTCATTTACATTTTCATGATTTTTTCCAAGATTAATTATAAATGTTTAATGTTTCTATGTGAATGTGGGTTCCTATATGGGAGTGATATTTGGATTTACTAATTTGATATGCAAATGTATTCACCAAATTAAATCCAAACTTCTATGATGACTTTAGAATAATTTGGTAAAAAGTTGATGGCTTTTGAATGAGGTGATGGACTCCAAGATTTTTCTTAAGATGTCTAATCTGGTGCTGTTTTGTGAGGTTAAAATGCATAGTTCGCATAAGGTGAAAAGCCTTCATGTTAGATATAGGGTGAACAATCAGGATTTATGATTTATAAAAAAAAAAAAACTGGGCAATAGTGGCGGTTTTAACCGCCACATTCCTGGAATTCCTATACTTTGTCGCGATTATAACCGCCACAAAGTATTCGAATTCCAAGAATGTGGCGGTTAAAACCCCCACAATACTGGGAATCATATCAATTTTATCGAAGCAGATGCGGTTAAAACCGCTACTAATCTGTGGCATTCGTGGCGGTTATAACCGCTGCAGTAAGAAGCACTGCGTAAACTCTACCACGCCGTTCCCTGAACCGCTGCGGAATGCCTTTGCAGCGCATTACAAACACAGCGGGCGTGTAGCGGTTCAAAAACCGCTGCAAAGAAATTTGTAGCGGCTATAACCGCCGGAATAGGTGAAAAAAGTGCTGCGAAAACTATCATTTTTGGTAGTGAACCTTTGTCCCATGCACTTTTCGAGCAAAAATTGGAGCCCTGTCATTGATATTGAAAACATTGGGCGTTACTCACAACTTTGTTTATGCAAGATGAGTATGTACTCCTGACAGACAAAACACAAGATCATGTAAAGGAATAATACTTCTTCTATACAAAACAGCGCCAGGACTCTTTTTAGGCACAAATAGGCCATTTCTGATAGTTTTTTAGGCCCTTGGATTTATTTTTTTGACATTTTTACTCAATTTTTAGTATTTTTAGAGCTAAATTTAGCCTTTACATTCGGTTTTGAGTAAACTTGAAAAATTATAAGCAATTTTTTGACAAAATTTGCTCTAATTGTCACATTAATTTCAATAAAGACTAAAATCAAAATTGAGAATAGTTTACTTAGTTCACGACCATGAATAGAGGTTCTTGTTGACATTTAGAGAGCAATCGCAAATTATAATTCTTCTGGCATTTAGACACCTAATAGAGCAATCGCAAATTATAATTCTGATAGATTCATTCATTGTAATGTATCCCTAATGGAGGCTATTTATATATACACAAAATTATTTATGATTTATTAATAATCTATTAAATAATAATACACAACTTTTTTAATATTTTATTTTTCAGACTACAATCATAATTTTATTTTATATTTTTATTGCTTTCAAAAAAAATTTATATTAATAAACAATTTAAAAAATAATAATTTTTCCACAAATATTTTATAACCACTTCTAAAAAAAATTACAGCCGTCCAAATCTTACTCTAATACTTCCCCTTAAAAAAAATTCAATAAAAAATGGGGCAGTCAACATAATGAGAGATTATTCTGTACGGACACGGGACGGAAAGAATCATCCGATTTTATATCTATGAACAGTAAAAGCGTAATATGAACAGTAAAAATCGAATTTATTATGCTTTACAAATCGAACAATTCTCCCCATACGATATAATTATCAAACATAACATGCAAACTCATTGGCTCATTCGCTATAAGATATAATGCAACAACTTTACACTATTTTGCATATGAAATATTAATATTATTTTTTTAATGTATAAGTTTTATTAAAAATATAATAACTTCGCTTAAGAAGGATTTTCAAACTTCTGGATAGACCTCCAGTCCTCCACCGCAAGTTTGCAAGTTAGAGTTGAACATCACTAGCATCACGTACAGTGAAAGGGACGCTTGTGGTGACGCTGCATGCGTCGATCGTGGCCGAACTCCGTCTACTGACGCGCACCGGCAGCCCGCCTCTCATCCTCAGCGTTAACGAGAGGAGGTGCTCCGGACACGTGTCCTTATTGAGAAGTACTTCCAGTTTGAACCGTTCGATCACGCAGGCAGCGATCGACTTCATCTGGATGTACGCCATTTCCTTTCCCAAACACATCCTCGGCCCCCCGTGAAACGCCGGAAACCTAAACGGGCTCTCCGCCTTGAACTCGCCGCCGGCACCCTCCAGCCACCTCTCCGGCTTGAATTCCTTACAATCCTTCCCCCATATCCCCTCCATCCTTCCCATCGAGTACGCGTTGTACGACATGAACGACCCTTTCTTGATCTCGGTCCCATCGGGCAAAACCTCGTCGGCGCAGCAAACCACCGAGTTAAACGGAACTGGCGGGTAAAGCCTCATCGCCTCCGTCACCGCTGCGTGCAGGTAATGCATCTGCCGCAGTTCATCCAGGCCAAGGCCGCAGCCAGCTTTGCGGACGGCCGCCACCTCGGCGAGGATGTGGTGTTCGACGTCCGGGCGGGAGGAGAGAAGCCAGAAGAACCACGTCAGCGCCGAGGAAGTTGACTCGCGGCCGGCGAGGATGAAACTGATGATGATGTCGCGGAGGAACTCGTCGGAGTAGTTTTCCTCGTCGACGATGAACCGTGAGAGTAGGTCATCTCCCCCGCCACCGCTGCGTAGATGTGCAGCCTTTTTTCTGGAACGTATGATCTGCATCGCGAACTCGTGGACGATTGCGATGGACTTGCGAAGCCTTGCCTCAGACCCAACGTCGAACGCCTTCTTAACCCTCCAGAGACCAGGCACCGCATAGCGGAATCTCCCCGCGCTGAGCTCGGCGGCGTCGCGAAAGGCGGCGGCGAAGCCGCTGGCTGGCCCCGTGCGGAAGCCGGAGGGATCGAGGTTTGCTGGGTCCACGTCGAAGGCGACCTTGCAGATGTTGTCGAAGGCGAAGCGCTCGAGAGCGTCCTGTAGGTCGATGGATTCGCCAGCTTCGGCTGCACAGTGGAGGAAAGGGATGAGGCGGGTGGAGATCTCATGACCAACAGTACGGTGGACGAAGAAGCGTAGGGAGCGAGTGTTGAACTCGAAGCTGGCTGTTTTTCGCTGAAGGCGCCACAGGGCGCCGTCGGAGTTGAAGATGCCGCGGCCGAGGAAATCGTGGAGATTGGCGCGGAAGCGATCGCCCTTGGGGTAGTTGTCGAAGTGAGATTTCAGCATGTGCTCGACGTTCGCCGGATTCGCGGTGATGACACCGTGGTTACTGCCGGGGCGGTGGAAGACCAACGTGTTGGTCGGAGAAGCAGCAAGGATATCCGTCGACCACTCAAGAAAGCGGTCGCGGTTGCGGATGAATTGGGGAAGTTGCCCGATGATGGGGTAGGGCTGCAACCCTGGTGGGTAGTACGAGTTTTTCTTAGGAAAATTCTTGTTGTATAAAAAGAAGAGGAGTAGATAGATTGAGATGGCCGAGATGAAAGCCAAAGGGATTGGGGTAAGCGGGAATAAGAGGCCGGCAGCCCAATCGATTGCCATTTTCTTCCCCAAGTGAGAGCAGGGACTGAGGGAAGGATGAAGTTAGAACTTAGAACGTCGCATTAGCAGCGATGAGGTATATATATTGAGAGAATAAGATTTATAATACTAGGAAATAAGGCTTATTTTTAAAATGAAAATCTTAAATTATCGTATTAGTATGTAACTTGATGTGAAAAAATTTTAAGCGAATTCTGCCTGTCCAAGAATGTCATTCCATTGCTTTGGGTGTTATTGTAAAGTACAACGTAACATACATCCAAGGGTTTGATTGGCAATTTTATTATGGGTGATATGTGGAGCTTAAATTGATTTTTATATTCATACATTTTCATTGCTCACACTAAAAATGACTAATAAAATTTACATCAAAGTCGGAATTAAGGCATTGGGGAATACCATGTAAGTGTACAATCTCGTGGAAGAAACGGCGAGCAATGTTATGGGCAACAAACATCATTTTTACAAGTAGCCAAGTGTGACATTTTTTTTGAAAATTTGTCCACCACCATCATAATAGAGTCATTTCCTCATTTTGTTCACGATAAGCCCATTATGAATTCTAAGCTCAAGTCCTCCCAAATTAAACCAAGATGGGTTGCAGCAAATACAAATCAATATTTTGTTCGTCATCTTTGTACATTTGTCAAATGGAACGTCTCTCCACAAATTGAAGCACATCATGGCACAAGCGAGGCCAGTAGAAATGAGTTTATAACTGGGTTAATGTCTTGTCACGTCCAACATGTGCAACGAGGGATTACATAAATCCTCTGAAAACCTTGAAAATCTGCTAGAAATCAATGTTTTCGGCGAATTTTCGTCATAAAACGGGAGTCAGAAACGAATTAGCGACAGATTTTTTCCAATGGATTTCCGACGGATATTGGAATGGAAAAACATCAATTTTTTTTTAAAGATGTAATATTTGCGACCTGATGAGAGGAAGGCTGGTTCAAACAACTTATTAGATTGGAATTATTGATAATAATTGATTTATTCTGTCTCTTAGTGACTTACGTCCAAACACCATCTTTATCTCTGAGAGACAACCTTTATATTTTCCACATGAAACAAGTTTTAGAATAAAGAAGTAGAAATGCACAATTAATTAAAAAAATAAAGTCTTTGATTAACAATGACATGTTGAAGCATCATTATTTTTCTTGCACACAATAATAATACTACTACTACTACTAATAATAATGATAATGAGGATGATATTTATTATTATTTCTATTATTATTATTATTATTATTATTATTATTATTATTATTATTATACAATATTTCCCAATCAATTAAGTAGGTAAAATTACTCATCAATCAAACAAAAAAATTTACTCGATTCTTTATCGGTAAAACAAGTTGTTAAAATTAATTTAAACTAAATTTCGTTTCCTATTTCATTTTCAATTTTTCTACTTCAATTTATTCAAACCAAACTTAATAGATCCTTTGGGGTTTAAAAAGCATTATATTCCCATTTGATTTAGGTAGGATCCATAAATCTTAGATGTCAATTAGGATTTATGAGGCCTGAACTCATTCAATCAACATAGTTCTTTTATTTAAGCTACTTATAAGAAAATATTAGAATGTTAATTAGAATAAGATGATTAATATAAACTTATTTTATTGTAGCTATATAGCTCATTGAAAAAGATTTATGAGGTTCCCTATGAAGTTTTGTGATTCAGCATCCATGAGGTTCTGCATGTCCAACAGAGCTTCTGCAAGTTCAGCTTAAGCTATTTTTCTATCATCTGTGCCTACTCTTAATGTCACTGATGAACCAAGAGGAAGTTTAATGAGTTTAAGTAGGATATTATTACAGAGAAAGATTTGATTCAGAGAATTTATAGCTTTGTTTAATGTATGGATCTCCCGATATCAACCTGCACCTGCTCGAAGGATTACCTTGCAGATGGGAGAAAAAGGTTCTAATTACCATACAAATGGGGCAGCTGGATTTGAGAGCGACATCCATGGCTTCCAGCTGAGAGACATTGGAGTTCTAGTTCTTCTCTGCGTTTCTCTTCCGTGCCTCAATTATTACAGAGAAAGATTTGATTTCAAAAATTTATAGCTAGGTTTGTTTAATGTGTGGATATCCTGACATCAACTTGGTCGAAAGATTACCTAGAAGATGGGCGAAAAAAGTTCCAATTACCTTCTTGATGGGGTAGCTAGATTGGAGAGTGACAACCATGGCTTTGAGCTCAGAGCAACTAACAAAATAATTATTACCGTAGACAATTCTCTGAGTCCGTATTCTCACTGTCCTCGGGCACGATGTAGGTTATTTTTAACTAAACTGTTCCCTAATTCTTTGAAGCTCCTCTAATATCTGACTTTATTGTGTTTGCATGTCCGTTTATGATTTTCGCACTTCCTCTAGTTCTGTTGTCATGGTTGTAATGCCCCATGATTAAATTTTGGAAGAATTTTCTATTTTAATCTCTTCATTAACCAACGAGAGCTTCTATGAATCTATCAATATAAATCAATCCAACAAAAGTAATTAAAAATTATATACATCAAAATATAAGATTGTTATGTCCTGGAATATTCGTGGAGGTAGAGAAATATAAAATTTAACGTCTTAGTTATGTACGAAGATCCAGCACACAAACAGATGAAAGAGAGATGGTACAGTATTCATAAGAAATACCAAGATTTTTACATGAAAATCCTAAAAAGGAGAAAAAAAACCATGGGGCCTAGCCTAGTTTGAATGAATCCACTAGTATTTGTAGTTGATTACAAAATGAGGCCCTTCCTTGAGGGGAAGGCCTTAGCTTGATGTAACAAATATGCATCATATGGAGTGCATTACATGGTGGGAATAGGAAGAATCATTGTTGACGTGTTCGTTTGGTCGGAAGGGCCATTGTCGGTGGGCAATGGGGGTCAGAAAGACCATTGTCTAGCGACAGAGGTTGGGAGGATCATAGTCGGCATGCGACAAAGGTCAGAAGTACTGTTGTCTGACGACAGATGTCAAAAGAAACGTAGTCGCGAGCAACGGAGGTCGGAAGGACCTTAGTCGGCAGTCGACGGAGGTCAGAATAACTGTTTTCTGGCAACGGAGTCGGAAAGGACCTTAGTTGGCGGGCGATGGAGGTCGGAAGGACTATTGTCTGGCGATAGAGGTCAGAAGGACCGTAGCCGGTGAGCGACAGAGGTCAGAAGGATCGTTGTCTAGCGACAGAGGTCAGAAAGATCGTAGTCAGCTGGCAACAGAGGTCGGAAAGATCGTAGTCAACTATGGTCGGAAGGACCATAGTTGTGGGCGACGGAGGTTAGAGAGATCATTGACGGGTGGAAGTCCGATGTCGGGTAGAAATCCAGCCACGGGCGAAAGTCTGGCATCAGGTAGAAGTCCGACGAAAGTCAGGCAACGGGTAGAAGTTCGGCGACGGGTGGAAGTCCGATGTCTAGTAGAAGTTTGGCGATGGACAGAAGTCTGGTGACGGGCGAAAGTTCAGCGTCAGGTAGAAGACTGACGAAAGTCTGGCGATGGACAGAAGTCCGGAGATAAGAGAAAGTCTGACAAAAGTCCAGTGACGGGCAGAAGTTCGGGGACGGGTGGAAGTTTGGAGATGGACAGAAGTTCAGCATCGGATAAAAGTCCGACGAAAGTTTAGCGACAGTAAAAGTCAGGAGTTGGACGAAAGTTCGGTGTCAGGTATAAATCTAACAAAAGTCCGGTGACAGGCAGAAGTACGGTGTTGGGTAGAAGTTCGATGAAAGTCCAGCGATGAGTAAAAGTCCGACGACAGTCGATGGCCGGGCCGAAGTCAGGCGGTGGTCGAGGAGGAGTCTGGTGGCAAGAGAACTATTCCTTCTCTTATTCCTTTGCCGAACCCCCCCCCCCCCCCCCCCCCTGCGAAATGAGGGGTCAATTTATAGTTTTCTGAGAGTAGCATGGCCAATAAATAAGAGGAAGATCAAGGGTAAATTGGGAGTGATTTGAATGGATGGCCGATATTGAATCCCTTGATCATGGACTGTTTATTGGGCATTTGAATGTCTTAATGATATCAGAAATTGACAATCTTAGGCTCGTTGTATTCATCTCATCGAGCCGCTCAACTTGATTATAAGCATGTTACTTTTGAAAATCATTTAGTAATCTAAATTATGATTTGAACCTTTCAAATGTGCTTCGAGTCTTTGATTTGAGAGTAACATCCATGGCTTCTAGCTGAGAGACATTGAACTTCTAGTTCTTCTCTGTGTTTCTCTTATGTGCCTCAATTATTAAACAGAAAGATTTGATTTCAAAAATTTATAGCTAGATTTGTCTAATGTGTGGATATCCTGACATCAACTTGGTCGAAAGATTACTTAGAAGATGGGGAAAAGGTTCCAATTACCTTCCATATGGGGTAACTAGATTTGAGAGTGAAACCATGGCTTTGAGCTGAGAGAAACTAACAAAAGAATTATAAACATAGATAATTCTCTGAATCTGTATGCTCACTGCCCTAGGGCGATGTAGGTTATTTTTTACAAAATTATTTCCTGATTCTTTAAAGCTCCTCCAATATCTGACTTTACTGTGTTTGCATGTCTACTTATGATTTTCACACTTCCTCTAGTTCTGTTGTCACAGTTGTAATGCCCCAAGATTAAATTTTGGAAGAATTTTCTATTTTAATCTCTTCATTAACCAACGAGAGCTTCTATTAATCTATCAATATAAATCAATCCAACAAAAGTAATTAAAAATTATATACATCAAAATATAAGATGATATTCATTCTTCAAAATTCATATACAATAATCAAGAGTTTAATCCATTCATTCATTAATATATTTTTTAGCTCTTGACTATAAAGGAATAAAACTAAAAGAAATATAGAAATAAAATAAAACTTGAATCTCATATCTATCCTCACTCCACTAGATCCTATCCCCTTTCTGAAAAATATGTAAAATCACAGAGTGAGTTGACAGCTCAGTAAATTACCAAAATCTACAGCTGAAATTAATGCAAGGCAATGTAAATAATATTCATGTAATTATTCAATCACTATCAGTATAAATATATATATATGTACAAGCATGTAATAATCAATGAAACAGTAATAGGTCATATGATCAATAAATACAATAAAATTAGAGCAGTAATCAATAACCAAGTGAACATATATAAGAGGTCAGTAAACTCTATCATTTCTATACTCATTTATTAAGAACAGTTATATCTATCTCGATTCAGGAAATCTGTATACATATCATAATTAAATGCATGTCATACAGTGTTGATGTTGTACATGTATCTGATGTCTTATTCCAATGTAGTGTAACATACTAGTGTAGTATATCATGTAAGATATATAATCCTTATGAATCATATATTCATATATCTTGTAGTTCTAATCTTTTATAATGAATGATTCATATATATTATATGATATTATAATAGTCTTATCATATATATATATATATATCATATATAAATCATATATCATCTTGCTTACATTACTCTCATATACATATGATATAAGCATGATATATCTAGTCCTGTAGGCCAAACATATAGGAATCACTCTCAATCACAAGTCATTTAGGTTAGATAGCCTTCATATTAGAAGTTGTCACTTCCTATCCATCGACATATTATATCATATCAATCTATCTCATTATTCTTCCCTTGTCATATTATTTAGGATAACACCACAAATCTTATTTTAAAAGAAAGCCCGTCGGTCCACCCTCCTGTATATAGTAAAATATCTACAACCAATTTCAATCAGTCAATTATTTTTGACCAGCCTTTCTTACATACACTCATTTCACATAATATATAATAAAATTAAAAAAATGTAATAACATACTCAATGTTCAGTTCATTGTATCATAATAATGTATGTAAAATTTGCATATGAACTAAAATTAGTGAAGTGTATAAGAAAGTGTAGTGTGTTTTTTTTCACATTTATGTATTTATAATGGTCAAAGTATAACAATTATGTATGTTATATAAGCATATAAAATGATTTAATAATTATTTTTCAAAAATTTAAATTTATCCAAATTAGGATATTTTCCCTAAGCTATAAAACTACTTAGTGAAAATGTAATATATTCATACCAAAATGCTCATATTGATAATATTTATCACATACCAAAAGTTATACGGTAAAAATTTACTAAAAATCAAGATATCGTAACTTTTATAAATTTTGACTAAATTAAAATGCATAAAACATAAAATATACAAAATCATTGAAATCAGAGATAGGTTAATGGTTCCTTACAATGAAATGAGAAAATTTTCCAACATGATAGACTGCACTCTACAACCTTCAAATCCTAGATTCACTTTTCTCCCTCCTTTTTTTTACTTCTCATTTTCATTTTTCCCTTCTCTTTTCAACCAAATGAATAAAAGAAAAAAAACTTTTAGGAATTTTTATGGTGGCTTAAGATATTTATAATAAAATAATAATATAGTATAAATATGACTATGTAATTATTTAATATTTAGCAAAAAAAATTTATAAATTCTTTTATATTTACAAATCGAGAGCTTCAAAAATTATAAAAAAAATATTCTTAAAATAACCCATCAGGTTTAGAAAACTTTGAGTAAATCCGTTTGTAAAATAGACACCTAATGTGGGGTGTAAAAAATCAACTTTACTCGTCAACCCGTACAGGACCGACCTAAAAATTTCAAGTTCGGGTTGACCCTTTTAACAAATGGATCAGGTTTGGGTATAAAAATCTTACCCGTTTAAAAAATGGGTTGTGTTCAAGTCAACTTGCCAACCTAAAATTAACCTGAATTTGACCCAAATCTGAAAGATTTATGAATTTTACGGAGAAGCATGCGCAGAGGATGTGGGAGTGAGATTTCTTTTAATAACTTTTATTTGCGGCTTGCCATTTCCCTTGCAGTTCCTAACAGTTAGCCGGTTCGAGAGTTCTAAAGTTTCGAATGGTTTGCCAGTTCAGGTCAGAGTGGACTGAAAAAAAAAAGCGCACAAAATGGGATTTGGCCGAAGAAGAAGTATGTAAAATGGATTAGCTGGTCAGCGGGTTAGGTAATCAGCCTATAAGAGCAGGATTTGTCCAAAGAAATGCACATTATCGAATTTGGTCGAAGAAATGTGTGTTACGTGCGAAAGCAAAATAATAGAAATTTTTTTAAACATGTTTCAATCGGTTCGGGTTCGGATCTGGGTTTATGATTGATTTCTTAATTAGGTTGGGTTTAGGTCCGTTCAAATGATGGTAGGTCATTTTTGGGTTATACTCAAACTCGACTCGAAAGCCCATTTTGACACCCTTAACCTAACGGTCTTAAAACCCCCACTTACACCAACATGTATCAATTTCTTAAGAATTTTCATAAATGCCCAAAAATTACAAAAAATTAGAATAATTATAGCACTATAATATTTATATTATGACGAAAATAATTTGTGATTTGGACTTATAATGAATCCTAAAAATGTTATTTCATTGGATCAAAATATGGGTTATTCCAAAATACTCACCTTTAAAAAAATATCATCCCCAACATTCCAGTAAACCAGTATGGCTATCAAATCAATAAAGTATTCAGCGTATCAGTACTATCAATCAATAAAAAATCGTATAAAGCCGTATAATCAAAGCATCGATAAAGATTATCGGAATCATATCAATGCGGTAAAATTATATAAATTTATGCATATTTATCATATCAGTGTCTTAATAACATGCTCAATATCGATGTAGTTAATCAATAATATTGGTGTCCGTATCGGTAATAGTAATAGACCAATGTCGTTAGTATAATTAGTGGCAGTAATAGTAAAATAATGTAGTAATAATAACTCCATACAGTAATAAAAAAACAATATAATAATTATAAGGTTTTACAATAATAATAAATCAGTAACATGTATTTCAATAATTATACTAAATAAGTAAGAAGTTCTAATTTATGTGGTATTTTTTCAGTAGTAAGTTAGTTGTTACTTGTTAGTAATTATTGGCTCAATAAATAGTCATCATTCTTTGTCCATCGGTACAATAATAACTTTTTATAACTCCCAATCAGTGTATCACATGAATCAGTAGAGAATAACACCTAATCATAATATTTAAAGGAAAGCCATCGGCTCACCCTCCTATACAGGATAACCTGTCTCCAGGCAACCTAAACTAGTCAATCATTTCTAACCAGCCTTTTGTACATGCACACATTTTATAATTTATAAAATAATACACTCAATATTTAGTTCATTATACCATATTAATGCATGAAAATTTTGTATATGAACTAAAATTAATGTAATGTATAAGAAAATGTAGCATGCTCTTTTTTACATGTACTTATCCATAATAACCAAATTATAATAATTATGCATGTCATATAAGCATACAAATTATTGTTAATAATTATTTATCAAAATTTTAAATTTATTCAAATTAGGATATTTCCTTCAAACTATAAAGATATCCTATGAAAATTCAATATGCTCATGTCAAGATGCTCATATTGATGATAACTATCACATACTAAAAATTATGCGATAAAAATTTGCTAAAAATTATGACATCGTAACTTTTGTAAGTTTTAACCAAATTTAAATGTATAAATCATAAAAAATATAATATCATTGAAATAAAAGATAGGGTAATTATTTCTTACAATGAGACGAGCAAATTTTTCAACATGATCGACTGACAAAAACTGCTCTATAGCCTCTTAATCCTCCCTTCACTTTTCTCTCTCCTCTATTTTCTTCTCATTTTCATTTTTCTCTTCTATGTTTAGCTAAATGAATGGAATAAAAAAAAACTTTTAAGGGATTTTAATGGCAGTTTAAGATATTTATAATAAAATAATAATATAATATATTTATAATTATATATTTATTAAATTTTTAGTGAAAAATCTTCATAAATTCTTTTATATTAACAAATCAATAGCTTCAAAAATTACATAAAAATATTTATAAAATAACTCATCGAGTTTAAAAAACTTTGGTGAAATCAATTTTCAAAACAGACACTTGATTTTCTCAAAACTCTCACTTGTACCGATAGGTGTAAATTTCTTAAGGATTTGAACCAATGTCCAAAAATTATAAAAACTTTATTGTAGTTAAAGCATTATATTATCTATGTTATGACAAAGACGATTAGTGATTTAGACTTATAATGACTACTAAAAAAATTTATTTTATTGAATTAAAATATGGGTTATTACAAAGGCAGGCATCTGTTGGCTAACCAGCCCTTCTGCCTACTAGTTGAGAAGCTTAATAAACCAGAGGACTGTCCATCGAATGGTTATTACACAGCACGCAATAAATCATAAAAATTTTATGCTCCCTTATTCGGCGACTCTTTCGTATATTGTTAAAATTGTGGCTCAGTTGCATCATAAACCAAATCTTTATACATCCTAATATTTTTTCCTAAACTATGTTAGAACTTATTGATGACCCACATTAAGAGTTGAAATACGACTCGTACTCATCATGTGAAGTCCAGTACCAATATTCTGTCATGAATCCTCTGTGATATAGTTCAACAATAACATTATCTAATATGAGGCATGCTTGGTTTGTGCTTTGAATAAGGACAATGAAACCTCCCATCTGATATAAAGGAATGTAATTAACAAGCTGCCTTGTTGAAAAAATTTAGTTTGTTAATGAATTCATCTTGTAATGTCTTGCATCTACGTAATAGTTGATTATTCATCCAATATCTTTGATTTTGAATATCCATATCAAACTTGAGCTATAAAGTCCTACACACAAACATTGGGTTGCAATTACGATCAAATATCAATAAAACTAAAGATATTTACTAATGGATTCTTTTCTTTCTTCTCCTCCCATGTACCTTTCTCTGCTTCATTATTTCTCAACTCCTCCATAAAAAAATTTAAGATTACCTTAAATTTCCAAGTAATTAAAGTTTTATAAACTAACCTATATAAATATTAACCTAGTTTATAGTTATCTAACTAACGTAAAATCACCTAATTCAATTCCAAGCTTCATATAATAAGTTTGAAACCTACCTCATCATATAGTTCATGCATGATACTAAGGAAATATCTAATAACCGGTGAATGGTAAATATGATACATTTGTAAATCCATAGAAATTGAAGATTTATCGGTGGAGACTTACCAAATGAGTCCAATCAGTGAGTAGAGAAGATCAAGCGGATGAATCGCAATGTGAATAGAGTCAAACCCGTCGGTGAATGGCAAATGGCAAAAGATCAACGGAGGTGGAGGAATCACAACGCAATGTAAATGGAGTGTGAATAAGAATGTTGGGACTGAGGGGCATGCTGCGAGGATCTGTTTCGCATAAAAATAGAGGTATAGGGCTATTTTGCGTGAACTAGCGAAGGAAGGTATGAAATAGTAAAAATAGGGCATTTTTTGTAGTTTTTTTTTTATGAATTTCTAATAGAAAGTTACATCAAAAATTTTACTAGCATATTTAAAACCACTAAAATTTCCTTGAAATTCTACTGGAAATACTTATTTAAATACTATTAGGAAATCCATCGTTATTTTCACTGGTGTTCATAATGACCAATATTCCACTAGAAAATCTGTCGAAATCAGCTATTTTTTCCTTTAGTGAGGATTCCCTTAAGGTGTAATACCCAATACCACATAACTTAAGTAATTAACTTAATTGAGAATGAATTTTCAATTAATCTTTATTTGGTTATTCGTTATAAGTCCTATAGTGCTTGATTAACCCTATATAAGCCAAGAATTTGAATTGGGAAAGAGGAAATCATAAGTAACCAAATGCCCCTTAGAGTGCTACAGTGTTAGGAGAGGTGGCACCGTGATATTGCCCTTTCTGTTTAAAAAGAAAATCTAGGGGATTGTTGTGGTGCTAGGTGGCACTATCACGGCACTCATCTCTCAATTTTGAAGCATGTAGGATCATCTAGAATATTTGGTCGAGCGCAGCAGCACCAGGACGGATAAAGTCATGGCAACATAACCATAATGAGATTTTTATATATTAAATATCTAAATTTAATTTAAACCTCACATCTCAGCCCCATTGCCAAAGAAGAAAGAGAGAAGGGGAGGATAAAGAAAAAAAAGGAGAGAAAGTGAAGAGAAAGGTTTAGAGGCTGTAGCTCGGGATTCATCCATCAGGCCAGTTGAGGATTTCGTAGAGTATGGGTAGACTTCTACATGCATGTCTCTGATTTCAATTCCAATAATTCTAATTTCTCAAATTTTATGACGTATTCACCATGTAATTTTTTGTATAATTTTATATGATTTATTATAAACGCTTTGACAATAAGAGGTTAAATTTTTATTAATCAATTTTATATGTGATTATTTTTATGTGTATTTAAAAACTGAAGCAATTTTATTTTAATAAAGTTCTTTAGAAGTCTCAAAATATTATTCTAGATATTCCTCTAAAATTTTTGTTAGGGAAAATATCCAGTGAGTATGCTTATGCACATGCAATATGACTTAATGTTGGCAATTTTAGTAGTCATGTATCATCATAATCATGCGTTAAAGTCATAATAATTTACCGAAGCATTCAATTTGCATAATTCATGGTATAACGTTGGAGAAGTTTTGATCTCTGAAAGATAACAAGTATACTCTTTAAAATGATACGAGGGCCTTGTATATTCTATTTTAGCCCCATCTGGCTTGTATGGATGTGGGAGGAATTCTGACTCCACTTGCTGAATGTAGGTGTATGAGGTTATTATATTATTTTCTATTATGGCCCCACTTGTTGTATGCGGGTGTGGAAGGTTAAATGAGCTATACGTAGAAGTAGAGTTATAAGTAAGTTTTGGGGCATGTGCATTACATTCATGCATTAAAAATAAATAATATTATGAGCTGGTTTTGATAATTTTGAAATCCATGTGTAAATTGTGATGAAATAAGAAAATTAAGCATAAGAAAGATTCTGATAGCCAGTGTTCTTTGATGTCTCTAATATCTCTGTAAAGGCTATATGTGGTAGTATAAGTAATAATTAAGAAGTCAAATATATCATGATAATTCAAAGAAACTAATATTGACCTAATTTTTCTATGAGGTCATCATGGCCTGTCTAAGCTCCTGCTTGGTGATCCTAGGGTTGACAGTTGTCCACTTGTCAATCATAGAGACCCCAATCAAATTTCAATCTAGCCTTCAATCCAATTCTCACCCTAGACTCCTATCTTGCCTATAATCATAGTCCAATATGATCTTCAATCAAACCTTGGTCTTATCCAATCAACCCCATTCATCTATTTGACTGTGATTGATTTGGATATTCCAAAACTTAACCAATCAAATCCAAAATCTAGCTCAAACTCAGACTTTCAATGCAAAACCTAAGGCCAAGAGCCTAAGTCCTAAAACCCTTTATAGGTGAATTTTCTATCACCTAGAAATCCAGTCAAATGACCTCTAATTCATGATCTGTCAATTAAATATTGATCAAACATGTCTCTAGATTTAACCCTCCAAATTTGAGTTCATTCTAAGATCTCTAGCTCTAAAAATTGAATTTATTTTCAAAGGTTGCAAAACCTTCAAATATTTATGGCCTATGTCACTGGACTTATCACCTTTTGGAATCTGACTTTGGAACTCTTCCCAAAGCTTCTAACCACTTCCATCACCTTTATTATGACTTGTTGATCAACAATCCATATTTAGTTCAACCTAGTTTGACTCAGAATTGATTAGAGGTCAAAATGACCAAAATGCCCTCTAAGAAGATTTTTGGACTTTTGACTAAAACTCAATATGGTTCAATCTCTTCAATCTAATGAATCCTAAATATCATTTGAGATCCATTGGACCTAGACTCATTCTTTGGTTTGACCTGATTGACCAAGTCAACTATAGTTGACCAAAATACCTCTAAAGGATCCAAGCACCCATTTTGGACCAAATCACTTCACCAGTCTATGAAACCACCTCCAACAGGTCCCTTTGATCATTTAAAATATGTTGAGCTCAAACCCAACCCTTGGGTGAACCTGGTTAACCAAGTCAACCTATGTTGACCCAATAGTGTCTTAAGGGTCAAAATAGTCAAATTGACCAAAAATGACCAATCCAACCCATGGGATCACCTCTACCATACTCTAAATATTAGTCCAAATCTGTTCAGCCCAACCCTTGCCCTTGGGTCAACCTGGTTGACCAAGTTAATCTAGGTTGACCAGATCAACCATGAATCCTGTGTTCACTTAGTTCAATCATAAATCAACTTCAAAATTAGTCAAACTTCTTTGAACACCTCCCATAATGATTTGGACCTGATTGGATATGTTGACCCAGTCAACAATTGAATTGGTCAACTGAGTCAATGTTCAGTCAATACCTAGCCTATTTGGGTCAAATCCTTCCATTCAGCTCCAAATTAGTTCCACACTCATTCAAACTCCACCATACATATATCCCAATGGCCTAGGCTTGACTGAACATGTTGACCTATTTAGGTCAAATCTTCTCATTAGACCAAGTTAACCAATACAAACTTTCAAATCTATTCCAATCCATGACTCAAGTGTTTTTAAATTATTGGTGAGTCAAACCCCATTGAGGTTGACTTGGTCAACTCTAATCCTCTTGGTCAAACTTCCCTCCACATCATTCCACTCATGCTTATATTGACTCCAATCCTTTGACCCCTCTCTAACTCACTTCAAGTTGCTTCCTACACCTCCCAATCAGTTGCCTCTTATGACTCCCAATCAATGAACTCCTTATAACTCTCATTGAATCATGTGATAGTTGTCCCAACTCCTTATGACTCTCATTCACTAACTTTCGTCAGTGAACCACATAGATCTTGAGGGTATCAGGTGGGGTAATTATGTTATATTTATATGGTATCAATCAGTACATCATTTTCCATCAATATTAATATAGTACAATACATCCTTTCAATACACATTAATCGCATTTCAATCATTTCAGCCCAAATCTCATTTCAATATTATTATATCAAATCACAATATACTACTTTTCAATAGGGCTATAAAATTGTGTCCAAAGGTTAGGTTCATGTCCAAACCGACTTTGAACCGCCAGTTTTTGACCCGACCTAATTTTTTATTCGGGTCACTTTTTCCAACTCGAACCCAACCTGGTTCCGGTTAGGGTCAACCCAACTGACCAAGATAATAGTATTAAACACAACTTTTTGAATATCAAATTATCAAAATAACATGTATTACTTCATAAATATCAAACATGTTACATGTATTTTATATTTTCATGTTTAGCATTTATCCCCACGAGGGCAACCACTGACCACAGACACAGAGGCACAGAGAGGAAACACCTAACAAAGCGACAATCCTTAAAATATTTGTGATGAGTGATAGCAGCTAAACCCGCTCGAATTTATACACCCCTTTAATAGCAGAACTGAAAAACCCTAAAATATATAAAGCCATAAAAAATCAAACTAAAATATTGGAAAAAAGGATGCCTTAACCGACATATCAAAGGCACAAAACCCTCAAATCTCAATGCAAAAAGCCTAAAACTGAAAAACCAAAACCTCAACTGCTTCAAACTGGAAGGAACAAATCTCTAAACCGAGAGTGTGAATAATAATAACCCTAAAATCTAAATGACAAAACTAAAAAATTATATAAATGATAATTCCGCAGTGGGATAGAGTGCTCATAGCACACTACATAATTAAGATAGAGGATCAACGAGAAGCTGGACTTACGAGGTGGAGGAGAGGAAGGCAGAAACCAGAGCTAGAGAGGCAAAGAGCTGACACCTGAGAGCGTCGAAGACTC
The DNA here is from genome assembly GCA_019925795.1 of Dendrobium chrysotoxum. Lineage (NCBI taxonomy): Eukaryota > Viridiplantae > Streptophyta > Magnoliopsida > Asparagales > Orchidaceae > Dendrobium > Dendrobium chrysotoxum. The sequence continues at coordinate 38,420,633 of CM034311.1, read as the reverse complement.
AAATCAAAAACTCGAAATGAAGTAATAAATAGGTCAAACCGCTAAACCTAAAATGAGGGCCCGAGTCAAGCGCTCATCGAGTCGAGCGTTCAAGTTGTGACAGCGAATCACGTACGCATGCCGAAGCGGGTCAATATCTAGTCTAAAATGGGTTTCCGGATTGACCTAAACCCGACCCAAAAATTAAAATGGGTCAAAAATTGAGACCTGAACCCGACCTGTTCTTAAACTGGGTTGACCCTAACCCGAAAGATCCGGGTCAAGTTCGGGTCGGGTTTTTGTGTCGTGTCAATTTTTGACACCCCTACTTTTCAATCGATTTTTATTCTGTATTTTCCCTATTCATTTTATCCAGAAATTTCTATACATATATTTAATAGGTGAAAATGCAATAAAATCATATCAAATCATTCAGAATGATCAACTCTGTAACATATCAAAAGTTACGCGATGAAAGCTTACGAAATAAGAGGATAAGACATTTTTGATAGATTTAGGAGAGATACATTCGTAGAAATCAAAATCATCGAGAACATAAGTAAGAGGATAGTTACTTACAATAATTAGAACACTTTTTACAGCAGCAGCGATGGACGAAAATGACCAAAAATTAGTTTTCTATCTCTTTTCTCTCTCCTCTTCCTCTCCCTTTTCCATTTCCTTCCCGAGCAAGTCACAATCGAAATAGGGAGGTGATGTTGCTGGAATATTTTAATGCTTAGATTTAGAATAAAAAATATAAATAGAAATATTGTTTGTAGCCTAGCACCAAAACGCTCAGACCCAACATCACAGCACTACATGTCGAATCTAGAATTTTTGTACAACAAAGACTCAAACGCTGCAGTGGCATTTCTAACACCGTTATGCTCTTAAACCTAGCGTCGATGTGCTTTTATGCTCACAAGTACAACGCTGAGGCACTCTAGTTCAAATATAAATTCAAAAATACATATTTTAAACTATTTTTAATTTTTAGGTTGTTACATAGCCTATGTCCCTTTTGCTCGTGGCTCACTAGCGGACTTGCCCACATTTGTTTGTCTCTAAGCTCTTGGCACACTAAGCTAGCCCAAAGGAAGCCAAGCCCAATTCAAGGAAGGCCACCTTCCCTGTAGCAAGCTCTAGTATGACATATGTCTAAAATAGTCTTTAGGTTTTTTTTTTTAATAAATTCATCTATTGATTTAACCTTCTTTGTAACCTTAAGTCTTTTAAATAATGGATGAAGAGGACCATTTTAAATATTTTGACATTTTAGCATTCATGGACGCTTGAAATACAATCATTTAAGCAAGTGGATGTACTACAATCATTACTTTCTCTATTCTCACACATTACTAAGGAAAATTTTGAATCCAACATCTTTATATATATATATATATATATATATATATATATATATATATATATATATATATATATATATATATATATATATATATAAGCTCCCTAATATTTGTAATTTGCAAGTAATATAAAATTGCGTAGAAATGATCCAACCAAATAATGTAAAATACGTTGATATTAATCATATATGAGTCTATGGCATGTTTGTGCCTCTAATGTCCCAACATTTTTTTTTTCGTTCTCATTGACGAGTTTGTTTACGCTGATGGAATTTGAGAAAAAAAATCACAATGACCTTCTATTATCAAGCCTGTAATTGAGCCAAGTTTGAGCTACCGAGCCGAGTACGAACCTGAATTTCAAGACATGAGTCGAGTTTGAGCTGCCAGTAAATTCTATGAGCCGAGCTCGATGACTCAAGCTCTACTCGTTTACGCCCTTAGATTTGTTCAACTAATGCTCATGTCCTTGCCACGGCTGAAATTTAATTATAATTTTTTTTTACCTTTTTATATAAAAATATAAATTATTAATAACTAATAAGTTGGGGCTCAGGAGCACTGCAACTATATAAATCTCAAATGATTTATAATCAGAAAAATAAATATTAGAAAATTTTGACAAATAATTAAAAGATTTAAATTGATGTAATTTAATTTTGAAATATACAATGAAACGGAAGATGATATTTTTTATATTTAAAATCTCATATAATATGAAATATTAATTTTAAAATAAGTAAATTATAATTATCAGATTTTGAGTGCACATTCCTACATATTGCCGTGAAAACCTTATCGATTTGGCCACTTCAAACATTAAAAATCCCAGTACTAAATAAGCTCCATTTCTTAATAATTAACGAATTCCAATACCACTTGACTTGCGCGCATTTTGCGTGAGTTGGAGTAAGTTATCCAATCGCCTTTGGATATCCTTTTGTTTTTTTATTAAGTGGGTAAGAATTTTTTTTTTGGAACAGAGTATGAACCCGCTGTCACCTCTGTAGAGGAGGTATTTGGCGGAGTAACTAATCCTTTGGTTGGCCTAGCGGCAACGAATGCCACAGGTGTCAGACCACGTACTTATTTTCACCCTACTTAAAGAGTCGTGCCGCATGAGAAAGGAATTGAACGCGGGTTGGAGGGTTCTCAACCACTCTCGCCCACCAACCCAGCCAAGCCTAGTGGGGTCCTACTATAAAGAGTTGATTATATGAATTTTTTTCTTCTTTTTCTATTGTATCTTATTAATAGTTAAATTTATATTTAATACTACTAAAATTTTTATTTTTAATACTTTCTAGTCCAATCATTGTAGGTATATTTCTATATGTCTCATCATAAGTCAGATCTAATACATCAACTCTCCTAACAAATTCATCAAAAGGTCAATATTTTGTTTAACTTTTTTACTACTTTTTAAAACATCTTTCTTATTGTTTTATAAACCCTAAATCCTACCGGTGTAAAGTTTTTATTTATTTAAATAAATCAAGACCCATTTTTCATGTGTCTTTCGAAGTTCATGGACAAAAACACCAATTGTTATAACCCAAAGGATCCGAGTGATAAACAACATATTTCAAGTTGGCTAACAACTCCCAAGTTTAATTGGTTTCATTCATTGTAATGTATCCCTAGTGGAGGCTATTTATATATACACAAAATTATTTATGATTTATTAATAATCTATTAAATAATAATACACAACTGTCTTAATATTTTATTTTTCAGATTGTAATCATAATTTTATTTTATATTTTTATTACTTTCAAAAAAAATTGTATTAATAAACTATTTAAAAAATAATAATTTTTTCACAAATATTTTATAACCACTTCTAAAAAAAATTACAGCCGTCCAAATCTTACTCTAATACTTCCCCTTAAAAAAAATTCAATAAAAAATGGGGTAGTCAACATAATGAGAGATTATTCTGTGTGGACATCGGACGAGAAAAATCATTCGATTTTATCTCTATGAGCAGTAAAAACGCAACATGAACAATAAAAGCTCAATTCATTACGCTTTACAAACCGAACGGTTCTCCCCATCCGGTGTAATTTATCAAACATAACATACAAACTCATTGGCTCATTCGCTATAAGATATAATGCAACAACTTTACTCTATTTTGTATATCAAATAATTATTATTATTTTTAATGACATGAACTTTTTATTAAAAATATAATAACTTAGCTTAAGAAGGATTTTCAACTTTCTGGATAGACCTCCACTCCTCCACCTAGGGGTGTCAATTTCGGGTCACGGGTCGGGTTCGGGTCGAACCCGGAATGACCCGCGTTACAAACGGGTCAACCCTAACCCGACCCGGGTAGAAAAACGGGTCGGAAATCCGAACCCGAACCCGACCCGGCGGGTTGCCGGGTTGACCCGACCCGACACGGGAAGGCGGGGCGGAGGCGGTCGCCGGCGGGGCAGCGCGAGGTGGAGGCGGTCGCCGGCGGGGCAGCGCGGAGCGGACACGCGGCAGCGGGGCAGCGCGGGGCGGACACGCGGCAGCGGGGCAGCGCGGGGGCGCGGGCTGCGGGCAGCGGGGCAGCAGGCGTGGGCGCGGCCCGCGCGGGGCAGCGGGTGCGGGGCAGCGGCGCAGCGGACACGCGGCGCAACGGACACGCGGCGCGTGCGTCGGCGCGGGGCAGCGGGCTCGATCGGGCGGGGCAGCGGGGCAGCGGGCGCGCGGGCAGCGGGTAGCGGGCAGCGGGCGGGAAGCGGGAAATTTTAATTTTTTTTTAAATTAAACGGGTTATCGGGTTGACCCGGCAACCCGCCGGGTCAACCCGAACCCGACCCGTTTTTCAAACGGGTCAATTTTCGCAACCCGAACCCGACCCGTTTGAGAAACGGGTCGGGTCAAACCCGAAAATTCCGGGTCGGGTTCGAGTCGGGTTTTCGTGTCGTGTCAAAACTTGACACCCCTACCTCCACCTAAGTTTGCGAGTTACAGTTGAACAGCACTAGCATCAGGTACAGTGAAAGGGACGCCTGTGGTGACGCCGCATGCGTCGATCGTGGCCGAACTCCGTCTACTGACGCTCACCGGCAGCCCGCCTCTCATCCTCAGCGTTAACGAGAGGAGGTGCTCCGGACACGTGTCCTTATCGAGAAGTACTTCCAGTTTGAACCGTTCGATCACGCAGGCAGCGATCGACTTCATCTGGATGTACGCCATTTCCTTTCCCAAACACATCCTCGGCCCCCCGTGAAACGCCGGAAACCTAAACGGGCTCTCCGCCTTGAACTCGCCGCCGGCAACCTCCAGCCACCTCTCCGGCTTGAATTCCCTACAATCCTTCCCCCATATCCCCTCCATCCTTCCCATCGCGTACGCGTTGTACGACAGGAACGACCCTTTCTTGATCTCGGTCCCATCGGGCAAAACCTCGTCGGCGCAGCAAACCGCCGAGTTGAACGGAACTGGCGGGTAAAGCCTCATCGCCTCCGTCACCGCTGCGTGCAGGTAATGCATCTGCCGCAGTTCATCCAGGCCAAGGCCGCAGCCGGCTTTGCGGACGGCCGCCACCTCTGCGAGGATGTGGCGTTCGACGTCCGGCCGGGAGGAGAGAAGCCAGAAGAACCACGTCAGCGCCGAGGAGGTTGTCTCGCGGCCGGCGAGGATGAAGCTGATGATGATGTCGCGGAGGAACTCGTCGGAGTTGTTTTCCTCGTCGACGATGAACCGTGAGAGTAGGTCATCTCCCCCACCACCGCTGCGTAGACGTGCAGCCTTTTTTCTGGAACGTATGATCTGCATCGCGAACTCGTGGACGATTGCGATGGACTTGCGAAGCCTTGTCTCAGACCCAATGTCGAACGCCTTCTTAACCCTCCAGAGATCAGGCACCGCATAGCGGAATCTCCCCGCGCTGAGCTCGGCGGCGTCGCGGAAGGCGGCGGCGAAGCCGCTGGCTAGCCCTGTTCGGAAGCCGGAGGGATCGAGGTATGCTGGGTCCACGTCGAAGGCGACCTTGCAGATGTTGTCGAAGGCGAAGCGCTCGAGAGCGTCCTGTAGGTCGATGGACCCTCCAGCTTCGGCTGCACGGTGGAGGAAAGGGATGAGACGGGTGGAGATCTCATGACCAACAGTACGGTGGACGAAGAAGCGCAGGGAACGAGTGTTGAACTCGAAGCTGGCTGTTTTTCGCTGAAGGCGCCACAGGGCGCCGTCGGAGTTGAAGATGCCGCGGCCGAGGAAATCGTGGAGATTGGCGCGGAAGCGATCGCCCTTGGGGTAGTTGTCGAAGTGAGATTTCAGCATGTGCTCGACGTTCGCCGGATTCGCGGTGATGACACCGCGGATACCGCCGGGGCGGTGGAAGACCAACGTGTTGGTCGGAGAAGCAGCAAGGAGATCCGTCGACCACTCAAGAAAGCGATCGCGGTGGCGGAGGAATTGGGGAAGGTGACCGATGATGGGGTAGGGCTGCAACCCTGGCGGGTAGTACGAGTTTTTCTTAGGAAAATTCTTGTCGGATAAAAAGAAGAGGAGTAGATAGATTGAGATGGCTGAGATGGAAGCCAAAAGGATTGGGGTAAGCGGGAATAAGAGGTCGGCAGCCCAATCGATTGCCATTTTCTCCCCAAGTGAGAGCAGGGAAGGATGAAGTTAGAACTTAAAACGTCTCATTAGCGATGAGTTATATATATTGAGAGAATAAGACTTATAAGACATTAATACTGGGAAATAAGGCCTATTTTTTAAATGAAAATCTTAAATTATTGTATTAGTAGGTAAATTGATGAAAAAAAAAATTAAAGTGAATTCTGCCTGTCCAAGAATGTTATCCCATTGCTTTGGGTGTTCTTGTAAATACAACGGAACCTACATTCAAGGGTTTGATTGGCAACTTCAATTTGCCCATCCTATTGTGGGTGATATGTGGAGTTTAAATTGATTTTTATATTCATACATTTCCATTGCTCGCACTAAAAATGACTAGTGAACTGTACATCACGGTCGGAATTAAGGCATTGGGGAATACCATGTAGGTGTACAATCTTGTGGAAGAAAAGGCGAGCAATGTTATGGGCATCAAACATCTTTTTTACAAGTAGCGAAGTGTGGCATTTTTTGAAAATTTGTCCACCACAACCATAATAGAGTCATTTCCTCATTTTGTTCACAATAAGCCCATTATGTATTCTAAGCTCAAGTCCTCCTAAATTAAATCTGAGATGGGTTACGGCAAATACAAACCAACAGTTTGTTCGTCACCTTTATACATTTGTCAAATGGAATGTGTCTCCACAAATTGAAACACATCATGGCATAGGCGAGGCCAATATAAACGAGTTTATAACTTGGTTAATGTCTTGTCACGTCCAGCATGTGCAACGAGGCACTACATAACTCCTGTAGAACTTCATCAAGCTCCAATTAGCACTTCCTGTACATTCCTGTATAACACAAAACAGAACAGCAAGGAAAGGAAGAGTAACGGGAATAAGAGCAAGCTAAAATAGTAAGTCGTTCATCCCTCTTCATGTTGCTACAGTAGTCTATTACATTCTTATATAGTCAAATAAAGACCTATCATCAACGGTATATATTAGTTAGTTAGCAATGGAAGGTGCAGATGCACTGGCAGAGAAAGCGCTTTGCTGAACAGTGGTAGTGGAAGCATAATTTATACTTGATACGTTGGCTTGCTTATCACCTCCCCTCAAGCTAACATTTGGTTCACAAATAGTAAGCTTGCTGCGTAAGAACTGAAATCGTTGTAGAGTTAGTGCTTTAGTAAATAAATCAGCCACTTGATCAATAGAGTGAATATGAGACACTTGTAGCAAACCGTTCTTGATGCATTCTCGTACAAAATGAAAATCTATCTCAATGTGTTTTGTTCTGGCATGAAACACAGGATTATTGGCAAGTGCAATAGAGGAGATGTTATCGCAAAACAAAGTAGTAGGAGAATTGGAGAGTATGCGAAATTCGGTCAAGAGTCTCCGAAGCCAAATGATATCAGTAGCAGCTATAGCAAGTGCACGATATTCAGCTTCTGTAGATGATCATTCAACAGTCTTCTGTTTCTTGACTTGCCAAGAGATTAGTGTAGATCCTAAAAATGCACAATAGCCAGTTGTGGATCGCCGGTCGATCGGATCCCCAGCCCAATCCGAGTCGGAGTATGCAGACAAGGTTATATCAGCATGGGAAATCGGTAAGCCAAAAGAAATGGTACCTTTAATGTAACGGAGAAGTCTCTTAAGAATCTTGAAGTGATCTTCTTGAGGTTGATGCATATGTTGACACAAGCGGTTAACCGTGTAGGCGATATCTGGACGTGTCAATGTTAAATATTGGAGAGAACCAACCAACTGCTTATAAAGATCAGGTTGAGCCGGTTGAAGGAGCGGTGAAGCAGCAGGGAGCGTCTGGGATGCAATAGGAGTAGAAATGGACTTACAATCTGACATACCAGATTTTCTAAGTAGATCGGCTGCATACTTAGTTTGAGAAAGGTGAAAACCAGTTAAAGTATGCAGAACTTGCATGCCAAGAAAATAGGAAATGTTCCCAAGATTTTTCATATGAAATCTATTATGAAGAGCTGAGAGAAGATGTGTAATTGTTAGTTCATCATTTCCGGTAAGTAAAATATCGTCAACATAGACAAGAATATAATCAGAAATTGAATTCTTGTGATAGATGAGTAATGAAGGATCAGCAGTACTGTGTATAAATCCATAGGTTAGCAAATAAGTGGAAAAAGTCTCAAACCATTTTCTTGGTGATTCTTTTAAGCCATAGAGAGACTTCTTGAATAAACAGACATAGTCCGGATGAATGGAGTTTTTAAATCCATGTGGTTGAGACATATAAACTGTATCAGTAAGATTTCCATGAAGGAATTCGAGACATCCAGTTGGAGAACTTTCCATTTGAATGTAACAGCAACAACAAGTAAAATACGAATGGTCGAAAGTTTAGCAACAGGACTAAACGTTTGAAGATAATCCAAACCATATTGCTGATTGCAACCTTGTGCAACAAGGCGAGCCTTATAACAAGCGATAGAGCCGTCAGAATTAAGTTTTGTTCTAAAAATCCATTTACATCCCAATACATTCTGTGTAGAAGAAGGTGGAACCAAAGTCCATGTACCTTGTTTTTGGAGAGCAGCAAATTCCTCTAACATGGCGTTTCGCCATACTAGGTGCTTAACTACTTCAGTAAAACATGTAGGATCTGAAGAAATAGTATTAGACATCATACTGATAATATTTTAGGTTTAAGTGTCCCTGTCCGAAGCCTCGTGACCATTGGGTGTATGGATTGAAGTGGTGGTGGAGCTGAACAGATTAGTGAAACCGTGGAGTCAGCTGAAGGAGTAGTGGTAGAGGGCGTAGAGGCTGAAGCTGGAGATATATGTTGTGAGGGACGTATGCTAGTTGGAGAAGCAGGTGGGGTGTGTGTAGTAGGAATTGGTGAAGAAGCTTGCTGAGTGTAAGCTGGAACTAAAAGAGATGAGGGAAGATAAGTTTGAGGTTGGGGAGGTGGGCTAGAAGATACAGGAGAACTCTGTAGAAATGGAAAATTGTTTTCAACAAATTTTACATGCCGTGAGATAAAGATCTTACTAGATTCAATGTGAAGACATTGATATCCCTTAGAATTCATGGCATAGCCAATAAAAACGCATGGCAAGGATCTGGCATGAAATTTGGATAAGGAAATAGGAGAAAGAAATGGATAGTAGAGACATCCAAACGTTCAGAAGAATGAGTAATCCAGATTGTGGTGATAGAGTAATTTAAATGGAGAAGAGAATTGTTTGGATAAAGGTGGAAGTCTATTTATCAAATAGACAGCAGTGAGAGCAGCATGAACCCAAAATTGATGAGGTAAAATTGCTTGAATGAGAAGAGCTCTTGTTGTTTCAAGTATATGATGATGTTTACGTTCAGCAACGTCATTTTGTTCTGGAGTATATGGGCAAGTGGTTTGATGAATAATACCACAATTAGACAGGAAAGATTGAAAAGATTTAGAAGAGTATTCGCCACCACCATCAGAACGCAAGCATTTAATAGAGCAGTTAAATTGTTTCTCAACTAGAATTTTAAATTGAGAAAATGTGGCTGCAACATCAAATTTCACTTTTAAAGGGTAAAGCCAAGAAAAATGAGAGAAGTCATCGATAAATAACACATAGTATTTAAACCCATGTAAAGATAAAATAGGGGAAGGACCCCATACATCACTATGTATTAAGTCTAAAACATGATTCGATCTAGAAGAAGAAGTAGAGAAAGAGAGCTTATGACTCTTTGAGAGAGCACAAGTATTACAATGATAACTAGACGCTAAAGACATAGACATAGACTCAGAATGCTTGGGGAGTTGAAGAAGAACAGGATGTGACGGATGTCCGAGACGACGATGCCAGAGTTCAGTGTCAGATTTTGTTGCAGAAAAGGCTGATTGGAAATGAGAAGGAGCTTGTTTAGTATGAAGTGGGTAGAGACCGTGACGTGACAGACCATGGAGGAGAGTTTGACTGTTTGTCCAATCCTGAATATGGTAACCAGCAGAATCAAACACAATAGAGCATTTGTTATCAGTGGTTAGACGATTAACAGAGAGGAGATTACGATTCAATGAAGGAACAAGATGAATGGAGGAAAGATGAAGCTTACGGTGACGGGTTGGTAATAAACCTTTACCAGTATGAGTAATCAGAAGCAGATCACCATTTCCAATCTGAACTTGCTGAGATCCTGTGTAAGGTTTGGCATTATATAATTGAGAAGAATCAGAAGTTAGATGAGCTGTAGCACCTGTATCCAACAACCATTCGGAAGAGGCTGAGGGAAGATTAGCAGAGAAGGCTGAAGCCGGTGGTTGATATGAAAAATCACCACGATACCAACATTTAAAAGCAGAATGACCATATTTGCCATAAATTTGGCATTCCACCGAAGCTGCAGTGTTAGTAAACGTGCGACCAGAGTTGTTTCATCCACGCGGCGGACGAAAAGATGAGCATCCACGATAACCACGACCGCGTGCTCTTCCACGTTGAGCTGCTAGAGCTTGAACAGGTTCTGAGGAAAGAGATAGATCACGAACGGCTTCAGCGACCAGATTTAACTCTTCACTGCAGAGAAGAGCATAGATGTCGTCCAGACCAATAGGTTTCAAATTTGTTCGAATAGCAGTCTTAAAAGCCTGATACAAACTGTGTAGGCCGTTAAGAGTGTATAAAATGATATCATCAGTGGATAACGGAGAATCAGATGAACCAATGGCATCAACTTTGCTTTTAATTTCTGATAGATACTGCATCATAGTTTTATCTTTCATAGAAAGATGATGCAATTCACTTTTCAATTGAAGGATTCGTGAGCGATTGGTCGACTGTAACCTGCGCTCAACAGTCTGCCAGATTTGAGAACAAGAGTCCAGATTCAACACATATGGCAGAAAAGTAGTGGAAATAGTTGAATACAATACAGCTGCTAAGTTTTGATCAATGAGTAGCCAGGTATAGTACTCAGGATTAGGAGAAATGGCAGTAGAAGAGGTAAGAAGCTTGGAGGGTTTTGAAGTGGAACCATCAAGAAAACCCTCAAAACCATTGGCAGTGAATATCTTAAGAATTTGAGATCTCCATAAAGGATAATTTTCAGCTGTGAGCTGAATATTTAAAACAGATTTCACATTACTCATCAAAAATTTTAACTGAGGTGGAATTGGAATATCATCCATTTTGAGAATAGATGGCGTTTGGGAAGAGGTAGAGGAATGAGAAGGGTTGTCCATATTGAAAAAGGGAAACGAGAAAAAAAAACCAAAAAAATATGAAGCCGCAGGGCCTTAGGTACTCTCTGATACCATGTAGAACTTCATCAAGCTCCAATTAGCACTTCCTGTACATTCTTGTATAACACAAAACAGAACAACAAGGAAAGGAAGAGTAACGGGAATAAGAGCAAGCTAAAACAACAAGTCGTTCATCCCTCTTCATGTTGCTACAGTAGTCTATTACATTCTTATATAGTCAAATAAAGGCCTATCATCAACGGTACAGATTAGTCAGTTAGCAATGGAAGGTGCAGATGCACTGGCAGAGAAAGCGCTCTGCTGAACAGTGGTATTGGAAGCATAATTTGTACTTGATACGTTAGCTTGCTTATCACGCTGAACAACCTTGAAAATCTACCGGAAATTAATGTTTCCAGCGAATTTTCGTCGTAAAAACAAGCGTCATAAACAAATTAGCGACAGATTTTTTTTCTGATGGATTTCTAACGGATATTGGAATGGAAAAAGTTCGTTGTTGTTTTTTTAGATTATTGGTGGAATTTTTTGCCAGAAATAATTCTATCAATAAATACATATAAAATTCTTCGTCTCAGTCTTACGGCAAAATATTCGCCGGAAACCTGCGACATAGGCAAAAAAAATCATCGCTTGTCAATTATTCTACAATAATACATAAAACTAATAGCAAACACTAAAAACAGCTAAATTAGTCAAATATTTCAACATTGTCACAAAAACATTAGTCAGAATCAATGATGAAATATTTATTTAGATTGTTTACTTTAAAGAAAGTTTACCTTTTTCTCTCTTTAAAAGCTAATTTGATGAAGCTGAAAGCTTTTTTTGGGTTCTTTCCTTCTTTTCAACTATATTCTAGGATTAGATTGGGACATTCAAAGAATATTAACAAAAATATTTTCAACTATATTTTCGGATCTTAAGATTATTTTTGTGCATGAGGATGCTAATGTTATGTGAAAAAAAATGGCTAATGATATTAAGAATATTGTAAAAGATGTGCTTGGAGTATCAAAGGAAAAAACTCCTAATAGAAAAAATAATTGATGGTGGAATCCAAATGTGCAAGAAAAGATAAAAAATAAGAAGATTTGTTATAAAAATTGATTTAGATGAAAAATTTTGATAATTGGGAAAGATATAAAGAGACACATAAGGAATCTAAGAAAGTAATATGTGATGCAAAGATCTTAGCTTTTAATGATTTATATAATAGATTTGATACTAAGGAGAGAGAAAGATATATGTATAAGTTAGCCAAACAATGAGATGAGAGTCATAAGGATTTAGTTCAAGTGAAGTGTATTAAGGATGAAGATCAAAAAATATTTTTCTTAGAAGATGATATTCAACAAAGATGGATGCGATATTTTGATAAACTTTTTAATGAAAAATATAAAAATATGATTGACTTTAGTGACCTTAGCACTCTAAATGAAAATAAATATTTTTGTTTTTATCGACGTATTAGTAAAACCAAAGTTAGAGATGCTTTAAAAAAAATGAAGTGTGGAAAAGCTGTTGGACCTGATGATATTTCAATAGAGGTGTGGAAATGCTTAGGAGATGAAGAAATTTCTTGGCTAACTAAACTTTTTAATACCATTTTGAAGACTAAAAAGATGCCAAATGAGTGGAGAATGAGTGTGTTGATTGCTATTTTTAAAAATAAAGGTGACGTACAAGAGTGTACGAATTATAGGGGAATTAAGTTAATGTGTCATACTTTAAAACTATGGGAGCGAGTTATGGAGCGTAGGTTGCGGCATGATACTAATATTTCTCAAAATCAATTTGGATTCATGCCGGTTAGGTCTACTATGGAAGCCATACCTTTATTGAGAGGTTTGATAGAGAAATATAGAGAGAATAAGGAGGACCTACATATGATATTTATTGATTTAGAGAAAAAATATGATAAAGTTCCAAGAGAAGTGCTATGGAGAGTTCTTGAAAAGAACGGAGTTAACCATGTTTACATTCAAATCATTAAAGATATGTATGCATGAGCTATTACTTTTGTTCAAACACAAGGTGGTTTGACTAAGTATTTTCCTATTTCGGTTGGTTTACATCAAGGATCAGCCTTAAGCCCATATCTTTTTGCTATAGTCATGGATGTCTTACTAGACATTTGCAAGAGGATGTACTTTGGTGTATGCTTTTTGCTGATGATATTCTTCTGTTGATAAGACTAGAGAGGGAGTTGAAGGTAAACTTGAATTATGGAGGTCAACCTTAAAGTCTAAAAGTTTTTTGTTTGAGTAGATCTAAAATTGAATATATGGAGTGTAATTTTAGTAGTAATAGACCTAGTGAGGGGAATGTGACTTTGGGCGATCAAGTCATTAATAAGAGTACACGTTTTAGATATCTTGGATCTATTGTTCAGAGTGATGGTGAAATAGATGGGGATATTATCAATAGAATTCAAGTTGGATGGTTGAAGTGGAGGAATGCATCGGGCTTGTTGTGTGATAAAAAAGTCCCCCTCAAACTTAAGGGAAAATTCTATAAGATGGTGGTGAGACATGTAATGCTTTATGGTGCCGAATGTTGGCCATTAAAAGAGAAGCATAATACTAAGTTAAGTGTTGCAGAGATGAGGATGCTATATTGGATGCGTGGCTTTACCCTTAGAGATAGGATACGAAATGAGCATATACGTGAAAAGGTTGGAGTAGCTCCAGTGAAAGATAATATTAGAGAGAGTCGCCTTAGATGGTTTGGTCACATAAAATAGTGGCCTTCCGATTATGCGGTTTAGGAAAGTAGATGTATTATATTTGACTTATGTTAAGAAAGGTAGAGGTAGACCTAAAAAAAAAATTGGTTAGAAAATATTAGAAGTTACTTTTCTTTATTGATTTAGATGACAATTTGACCCTTAATAGGACACAATGGAGAAAAAGGATTCATGTAGCCGCCCCACGTAGTGGGACGAAGGCTTGATGTTGATGATGTTGTTGTTGTTGTTCCTTCTTTTCAACTTAAATATTATTCATTTTACCCTAATGGGATTTGGTTTTCCAAACCCTTGTTTCTATGTTTTGTTAAGATGATGGCATCCCTAAGTGATTAGGTAAGAGAATTTTAATTTGATTATAAATTCTTTATATTTTAGGTATTTTGATTTTGCACAAAGATTGTGGAGAGATATTTTAAAAAATTGTCAAAATCTTGATTACCAACCCCTATAGAGGATTCCAAAAAAAAAAGATGATGAGCGAAAAAAAGGAAGTCAAACGGATATTGAATCATCAAAAAACTTGGAAACAGATCTAGAAAATATTCGGTTAGATCTTGGATTACATATACCTATTTCTGAATTTAACCCTAATATTCGAGATCAAGTTTGAAGATCATATTTACAGAAAGATTCATGTCAACCTCGCAATCATGACTTCCCTAAAAGTAAGTTTGGGGTCAAAGATAGACATTTCAATCCGAGCTGATTTGATAAATACTCTGGTTGGTTGGAGTATAACATATATGAAGATAAAGCATATTATTTGTATTATTACCTTTTTAGAATAGAAGAAAGAGGAAAAGAATATGTCGATGCATTTAATTGAAATTGATTTTCAAATTGAAAAAACTTGATAGATTTGATCTTCATGTTGGAGGCCCTACTAGTACTCATAATAATGCATGATGAAATTATGAGGATTTAATAAAACTGAGTCAGCATATTAGCTTTGCCTTCTAGATGCAATCTAATCGCACTACGAATGCATATCATGTCTGTCTAAATACTTTCAATTTCCATTTGATTTCACTCCTTCAGATTTGATGATTTTTGATAATCAATTGGAAACTTATATTATGAATGTGTGATCTGATGTACGCTTTTTAATATTAAAAGATATTGAAAGTCTAGCTGAAAAAATGATTTAGAGCAGAAAGAAAATTATATATCCTCTTATTTTTAGAATATTAAAGATGTCATTAGTATTACCCGTTACAACAGCACGAGTTGAAAGAGTATTCTCTGTAATGACTATCATAAAAAATCAATTATGAAATCAAATTAGAGATCAATGGATGAATGATACTTTAGTCGCTTATATTAAAAAAGAAATATTAGACTGCATTGATAATTGTGTTATTATTTAATTTTTTTAGAATATGAAGAGCATAAGCTATAAATTATATGTGTTTTTCATCTTATATTTAGTGATTTACCTTTTTATTTTTTTTCTAAATTGTTAATGCTGGTCCCAAGCCCGGATGAAAAAAGTTGAGGGGAATTAAAAAAAAGGCCCCCTTTATGAAAAGTTTATAGCTCTACTACTGATAATAATTCATTACATTATGCTCAAACTATTCTCAAACATTATAATAATTTTATAATTATCAAAAAGTTCTACAATAATCGTATAGTTTTTAAACATAAAAAAACTAACAAAACAACTATAACCCCAGACACTACTCTAAATCTGTATCCTCACTCTCCTCAGGCAATGCAAGCTACTCTTCACTGAACTGTTCTTTGATTCTTTGAAGCTCCTCCAGCATCTAACTTTGTTGTGTTTGCATTTCTGTTTATGATATTTGCACTTGCTCTAGTTTTGATGTCAATATTTAATTTCAAAAAAATTTCTTATTTTAATCTCTTCATTAACCAACCAGAACTTCTATGAATCTATCAATATAAATCAATCCAACGAAAATAATTTAAAATTATATATATCAAAATATAAATGTATATTTATTCCTCAAAATTCATATGCAATAGTCAAGACCTCAATCCATTCATTTATCGGTCTATCTTTTAGCTTTTGATTTAAAAGAATAAAACTAAAGGAAATACATAAATAAAATAAAACTTGCATCTCTAATTTGTCCTCACTCCACTGAATCCTGACCCCTTCCTAAAAAAAATGTAAAATCATATAGTGAATTGACAGCTAAGTATATTATCAAAATCTACAACTGAAATTATTGCAAGGCAATATGAATAATATGTATGTAATCATTCAATCACTAGCAATATGAGCATATAACTATAAAAATATGTAATAACTAATGAAATAGTAACATATCATATGATTAATAAACATCAATAAAATTAGAGCAGTGATCAATAACTAGGTGAACATATATAAAAGGTCAGCAAACTCTATCATTTATATACTCAGTTGTTAAGAACAGTTATATCTATCTTAGTTCAGGAAATATGTATACCTATCATAGTTAAATGCATGTCATACAATATTGATACTTGTACACTATTCAAGTATCTTATGTCTTATTATAATGCAGTGTAACATGCTAGTGTAGTATATCATATAGTTGTATAATTCATATGAATTATATATCATGTAGTTCTTATAATGTATAATAAATGATTCATACCTATTATATGCTCTTATAGTAGTCATATATATATCAGTTATTTCATGTACCATATATAAATCATATCATGTCATATTTTATGCAATATATTGTATATGCTCCTATCATAAGTATATATAAGTACTGTACCCATGGCATATTCATATGAGAACTTGCATTGTATTCAAAATGAACTATATGATGTGCACCATCTAACTGTTTGATGCACAAGGAACACTCCACCTCTCCTCTTTTCTTTTCACCACTACTAGCACCTACAACTTTATTATTTAAACATAGGATTTAAAAAAATAAAATGTTAAAATAAATAGAGTTTTAAGTAAAAATATTAAAGTATTTAACTTTTTATGTATATTTTAGTTTTCTAATTTTGAATAAAAAAAGAATAATTTTTTTAAACAAAGGAAGTGAATGAGCCGGCTTGCGAGGTTGCTAAAAAATGTAGAAGGGTGTGATCATTGCCAAAGAAGAAGAAAAGCAAGTCGCTTTGCTACCAAAGAAGAAGCGGGTCACGGGTCGCTTTACTACAGTTTTTTCTTGCTACAGCTTTCTCATCCTTTGGAATAGGGTAGTATATATATATATATATATATATATATATATATATATATATATATATATATATATATATATATATATTGTTATGTCCTAAAAATATTCGCGACGGTAAAGAAATATATAGTTTAGCGTCTTAGTGTTGTACGAAGATCCAGCATAAAAGCAGATGAAAGAGATAGCATATTGTTCATAAAAGACACTAGAGTTTTTACGTGAAAACCTCGAAGAGGGGGAAAAACTACGGGGCCTGGCTCAGTTTGAATGAATCCGTTAGCAATTGCAATCGATTATAAATGAGGCCCTTCCTTGGAAGAAGGCCTTGGCTTGATGTCACAAATATACATCATATAGAGCGCATTACATGGTGAGAGTTATAATAATCAACATAGACATATTTATTTGGTTGACAGGACCATAATCGATGGGATAGGGGTCAGAAAGATCATAGTAGGTGACGAAGGTCGGAAGGACTGTGGTCAGCAGGAGACAAGGGTTAGAAAGATCATAGTAGTAGGGTAGTACTCCGATAAAACTCTAGATGTCAGGTGGTGGTCAGGAAGAACTCTGGGCATCATGTGGTGGTCCGGCAGAAATCTGG